>BPTQ01000008.1:366449296-366772040 GCA_019973895.1 Chrysanthemum seticuspe | reverse complement strand
ACGCTTCACTAGCAAGGGCTTAGACTGTCACGGTTACTTGAAACGTTATTTCAAACTATTGTCAAATTCCAACGGACAGTACACAGCCCTTGTAGGCGATAGTTGTTAGGTCCCTTAAACTGTTATCAAACTTTATTGCAAAGTTCATTGGCACTGTCAGATTCGGGAACGATCACTTCGCAGCTATCATGGGCTACGGAGATTATGTCAATGGGAACATCGAAATCAGCAGGGTTTACTATGTGGAAGGCCTCGGTCACAATCTGTTTTCAGTAGGTCAATTTTGTGATGGAGATTTGGAGGTTGCTTTCAGGGAGACAACTTGTTTCATTCGTGATCTACAAGGAAATGACCTTATGTCTGGCTCGCGTAATTCTAGTCTCTACACTATCTCTATGCAAGACATGGTTGCTTCCTCTCCCATCTGCTTACTTTCTAAGGCAACATCAACAAAATCCTGGCTATGGCACCGTCGTCTCTCACATCTAAACTTTCAAACCATCACCAACCTTGCTCGACACAAACTAGTTGAAGGACTCCCACGATTTCGGTATTCAAAAGATCACCTTTGCTCAGCATGTGAACAAGGGAAAAGCACTCGTGCTCATTTTCCTTCAAAGGTGGAACACAGCTCTCAGCATGTACTACATCTTCTTCACATGGATTTGTGTGGCCCGATGCGTGTGCAAACGATCAACGGCAAACACTACATCTTGGTAATTGTTGATGACTACTCACGATGGACTTGGGTCTATATATATATGGGAATATATTAGCTACAATTAATTGTAGCCAATTGGCTACAATTTTGTGCTAAAAATGTGGGTCCCTGATTATTTTTGTGGGTCCTGATTCTTTCCTGTGGGTCCCTGAATCATTGCTAGTGCATTATTTATGAAGGATTGTAGCCAATTGGCTACAAAAATTGTAGCCAAGCTATCCCCTATATATATGTATATATATATATATATATATATATATATATATATATATATATATATATATATATATATATATATATATATATATATATATATATATATATATATATATATATATATATATATATATATATATAGTTGTTATGTTATTGTAAAGTGCGATGTTATAAGCACTGTAGTATGAGCTTTATTGATTTAGTATCGAGGAGGCCACCTCGGTCACATTTGAAGATTGGAGTTGGTAGTTATGCCAACTGTTGGAGAAAAGGTAGTGTGCCCATCACGACGTCCTCTAATGACACATCTACCTTGCATTTCATGATCCGGTTTCTTGACTTCAAAGCTTGAACTTTGGGCGGACGGTAAGTGGTGATAACTTGGTTCTAGATTTAGACTACCTGCTTGTTTTTTATTTTACACCAATTATATATCCCATGTCTTATCCTACCCTTTAGTCATGAAGCGTGTCTAGGTGATGCAGCGAGCAATCTTTGGTGTCTTGGCCATGGATTTGGTATGTATCATTGATTTTGTCCACTTCGCCGTGACATGTTAGTAATGACGAGTCACCCCTTAACCTTTGTCGTGTCTACCCATATTGCCTTCGAGAATTACTTAGCCCTTAACTCTAGTGGTGGAGATTTGTGTAACCGCCAAGCTTATGATAGAATACATGCTATGACTGTGCGATTGAGTGATCACCTCGAAATTGACACTTATAATAGTTAAGAGATTTGAGTATTTTGTTCCCCTTTCGTGAGGTGTTCGGCTTTGTTTTATTCTAGCATAAGGGATTTGTAAACTCATATTTTCCAGGATATGAGAGATATCTTTTTATGAATCTTTCTAATAAGGTCTACTTGAGGGAAAGTAGAGTTCAAGTGAGGGGATATTTGATAACATCAAATAGTCCTGAATATTAATTGTCAATTTCCCCCGATAATGATTGTAATTTATATCGTTTATATAGATTTACGCTTGTTTTCCATTATTTGCAAACCGAGCTGTTTGACTGGCCATATAGTAATCATTTTAATCTTGCATTTCACCGAAACATGCAATTTTTTTTACAATACACTAGATGTTCTTGACATCATACACAAACCATGGATGATATTCAATTCCAATTGCATTGTCACTAAATAACCATACATGAGTTTGATATCAATTTTCACTAGCTTGATAAAAAAGAAAATCTACAAAGAAAATAAATACTAATATTTTATTACCGTCAACAAAAGGTGTTATGACATATGTCATTAGAAAAGCTTCTTATACGTGGTTATGAAACTTGTTTGAAGTTCTAGTCCCACATTGGTAAGGAGAAGAAATTTTGCTTAACTATATATTGTGTTTAATATGGCTTAAATAGATTTGGATTATTTCTATGTTGTTGGTTTCTAGTATTGATATTGTTTGAGGAAAAAAAGAGTTCAACTAGCAATTTGAAGTTCTAGTCCCACATGGAGTAAAGAGAAGAAGCTTTGCTTACTTATATATTGTGGTGAATATGATTTGAATAAATTGAGATTATTATTATGTAGTTGCTTTAACATGTTCAATGTTGTTTACGGAAAAAGAAACAAAATTGAATTTGTTTAACAATTCATGTAATATCCAAATTTTTTGTAGTCTAACTATTATATGCGATTTGTAGTCACCTCAACCTTAATTTCCTATTAGCAATTAACATAAAGAAATACCAAATATCCCAATGACTACAATAGATAATACTTATAAATATTTGAAGTAAGAAACTGCAATTTTAGTTTTTTATAACGCTATAATGGTTTTAATAATAATACTTTTATGTGGCACAAAATAACGTTGTTTCAGTTGGCATCAAATGTCTAATAGCTTCAAAAGAAAAAAAATGTTACACAAAATTAGATGGCTATACGTATATGTTTAGTGGGCATATGATGGTGATGGGTTATCTTAATAAAAATTGTTGACTAATATAATCAGGGACGGATATATGATTTTTAAGAGGGTGTTGCACAAATATATGTTGGGCTAACTAAAGTTACACTGTAAGAAACAAAAGTAGCAAACAAATTTTTGGGGGTTGCACATACCACAAAAACGGCAGTTTTTAAATATTTTTGCACTTCGTGACCTAAAATCAGGTGTACCCGTGCCACACCCGACATACATGTGGATCTGTCTATGAATATATTGGTTTAAGTGTAAACATATTCAAACATGACACTTGTGGTGGAAGATCAAGTAAGATCAATTATGCTTCGCCAATGATTTGTCCAAAAGAAATACAAACGGTGAAGTTTGTATCCCTGGATCGTTTCCCAACGAAAGTTGAATGGAATTATTGAATCGATTCGCGTATACGTGAATTTGAATAGTGAAATAGTGAGAAATTTGGGTTTTTATGCTAAATTTGATAAACACAAGATAAATACGACTTCATAAGCATATAAAACATTAAAACGAAGCAATTGTAAGCTAAAACGCAAAGGAAATCTAAAAACGAGCACGCTCGGGCTAATCCCAAGCCTAAAACGTCAATATTGTGAAAAATAAACCCTAGGAACGCAAATCTATTTTTCCTACATGCTAAATGACAAAAGAAAAATTTAGGAAAAAACCGGATATTTTTTTGACCTTTTATTTATTTATTATGAATTAAAAACTAAAATGAAGAAATTAATTATTTAAAGATATCAAATCTAAATGGAAAAATACAAAATTTTGCAAGAAAATACCTTGAATTAGGCTAAACTCAGGAAAAATAAGTATTATGAAAAATCTTATTGGGAATAAGCTGATAAAAGCAAATCAGATAATATAAGCTAAAGGGTATCTTACATATAAAAGATTAACTAAGCAAAGAATAACATGTAACACCTAATGGGAGAGATGGTAAGGGATCCTTGTGTTGTGTTTCTGAGTGTGCAGACCAGTGTTCAATCCTTGGTCTTGACAGTTTTATTTTTATTTTTATTTTTTTGATTTTTCTTTTTCAAACTTGTAAAAGTGATTAAGCTGCAAATGGACAACAGTTTATCTAAAAAGCTCACAATGCAAATAAAAACTAAACAAATTATGCTAAAAGGCTTCAATAAGCTAATGAGTTTCTACAATAAGCTATTATAACTGCTATGCAAACTAGAAAATCTATGGAGAGTAATTAAACAAACCTAAATAAGCAAAGGGAAAACTGATTAAGCAACAGATTAGATTTAAACTATTTTAACAAAAAGCATCTTAACAGATTTGAAAATAAGCAATACAAAGCTAATGCTACTCCCTAAAATAAGCTACTGAGAGAAACCATTAAGCCATGGGAATAAAAATAAGCTAAGACATAAAAAGAATAAGCTAAGGGAAGGATACTAAAAGCTACTAGGGGAATAAGCTATGGAAAAGCTTTATGCTGAACTTAAATAAGCTGAATAAACCCAAAACAACCTATATTCTTTAAACTAGACTTAAAGGGCTTACTTGCAGTCTATAAAAAGCACTAAAAATAAGCACCTATGAGCTTAAAAAGGCAAGACAGACAAAATCCATACTACAAGCTATAAGAGTACTAAAAAATCAGGCAAAAATACAAACTAGATAAGCAGATAAGATACTGATAAATAAGCTAAGTGGACAAACAATGGAAACTGCAGACAGAGAAGTACTAAACAAGGTACTTTTAAGCTAAAAATTAAGCTACAAAACCAAAAAGCTAAGGCATAAAAACTGAAGACAGATGAATACTAGTGACTAATTAACTCAGAAATTAACTTTTTTAATAATTTTGAAAGAATATTTGAACTAAAAAAATGACTGAGAAAGAGGCTGTTTTAGGACTGGTATAGGAATTTTGACAGATTTGTAAAGTTGAAGGAATACAGATTTGGACTTAAAGGCTTAAAACAAAGTACTTGAATGGAATTGAAAACAAGTTAAACACTAATTTTGACACCTTAAAATGACTAAAAAACAACTTTTTGGAATAAGCTAAGTCTAATTGACTTTTAACACAGTTTAACAAATAACTCTAAAAATCATACTCAAATTACTCACGCTAAAAACAAACCTATGAAATTATCTCTAAAACACATGCTTATATCAAATCTAAACTGATTTTCAAACTTTACTTGACCAAAATTACCTAATACACAAAAACATCCTAGTGCCAAACAGTCAGTAAGGGATTGTTTTTGCTTTTAATTGCAGTCTGAGACTGAAAAGTTGTAGGATTATGACACAAACAGAATTAATAAGACTAGATGACAGAATTCAACTTAATTTTAAGAATTAAAAACTGAGATTATGCTTAAGCTAAATTTGACTTTTGTTTTTACTTTAATTTACTTTTTTTGAACTTTTGAAAATAAAACAGAACTTAAACAACCCAAACCCACAAAAAGCTATTATAAGCTTTTATGAGCTTGTGAGAACAGGAATTGAAAACTTAAAACAGATTAGGAATAATGAGTTACTAACAGTAAATGAGAAATTGAAGTAAAATGAGACAAGGTAAAAAAATGTGAATCTAAAAATGCAATTAGTAAACTGACATTACAAACTTAAATGGAAATTACAACTACATTAAAATAATAAATGACAATGTAATGGTAACAATTCTATAATAGCATGAAAATTGGACAAATCCTTCTGTGAACACTCGGATCATGTGCCTTGTCACATCAGCCAGTGATTGCATCTGGAATTGCCAACGAGGACAAGGAATGTTGTCATAATGTGTCAGGTGGCAGGAGCTTCTAGATGTACTTATTTGTATGGGTCAAAATGGGGTAGCAGGGTAAATTGGGGAAGGTGATGCTACAGTAAAGGTAAAAGGCGCGAAGGGGTTATTTTTGGGTTTTTTATTGTGTTTGACTGGGTTTTAATTAGATTGACCGGGTATTGGGAAGAAAGCGGGTTGGGGCTATAATTGTAACTGGTATGTTATTATTTGTGGGCTTGGTTGGGCTGATGGGTAAAGGATAGGAGTTGGATTGTTTTTGGTTAAGGATTTATTGGATTTGGACTTAATAATACTACTTGTATCCGGACTTGGAATAATATTACCAAAAGGACCAAATTTTTAACTTTATGAAATTCCAAGGACCCAATGTGTAATTTTGACAAAGTTGAGGTGTGATTGGGAAATATGACTAAGTGAGGGTATGTTTGGAAATTTGGGTAAGGATGAGGGTTTGATGTGAAAAATGCCAAACATGCTCCAAAAACCCGTAAAACTGAATCCCGGCTCCGACTTTTGCTCTCTTTTCCTTCTCGTACTCGGTTTTTTTCAGTTTTGTCTTTTCTTTGTCCGTTTTGTGATATCCGTACCTGCACATGCATAAACTCAAGAAACACACAAATATTAAGCATTAACGGCTCGATCCCGGTTTATTTGGGTTGGTTTTGATAAAGAAAAGGTATATGTTTTCCAGCCACACTGATAGTGAATGGTGAACTTTGATTACATTGTCACTAAATAACCGAACTTGAGTTTGGTATCAATTTTCTCTAGCTTCGTAAGAAAGAAAATAAATGTGTGATAGGAAGATAAATAAGATTTGATTACGTCAATAAAAGTCACATTTATCTATGAGGTTATTCTTGTGAAACTTGTTTTAAATTGCAATCCCACATGGGATAAAGAGAAAAAGTTTAGCTTACTTATATGCTCTAGTAAATATGTTTAAGTAGGTTGAGATTAATATTACGTTGTTGGTTCTATTCTTACATATTGTTTAAAGAAATAAAAACAACTCCTAAGACTTTAACTAATAATTTCATACAAAATCGGATATGTTTTTGTCATTTTGACTACAATAAATAGGTCGAGGCTGTTTAAAGAAATAAAAACAACTCCTAAGACTTGAGCTAATAATTTCATACAAAATCTGGACCTTTTTTGTCATGTTGACAAAAATAAATAGGTCGAGACACGCTTATGTTGTTGACTTCTAGTGTTGAATTTCCTTAAAGAAAAATAAAAAACATCGAATCATAGTAATTGGTAAATTCATAGAGGATCCGAACTTTTTGTCATTTTTAATACAGTAAATAATATTTTGACTTTTTGTCAATATATTGAAGGATTCATCACGTCATCCAAAACTTGTGTGTCCATATTGTAACTTTTAACGTTCGAGACATGACGAGTGTATATGTTTGCACCAAATAAAAGTTAAAGTGTGCTTGGTTGAAGCTATTAAAGTATAAGGAATGGTAACAATAATGAATATAAATGGTTGATTAACTATAACATAATGAGTCATAACCCATTACTTAAATGTGTTTACATAAACACTACACAACTAAATCGATAAATCTGACTTCGTTTGGTACACGGTTGTGAGCGGTTTAGAATGAAAAATTCTATCAACTCTTTGTTTGATACATTTTTTTTCCTGACACATGATTTTGACTAAAAAAAATTCATACCACCCAAGTAGGGTGGGTTTTGATGAAAAAGGACCACTCACAAGGTTTTTTTTTTTTTTTTTTTTGAGTTTTTGTTAGCCACATATATACAATCCTTCTTATATTTTTTACTTTTTTTGTTTCAAATAAATACATAAAATCTATTAAACATATATATAAATTAAATATTAATTAATTTTCTCTCATTCTCTTCTTTCAAACATTTCTCTAATCCGAATTCAATTCCAACCCCACTTACAAACCATACTTAGGGTTGTTTACTTTGATCCTTAGCTAAGGGATTGGACCCACTTACCTTTTAATATTATTACTTTTTTAGGTGAGGCATATAAAAATCTCTTATTTAGTTTATATCCACAGAGGCACTTTATTTTGCATACTCAAAAATTTTGCATACTAAAGGATAAATCCCCACCTTCCATGTTTTTTTTTTTTGTCTTTTTCTTTTCTTTTTATCTTTCTTATTTGTCTTTCTTTTAATCACTTTTTTTTTCAAACCTTTTTCCAATTTCACCTTTTTTTTTGCTCGGTAATTTTCATCCGTTTTTTAAGCTTTTTATACATTTTCTTACATTTTCGTATGTTTTCATATGTTTTCGTCCGTTTTCTTACGTTTTTGTCTGTTTTCTTACTTTTTCATCCGTTTTCTTACGTTTTCGTCTATTTTCTTACGTTTTCGTCCGTTTTCTTACGTTTTCGTCAGTCTTGTTACGTTTTGTCTGTTTCTTTACGTTTTCGTTGGTTTTCTTACGTTTTCATCTGTTTTCTTACGTTTTTGTCCGTTTTCGTCCGTTTTCTTACGTTTTCGTCCGTTTTCATACGTTTTCGTCTAATTTCTTACGTTTTTGTCCGTTTTCATACGTTTTCGTCTATTTTCTTACGTTTTTGTCCGTTTTCTTACGTTTTTGTCCGTTTTCTTACGTTTTCGTCCGTTTTCCTATGTTTTCATTTGTTTTCTTACGTTTTCATACGTTTTCGTCCGTTTTCTTATATTTTTGTCCGTTTTCATACCTTTTGTTGATCCCAGTTGAGCAAACGATCTAATATAGAAACTGACTTGTAACAAAAGCTTATCAAGTATTACGCGGAATTTAATACTTGATCTTAAGAAGAAGAACAATTAACATTCAACACCTCAATATTATTTATTAATACGAATACTCTTACAGTATTAGGGTTTTGCAACCTTGAAGTGTATCGACCTTAGATATAAAACATACGTATATCTAACCTAACCTAGGACCTCCTTTTATAGGCTAAGGAGTCCTATACAATATACAATACGTAACCTACAAGATAAATATCTTTTCCATATTTATCAAATACAATAAACTAACCGACTATACAAGACTAGCAGTGCTTACTATGTACTATCAGTGGTTACATAATACTACTAGCCGCGGTTATCTTCATCCGTGGTTACACTCTTCAGTCCGTGGTTACATCAAGCTTGTCCGTGGTTCCAGTACTTAGAGTAATTCATTATCCAAGGAACCTAAAACCCAACAATCCTCCCCTAAACTTGATAAATTCCAACAGAATTCTTCAAGTTTTCTTTAAGCTCAAAACATCTGAATTGGAGGATGTAGCCAAACACTTACTAGCTTTAAGTATCTTCTCATACTTCTTCAACAAATCATAAGCTTGACCATCATAGGATACTAACATCTTGATACAACCAGGCTTCAACATCTGAGCAATTATTCCTGGATGCTTATTCAGTTGAGGATAATCACCTTCTACAAGCATATGAATAACCTTTCCAGAAACAGTTAGAACATGAACTCCACAAGTTTGATATAAAAACCATCTAGTAACTTGACCATTGTAGAGTCCTTGCCATTCAGGTTCAGCATGAGTAGGCTCAAATAGAATCTTCAAATTATGATACATCAGCCTCTCATGATAATCATCTGGATGTACTTCACCAAATTTATTCTTGTAAAGTATCCAAAGATTCATTAAATAATCTCTATCAAAATATTGAAGCATTTGTGAAAATTTATTATACTCAGAAACTTCATTATTGAGTCTTTGAATTTTCCAAACTCCTTCACTTCCATCTAAAAGCTTAAACTCATAAGAAATGATTTGATTTACATCATCAACAACTTTCAATCTCTTAGAATCAGATGTCATCTGAACCTCAGATTTTCTTTTTCTTTTACTTTGCATCCATTCATCATGTTCTTTAATCCACTCTTCTTCCTTTTTAGAATTCATTGGACAAAATTCATCTTTGTTAATCCTCATACATCTCTCATAAAGCTCAAAAATTCTTTCAAATGAACATCTACTAAGATTATCAGAAACATATATGCCTGAATTCTTGATAATCTTCATCAATACATTCCTCATCTGAGCAATAGTAGGAGGTTTCTTTCTTATAACTCGCTTCTTTTCTTTACTAACCTTCCTTGCCAATATACCCAAAAGTCTAGCTTTTTCTTCATCATCAAACAAAGCCCATTCTTGAACAGTATACTCATCATTTATTAATTCAGAAGCTTTAAGATAGTTTTGTGATTCATACCATGTAGCTAACAATTTTTGACTAGCTTCCTCTTCATCTTGCTTTCTCTTCATCAAAACTGCTTTATCCTCATCTTCAACACTTTTAGCATACTCTACATCATACGCTTCTTGTTCTGCTTTATTTTTAAACTTCAGCACTACCTCTTTACCTTTTCCAACATTAGATTTAACCACTTTCTTCTTCAAAGGTTCACCAATAACCAAACTTTTACCTCTTGGTTTAGTAGCAGTAGACTGAACAGATAAAACAGGTGCAATGATAGATGTAGGTATAGATGATGTTTTGCTCAGATTAATCAATGTACTCGCAGCCTCTTTCTCTACTTCTTTAGGCTTAGATGGTAATACAGAAAGAGTTGTAACAACAGTAGAAGTAGTTGTGATAGCAGTGGGTATGACAGTAGTAGGAACAATAGCCAAGTCTGAAACTACATCAGTGGTTACAAAAGTACTAACCATGGTTTCAGGTATACTATCAGTTGTTGTGTTCTGCACTACGTCAACATTCTTCAATTCTTCAAGAACAACCGCATTTCCATCTTTATCAGAAACCAAAAAATCTTGATCTCCACTATCAACATCTTCCTCCATAGTTACACCAACAGATACATCCTTAGCCTCCCCTGAATTCATACCATCACTCCTCCCCTGTTTGGATACATCATTCACATTCAGATCAGTAGAGGAGTTCAACTTCTTTTTCTTTCGTCGCATAGCTTTCAAAACAGCAACTCCAGGTCTTTTCACTTTCTCCAAAACCAAGACCCTATGCTTCAACCTCCGAATATCCTTACCCTGAAGCACTGAGAACTCCTGTAGACCTGAAATGGTACCCTCCAGTTTAGCACACTTAACCGTCAATTCATTTAAACGTTCAAGAATATCCTCCCCACTTCGACCTGTGTGAACTGGTCCGAGAGGTGGTTCATTGGAAAAGTCATCATGTACAAAATCATTAACCGTCAATTCATTGTCAGGTTCCAATCTATCCTCATCACTTCGAGCTGTGTTAACTGCTCCGAGAGGTGAATCCTTGGATATAGAAGAGATAGTACCAGACCGAGCCTGATCAGCTATGTACCCTGTAGCAGCCAGTTGGCTAGGGATACCTCCACCTGTGTTAAGCTCCAAAGAACCTTCCACATTAGGTGTTGCCAAAGGTTGGGTCTTATTGATGTTTCCACTAGCCTGACCAGCATCAAAGCATGAATCAGTAGTGGAAGCCCTTCCAATTATGTCACCTCCACTCCATGTGACAGCCTCATTAACCATACCACTAGCACTAGCCTGAGGAAGCTGAGTGCCCTGTGTTCGCCTAGTCCATGATGCAAGACCTTCATTAAACTCAGAATCAGTAGGCAAAGTAAGCATGTGAGGAAATAAAGGAACATCTCTAATGACAACATTTTGTGGCTGATTCCGCATATGTGCAAACACTCTAGGAAGCATACGAT
Organism: Chrysanthemum seticuspe; assembly: GCA_019973895.1. NCBI lineage: Eukaryota > Viridiplantae > Streptophyta > Magnoliopsida > Asterales > Asteraceae > Chrysanthemum > Chrysanthemum seticuspe. The sequence goes on along the minus strand of BPTQ01000008.1, from coordinate 366,760,696 downwards.
GTACATCATACTCTCTAGCATGTTCAATAGGTTCCTTTATTTGATGTTCCACAAGCAGTTGAACAAACCTAGGATACAAATAGTATTTACCCTTCTTCCTTAAGTTCTGCACTAACCCTTCATATATCATTCTAGACCAGTTAAATTTCCTTCCATCAAACAAACAAATAATAGCAGTAGCAATTTTTGAAGGAAAATCATTAAAGCCTGTGGTCTTGTTACTCATACACATCAACAAAGTATGAATCAAAAACTTCCATTGTTGGGAAAACATACTCTTAAAAAATTGTACCTTTTCACCTCTGTATGTGTATCCTAATCTCTCTAAACCAGCCACAATCTCAACATCTGAAAGATTATCAACACCATCAGCATCATCAAGCCTCAAAACTTCTCTAATGAGTTCCTCAGAAACAGAAATAGCATTCTCATCCACCTTAGTACTAAAAACCTCCATACCATCAACAGCTTCAAGTTTAGCATTCTTCCAAAACTGATGTATGTAAGCCTTAAGAATGGTAGGTTCAACCGTTAAAGCATAGTGAATGGGACTGTGAACAAGGAAATCAATCATTTGATGAAACCCTTCAGATCGAGCATCCTTAGTAAGTATAGCAACAAGGTTATGTGAAGTGGAATACGTCTCAGCCATTGTGATTAATGATGTAAATGAAGTGGGTTTTGTGAAGAAATCAACAAAAGTGATTAGGGTTTAAGTGTATTGCCAATGGGAAGTGATTAGAAGATCAAATAAATTGATCTATCCGTGATTTTGAAGAGAGATATAAACCTTTGCCAAAGTGTCAAAACAACCCCTGTAGTATCCAAAACAGAGGATTACACTATCCGCTGTTTCACAACAACTCTCCGCAGTTGTAACAAACCATCAGTGGATACAGATGATTACTTCTCCCAACTGGTCCAAAATAGAGCAAGAAAATCTGTGCCAATTGAAAAAGGATCTCACAGGATATGAAGGATTACACAAATATATATATATATATATATATATATATATATATATATATATATATATATATATATATATATATATATATATATATATATATATATATATATATATATATATATTTACACAAACACAAGCAGCAAACATACTAGCTCCTTATGCACACAAATCCTTCTTTCCTGCAAGACAAACACAAAACAAACACAAAGACAAAGATTATGGTTGTCAGTGGTTAGAAATAGCCAGAAGTGGTTACAAAAGACCTATACGTGGTTAAAACAGGAAAGTCAATATAGTCAACTTCTAGAACATATCTCAGTCCAATCCCCAAGAACCTCATTAACTCTCCAACCACATTTAACCTGCCCCATAGTTACTTCAATAACCCTAAACTTCCCTTATAAAAAGAACCCAAATATCATATAACGCCCAAACCAATCAAGAGGTAAAAACCCTAATTGCTCCAAAATCCCCAATCAATCAAAATGTGGAACCCTAGTTGGAACAAACCAGAAGTGGTGGATCTAACCTCCTTCTCATCCTCTTCATCATCTTCATCATCAAGTGAAGATGGAAACCCATGGCTGACCTACTTTCCTCCACAAGAATCAAGACCAAGAAAATCCCCATTTCTCCCATCATCTGAAGATGATAGTGTGGTGAATCCAAGTAATGCCTCTGAAGACTCTAATGACTCTTCTAAGAAGAGGACTTCAAACCCCAAACCTTCATCATCTAACCCCCAACCAAGACCACGAGCAAGAAACCCACCACTCCCTAATGACAGAGAGGTGGTTCTTGGTCTTAGTGCACCAAGTCATGGTGCTTCTTCACACATAGTAACCAGGAAGGGAAAAGGGAAGATGGAGTAAGTTGCTGAATGGTGGTAAGAGAAGATGGAGCATAAGAAGAATATCATATCATCCATCTATCTGCCACAATCAGCTTCAGCTTCTTCGTTTGCATCAATCCATCCTTTCCATTTTGATCCTTAGCTGCTTCGTTTGCATATGATAAATGCATATCCAGCATTCAAACGATATAAGCAAGGATAGTAGTAGTAGAAATCATGTATAGATGTAGTCTTTATTTAGCACTTGAAGTTTCATTGTAAGCTGTAAGCTGTAAACTATTTTTGTAAGATATAACTTTTCACATACACATCAAACCATAACACAAAGTAGCATATAGATGGAATTCTAGAGAGAGAAAGTTAGAGGTTTAGGGAACTTAGTGAGAGAAAGTGAAAGATATTATTATGAGCTCCAACTCTCTACCTTGGGAGGTAGAGAGTATTTATAGTCTTATACAAATCGCCACACTTTGGGCTGTGGATCAGGCATACAGTGGGTAAAGACCCGTCCGTCCTCCACGGTGTTACTTAACTAAATTACTACTTAACTTAAAAGAACTACGACTACGAGCTTTCTAACGATTACATATACTTGAGGTGACCGACTCTTTAATACCGGGAATTTCTAATTCCTAACAATTTTGTTGAATGAACAATGTAACTTCAGTACTTCTTGAATCTCTATAATGACTTGTCTTTTATCTGCACAATAGTTAGTGGAAACACAGAACAACTAGCAGTGGATAGATCAACTCTATCAGTGGTTAGAAGCAACACTATCAGTAGATATAAGAAGAAATAGCAATACTAAGATTACATAATAACAGGCCAATTCTTTTACAAACTTATACAAAATAATTTGAGAGTTTAGAGATTAATCATTCCAATACTAACTACAAGATACTGAAACCTCCCCACATCAAAAGCTTTGGTGAGAAGATCAGCAACATTGAAATCAGTATGGATTTTTACCATTTGAATCAACCTTTTCTCATTACAATCTCTAATAAAGTGATGTCTTATCTCAATATGTTTAGTTCTAGAATGTAAAACAAGATTTTTGATAATGCAAATTATACTGTTATTATCAATGTAAATCTTAGTATGCATAAAATTGTACCCAAAATCCAGCAATTGATTCTGAATCCAAAGAACTTGACCACAGCAACTAGCAGCAGCCACATATTCAGCCTCAGTTGTAGAATTAGCCACAATAGTTTGCTTTTTACACTGCCAAGAGATTAATCTGCTTCCCAAGAACTGACATCCTCCAGTGGTAGACTTCCTATCCAGACTAGCTCCAGCATAGTCACTATCAGTGTAGGCCACCAAATCAAAAGGAGAATCCTTAGAGTACCAAAGGCCCAATTTAGGATGACCTTTCAAATATCTAAAGATCCTCTTAACAGCATTCATGTGTGAGGTATTGGGTGTTACTTGAAATCTTGCACACACACATACTGAGAACATAATGTCTGGCCTAGATGCAGTAAGATACATCAAAGATCCAATCATGGATCTGTACAACTTCAAATCAACTTTGGGACTTCCATCATCTGGTAGCATAGGTTTTTGAGTCTCCATAGGTGTATTTGCACTTTTTACATCTTGAAACCCAAATTTCTTCAACACATCTGCTACATACTTGTCTTGACTAATAAAAATACCATCAGTCCTTTGTTGAACCTGTAGCCCCAAAAAGAAAGTGAGTTCTCCCATAGAACTCATCTGAAACTTATCATGCATAAGTTTCTCAAAATCTCTGCATAGCTCCTTGTTAGTAGACCCAACGATGATGTCATCTACATAAACCTGAACCAGTAAAATATCATCTTTGTGCTTTCTAATGAACAAAGTTTTATCAATCAGTCCTCTTTTAAACCCATTGTCCACTAAATAAGTAGATAGGCATTCATACCATGCCCTAGGAGCCTGATGCAGTCCATACATAGCCTTCCTCACCCCGTAAACCTTGTCAGGATGATCAGGATCTTCAAAACCAGGAGGTTGACAAACATAAACCTCCTCATCAATAGTGCCATATAAAAAGGCACTTTTAACATCCATCTGATACACAACAAAATTTTTGAATGAAGCATAAGCCAAAAACAATCTAATAGCCTCTATCCTTGCAACTGGTGCAAATACTTCATCATAGTCCAAACCTTCAGTTTTTGTGTATCCTTGAGCAACCAACCTTGACTTGTTCCTCACTACAATTCCTCTTTCATCCCTCTTGTTTCTGAACACCCATTTAGTCCCAATAGCCCTCTTCCCATTTGGAAGATCAACCAATGTCCAAACCTCTTGTAGTTTGAACTGAAGAAGCTCCTCTTGCATTGATTCTACCCATCCTTCTTCTGTTAAAGCTTCTTCTACTCTCTTGGGCTCCTTTTGAGACAGAAAACAAGCAAACAAGCAATTTTGCAGATCTTTATGACTGTTTCTTTTGTGAAGAGATCTTGCAAAGAACCCATGTTCAGGAAAAGGTTCTGTGTGCTTTACCCTGCTTCTTGTTTGAACTGGAGTATTCAAATTTCCAAGAATATGTTCCTTGGGATGAATCTTGTGAATTCTGGTAGTAGTAATTGGACTTTCATTAATTACAGTTTCCAAATTAGTCAAATTAGCATTGAAGAATTCATCCATGTCTTCATCATCAGTAGGAGTATCAATCTCTATTAATTCAGGCATATCAGGATCATGTGGATACTCCTCATCACCAAATAGTGGCTTTGGATTAGGTCCAAAGAAAGTACTATCTCCAGTACTTGTAGCCGGAATTTCACTTGAACTATCAGTGGTAGAAGATGGCTTGTCAGCGTTTACAGATGGCCTATCAGCACTTTCAGTAGGCTTAGCAGTGCTTGCAGACTGCTTTTTCTTCTTTTCAATTTCTTCTACCGACACTGAGTTATCTTGCAACAACTCATCCTTATCTTGATGATGATCAACATTGCCTCCAGAATTCAGTACATCATCACCAGAGGGACCTTGCTTGTGAATGATGGAAGGAACAGAACCAGCTTTCCACTTTTCAACCAAATAGAACTCTGTTGGAGAATCAGCTTCCTTTGAAGATGTATCTACTTCAGAATCCTTTTGTATACCTGCATCAGCATTAGTGGAAGTTCCTGCAATGATAGGCTCATAATTCATAGATTTGGTTAGCATATCAATGTTAAACAGCCAGTCTGGTCCTTTGGTCTCAACACTAGGAGTCTTTTCACTGAATTGAACATGTAGGTTCTCTTCAACAAGTCTAGTCCTCCTATTGTATACTCTAAAGGCTTTGCTATTTGTAGAATAGCCTAAAAAGTATCCATCATCTGCTTTTTCTTGAAATTTGCCTAGGTGGTCTATGGTATTCAAAATGGTAACAGGACACCCAAAAGGTTTTAGGAATGCAATCATTGGCTTCCTATCATGTAACAGCTCATAGGGGGTCTTGTTATGAGGCTTCACTACCTTACTTCTGTTTTGCACATAACATGCAATTCCTACAGCTTCAGCCCAAAAGGTAGTTGGTAACTTAGACTCTGACAACATTGTCGTAGCAGCCTCAGTTAGTGTTCTATTTTTCCTTTCAGCTACACCATTCTGTTGTGGTGTTCTAGCAACACTAAACTGTCTTTCAATACCTTTAGCTACACAGAACTGATTCATCACATCATTCTTAAACTCAGTTCCATTATCACATCTAATTACTTTGACCTTATGATTTGCTAGATTTTCTATCTTAGTAATGAAACTCTTAAGAATCTCACTAGTCTCACTCTTAGCAGCCAAAAAGTATACCCAAGAAAATCTACTATAATCATCAGTGATAACTAGGCAATACTGCTTATGGTTCAAGCTTCTAACAAAGGTTGGTCCAAATAAGTCCATATGAAGCATAAACAGTGGTTGTGTTATGGTGTTTACAGTTTTGGTCTTACAAGAAGCTCTATGTTGTTTTCCTTTTTGACAGGCCACACACAGTTCCTTACACTCAAAAACCTTTGAAGGTAACCCTCTCACTAAGTTTCCTTTTACCAGTTTATTGATTGTTTTGTAATTGAGATGACCTAGCCTTCTATGCCACAGTTTTGATTCATCAACAGATGCTTTAGCAAACAAACATAAGGACCTATTAGGAAGAACATTTTTAAGATCAAAACAATATATATTTTCCTTCCTAGGTACCCTAAGTTGTATAAACTTGTCATCAGGCATCTTAAACTCAGGAGATAACACCACACACTCAGTTTCCCCAAAAAGTACCCAGTTTTTCTTATCACACATTTGAGAAACACTGAATAAATTATACTTAAGTCCCTGTACCAAATAGACTTTTTCAAAGTCTAGATTTCCTGTTCTGATTGTGCCTCTGCCAAGTATCTTTCCTCCCTTTGGATCATTGCCAAATGCCACATATCCTCCATCATAAGCTTCAAAATCTTCCAAATTGCTTCCATCCCAAGTCATGTGCCCATAGCAACCACTATCAAAAACTCCTTTATCTTTTAGCTCAGTTTGAAGATTGCCCTGCACATAAGATTACACAAGTTAGTTCCTCTTGTGGACCCAAGCCAGTACTGACTTGGGTCTGCCCTGTGCATCAAAATATTCAAATTTCTTTAGGTCCATTGATGCACAGTTGACATGTGGTAAAACCTTGGTCTTAGGCTTCCATTGCCAACTTGCTGAGACCTTAACAGTATAAAAATGATTTCCAACCACTGTATCAGTTATCACCTTTGGAATTTTGAAAACTTCTTTTGAATCAGTGGTGATATTTTGCTTAACAGTGGTTTGACACTGCTTAGCCGTGTTTACATTTTGCTTAGCAGTGGTTGGAACCCATTTTGGTGAAGCAGTGACAATAGATTTTGTATTCCCATTCCTCATCAGCACTGCTCTTGGAATCATGTTACTGTTAGGATGAGGGTTTGATTTTCTTGAAAAGTTTTGATGATTTACCCTCCTCCAATGATTCCAAACTTGTGGTATGTTTTTATGACAATTTCTCTATAAGTGTTCAAAACTACCACACACAAAACAAGCCTTTTTAACACATTGAAACTCATCACCTAGTCTGTTAGAAATTAGACCATTTAAGCTTCTTTGATTACCCCTAGGTTTATATTGTTTCATCTGTTCCCTAGGAATTTCCCTATACTCTACAACTTTCTTGGTAACTTTAGCTCCAAATCTAGGTACAAGGTTGACTTGCTTAGAATCAACTTTCTTAACTGTCTCTATCTTTTCAGATTTAGTTGATTCAGTTCTATCATCCTTAGAATCTGATTCCCAATCTTCAATTATGGGAGCATCAGATAACTTATCAGAACTTATCTTAGGTGGTTCAGTCTTATTTATCTCTTCAACAGGTTTGTTAAAACTGAATTCACTACTAAATGACAGTTCTTTAGCAGGTGGTGCATGTTTCATCAAAGGAGGTGGTGGCATATCATTGTATCCTAAACCAGTACCATCTTTGAACAGTTTTTGACCTATTGGTTTCCTTACTAGATTAGAAGCATATTGTGTTTTAGCAACCCTAACAACATGTTTTTCTTTTTCATCTAGGGCCTGTATTTTTACACTTTCTGCCTCTGCTAGTTTATCTTTAAGCATTTTAATCTCTCTGTTCTTAAGATCAATTTCACCACCTAGTATATTGATCTTTTCTACATACTCAAACTCACATTTAATACAGAATTTTAGCTTCTCTTCCACACCCTCTAAACTAACTCTATATCCTAAGTTATCTAGAGTCAATCTCTCTACTTCTTTTCTCATACTCTCAGTGATAGCCTTTTGAGACTCTAAGTTATCAGAACATGATTTAAAAGAACAAGTAGATGTTTTAGAATCATTAGATACCTCAGAATCTGAACCAGAAGATGAAGCATAGGCCATTAGAGCAAAGTTATGTTCTTTTGAAACTTCACTAGCAAGAAAAGCTGCATTTGGACCTTCTTCAATCTGATCACTCCAATCATAATCACCAAGTCCATCTTGAGCAACCAAAGCTGAAGAAGTAGCAGGCTCATCTGTTGTCTTCTTTATGCCTTCAATTCTTTTAGGAGCTCGACATTCCCTAGCAAAGTGACCTTTCTTCTTGCAGTTAAAGCACTCCATCTTGCTTTTGTCAAATCCAGCTCTCCTTTGACCATCATACTTAACCTGTCTTCCAGTCCTCCTCAGAAACTTCCTTGCTTGGAGAGTCAACATTGCCATTTGCCACTGAAGATTAATCTCTTCAAGATCATCAGGATCAATTTCATCCAGATCTTGATTCAGCACAGTAACACTGGTAGTTAAATCAGCCAGAAAAGCACAGATTGCACCATCACTGACATTATCACTAACAGTGGTATTGTTTGCAATAGCCGTGGTTATACCATATGCAGCAGTGGATACATCTTGTGGGCTTTTGTGATTAGTGGATACAAAAGCAATGTTTTGATTAGAAGAAGACGAGTTAGAAAAGTTATTCTCAGACTCATAAACCTTCAAGTTATTGAAGAGATTGTCTAGAGTCATTGTAGCAAAGTCCGTCTTGTTTCTCCACACAATTGTATGAATAGCCCAATCAGATGATAAGCTCCTAATGAACTTCAAATTAATATCTTCTTGAAGGAACTTGTAACCCACTGCCTTCAGTTGACTGATAAGTTTTTGAAGTCTATTGTATGTTCCATCAATCTTTTCTCCACTAAGAGCAGTGAAGGTTTCAAACTGATGTTTGAGCATGTTCATCCTTGACTTCTTGGTAGCTTCATTACCAGCAAACCTTAATTCAAGAGCATCCAATAATTCTTTAGCCGACTCATACTGATCAAAGTCTAATGCAAACTCATTAGGTATTCCCATGGAGAGAATACTGTGAGCTTTGATCTCCATCTTCCTCTTAGCTTTATCAGGTTCACTAATAATAACAACCTCCTTACCATCCACACCCTTCAAAGGAAGAGTGTCTCCTTTTTCAACAACATCCCATAGAGCATAATCAATCATACGAATGTATTGCCTCATTCGCATCCTCCAGATTTGATATTCACCATGTTTGAGCATGGGCACTTTTGAAGCAGTCACCATATGAGTTTCTTCAGACATCTTAACTTACTTGAGTACAGATTAACAGACTTCTTCTTGATTACAGTTTCTAGATCACAAGCTCTGATACCACTTGTTGATCCCAGTTGAGCAAACGATCTAATATAGAAACTGACTTGTAACAAAAGCTTATCAAGTATTACGCGAAATTTAATACTTGATCTTAAGAAGAAGAACAATTAACATTCAACACCTCAATATTATTTATTAATACGAATACTCTTACAGTATTAGGGTTTTGCAACCTTGAAGTGTATCGACCTTAGATATAAAACATACGTATATCTAACCTAACCTAGGACCTCCTTTTATAGGCTAAGGAGTCCTATACAATATACAATACGTAACCTACAAGATAAATATCTTTTCCATATTTATCAAATACAATAAACTAACCGACTATACAAGACTAGCAGTGCTTACTATATACTATCAGTGGTTACATAATACTACTAGCCGCGGTTATCTTCATCCGTGGTTACACTCTTCAGTCCGTGGTTACATCAAGCTTGTCCGTGGTTCCAGTACTTAGAGTAATTCATTATCCAAGGAACCTAAAACCCAACACCTTTTCGTCTGTTTCCTTACGTTTTCATCCGTTTTAATATGTTTTGGTCTATTTTCTTACGTTATTGTCCGTTTTTCTACGTTTTCATAGGTTTATATACGCTTTCGTCTGTTTTTTTACGTTTTCGTCCATTTTTAGACGCTTTCGTCTGTTTTCAGACGTTTTCGTCCGTTTTCATACGTTTTCGTCCATTTTCATCTGTTTTTATACATTTTCATCCGTTTTCAGACGTTCTTTTCTGTTTCCTTACGTTTTTATACGCTTTTCATTCGTTTTTATACGTTTTTGTTCGTTTTCATACGTTCCATCCGTTTTTTGCAGTTTTTATATGTGTCCGTCTATTTTCATACGTTTTCATGCTTATTATTAAACTTTATTATATTACATGTCTAATATCAATTGTGATATTTTATTTAAAAAAAAAAGTTAATGTCTAATAACTTGTGACATTTCATAAACAAACAAGTATGTTTTTTTAACCTTTAGTATCACATGAGATATTTCATTGCTCTGTATGTTTTTATATATTATCACCTATGTGTTTTCTAATATTTTTATTATTTTCAGTTACAAGATAGATTTTGTGCCTTTCATCGCAATTGACAAGCACATATTTTTTTTAATGCAATCAATGTTATCTATCACTTGTGATATTATACTGTTAGTAGAAATAAAAGGGTTAAAGTCTCTTTAGGTGAATTCTTACTTTGTTAAAAAAATGCTAATTTAATGCAACACTTGTTTGATTTTGAGAATATGTCAAGTCTCTATTTTCATAGTTTCCTTCATTTTTATTCATTTTGATATTTTTAAGTGACACTTATGAAAGATGAAAAGTATTACACTCTTCATCATGTATGTGTTATCAGTTGTGATAATCAACTAAGAATGTGAAATATTAAAGATACCAAATGTGATAAGAATTTAGTATTTTACCAAGTATATATGAAAGAAATGATAATAAACATCTCTTATTATATTACTGTGATGATTCTGTTCATTTTTCTTATTTGTGTTTTTGAAAACATTTAGGAAGATTTTTGTGTTTTATGATAACATGAAATATTAGAAAAGGTGTTTAACTGAAAACAAGAGATGTTATGAAACTTTTGTTAGACTTGTGGTGAATTTTTCTATTTAATGGATACATTGTGCATGTTTCGATAGGTTTTATAGCGGGATTTAAAAATATATATGGTTTAATCAGCAAACTAAAGAAGCTATGGTTGAATCAAACACCTGTGATATCACACATGATATCACATGTGATATCACCTCACTTGTGATATCACAGGTGATATCACAAGTGATATAAACTATGATATCACACATGCTATAACCGGTGATATCACACATGATATCACATGTGATATCACACATGAAATCACAGGTGTTATCACACATGATATCACGTGTGATATCACAAGTGAGGTGAGATCACCTGTGATATCACAGGTGTTTGAGCTTCCTCAGTTTTTTTTATAAAGATGTGTGCTATATTCAATCATAGCTTATTTAGTTTGCTGATTCAACCATAGATATTTTCAAATCCCGATATAAAACCTATCGAAACATACACAATGTATCTATTAAATAGAAAACTCCACCACAAGTCTAACAAAAGTATCATAACATCTCTTGTTTTCAGTTGAACAACTTTTCTAATATTTCATAATATCATAAAACACAAAAATCTTCCTAAATATTTAAAAAAACACAACCATCACATTCTTAGTTGAGTATCACAACTGATAACACATACATGATGAATAATGTAATAATTTTCATCTTCCTTACAGTGTTATATCACAAGAGATAAATAAGTGTCACTTATAAATATCAAAATGAAAACGTCTGAAAATAGCAAACACGTATAAAATTGAATGAAAAACATATGAAAATGGATAAAAACGTTTGAAACAGACAAAAACGTATAAAAATGGATGAAAACGGATGAAAACGTATAAAAACGGCCGAAAATACATAAAAACGTAAAAATACAAACGAAAACGTCTAAAAACAAACGAAAATACATTAAAACCTAAAAAAACAGAGAAAACATATGAAAATGGATGAAAAAGGCCGAAAACGTAAAAAAACGGACGAAAACGTAAGAAAACAGCCGAAAACGTATGAAAGCGTAAAAACATGTCTGAAAACGAAAGAAAACGGACGAAAACGTATGAAAACTAACAAAAACGTAATAAAATTGGCGAAAATGTATGAAAACAAACGAAAACGTAAGAAAACAGACGAAAAAGTATGAAAACGGACGTAAACGGGCGAAAACGTGAGAAAACAGACGAAAACTTATGAAAACATATAAAAACTGATGAAAACGTCTGAAAACAAACGAAAACGTGTGAAAACGTCAAGAAACAGACGAAAACTTATGAATACAGACGAAAACGTATTAAAACAGACGAAAACGTATGAAAACAAACGAAAACGTAAGAAAACAGACGAAAACGTAAGAAAACAGACGCAAAACGTATGAAAACGGACGTAAACGGGCGAAAACGTAAGAAAACAGATGAAAACGTATGAAAACGGACGAAAACGTATAAAGACGGACGAAAACGTCTGAAAACATACGAAAATGTCTAAAAATGGACGAAAACGTAAATACGGATGAAAACGTATGAAAACGGACAAAAACGTCTGAAAACAGATGAAAACGTGCGAAAACGTCAAAAAACAGACGAAAACGTAAAAAAACGGACGAAAACATATGAACACGGACGAAAACGTATAAAAGCGGACGAAACGTATGAATATAGATGAAAACGTACTTAGATTAAAAAAAAAAGTGAATTTAAAATTAAAAAAGAATAATAAAAAAAACGTAAAAAAAAAAAAATTTAAAATAAAAACGTGAATTCCAAAAAAAAGTTAAAAAAATAAATAAGAAAGACAAAAAGACAAAGAAAAAAAAGAAAAAAAAAAAAAAAAAAACATGGGCTTAGGTTTTCATATTAAATCTTAGGTTTATCTTCAAACTAAATGAATGGTAAGAATTTGTCCTTCCGTAAACACCAAAATAAAAATAAGCGCTTGAAAATTCTTATATATCCACAAACCGATGGGAAATCTTGACCTTGTACATTCTTATTGGGTAAAACAAGTAGCCCCACACAATTAACGCGTGTTTCTTTGGCTTTTAGATATAAGTTGGATTGAACCAAATACCTATTTAACCAATATACTTTCTTAACCGTTTAATATGACGTTTGTGGTATGCGCTTAACAATATAATCTTCACATTCTGTCCGCAAAAGGAAACAAGCTCATCAGCAATTTAATTGTCGATAGTCTTGATATCTTGATGAGTCACGTACAAGCATGAATAATATTTTTGTCGATAGTCTTTATATGTAGAATAATCTAGTTACAGGCCAATAAACAAAAAGCTCTGTTTCTGTTTGTTATATGTTATAAATTAACCATCTTCAATGTGGTCTAGTGGTAATGTGGCTCAAAGGTGTAAGAGAAACCCACGTTCAAACCTCGTTGGGTGAACATCTTGGGATGGCAAGGGAAAACACCAAAAACAACCACGGGAATAGTCACGTACATCTAAGCCAAAAAAGCTCGAGTTTCCCCGCTTAGCCTTCACATGGATCCCTCTCCATTTAGATTTGCTTTGCTTGGATTTATCTATAAATACTATTTCTATTCGCAATTGGACTTATCCCCTAAGCCGGTTTAAAAAGAAACATCCTCCTCCCCCTGCCCTGAAAGAAGTCTGAACTGAAGTGAGAGTAGTAACTTCTTAACTCCAGACACCAACCACTTGAATCAGTCAGTTAATAGTAATTATTTGCAGCAGCAAACTCAGTCGCTGAGAATAATAGCATTCATCACCCGATGTTATCCCAATTTATACTCCGTAAGCAACACCTTCTCTCATTTCATTTAATTAGCTCAATTCAATTTTTTATTTTTTTTAATTGAAGTTGTTATAGTAATAAATACTTCATACATTTCAGTTACTTACCTCTTTGTTTATAACTTTTTTAGCAATTGAATTAGGTTAGTTAGTTATACTAGTATCACATTTTAAGAAAAGAAACTTCGACTTCCCCTGCATAGCGGATCATTGACATTTAAAGCAGTTTCATCTCAATATTTCCTATTAATTAATGTGTTTTTATCATCTTAATTTGAGTTTTTTTAGCAATGCGGCAGCCCATCAGCCAAGAGGTTGGTTGTGCCTGTGCTTATTTATTGCACGCTACACTATTGTAAACGACAATGTATGCCATACCTTGCCTACTTAACACTAAAAAATAATATCATAGTTTTATATGATATTAGAACCAGCTTCATCTTCAATATTGTTATGCTAGTATTATTATTTTGCTCGTTTCCTACTAAATGTGTTTTAACATGTTAGTTTCGTAATATCTTTCCTACCAAACGTGTTTCAGTTAGTTAGCGCTTTGTTTAGTGTTTTTTGTAACAACCGGTTTCAATAATTGACTTAAAAATTACTAAGTCAAAGTGTTGCGTTATACTAGTATTATCACTATTGTCAACTACAATGTATGCCTTGCCTACTCGAAGAAGAAGAAAAAGGTTATCAAATTTACATATAGGGTATGTTTTCACTAGTAGGATGTAGCAGAAAGCAATAGTTGTTTGTTTTAATAAAGCGTTTGCTAGCATAGGCGTATGGCTATAAGTACTATGTGAAAACGCGAGTTGCTAGTTGCTTCAAAATGCTCGCTGCCATAGCCTTGCAATACATTTTTGTAGCTTTATCTGACATTAGAACCAGCTTACTCTTCAATATTGTGATAGTATTATTTTGCTCGTTTCCTACTAAATGTGTTTTATCATGTTAATTTCCTAATATGACATATGTGTAGTACTAGTGTTATGTGTGTCAATATAGTTGCTTATGGGAAGTGTCTAAGTAGTAGCCATATTTGTTCGATATCCATCACAAATACGCATTATGGTACAGTGCTTCTTGTTGATATATTGACTGTATAAAATAGTAACAGAGTTCATTGCATTATGTATAACTAATCAATTTGACGCATTATGTTACAGTGTTGTTTATATTATTGAGTCAAACAGAACCATTATATCTAACAATTGCAGTTCTAATGTTTCAGTCATGGAATTGCAGCTATTGCCCCATTCTCGCACTGTTTAGGTTTTGATAACCTACCAAAAGAGATCCAGCTTCTTCGATGTAAGGTTAACTTTCAAGCATTAGTTTTTGTTCCTCACATCAGAAGACTAGGAGACACCCTCGTTCAATACCTTCGAAACTCTCCTACTACAAACAAAGGAACAACGAACGATAAATTGGAGGATGAAAGGGGAAGTGGAAAGTTTATTGTTTTACATCTCCGCTTTGACAAAGTATGTCTCCTTCCATGTTTCTCTGTCATGATCTTTAGAATGTAAATTTAGGCCGTCTTTGTCTCCTTTACTCTAAAATTTATTCTTTTTTCACCTATGGTGTTAACAACTTGATTGCATAGATTTTTTTGTGATTCTAGAGTGGCACCAAGTGGGTCAAAATGGGCCGGGTTGACCCACCGACACTTTTTTGTCTTTCACGGTTCTATACATGATCAATCCCTAGAAAAGGTTTTACAAAAACCATCACTGAAATATTGATCCAGTTTTTCCCGATCAAGTTATTAGGAGGTTATAAACACTTGAATGTGCTTTTGATAAGAACTATCTGATCCGCTAGTGGTAGCAATTTAGACTCATTTAGTTATGAATGGGTCAATTCATGTTATGTTTTATCTCTAAGTGGTTCTGGTCAACCTAAGTCCATCCCTACCAAAAAGTATACCAGTGTTCACCCGACACCTATCTTGCCCATATTGTCACTTGCCACCTTTGCACAAGTTACAAATAGATGATTGTGGGACTATGAAGGACATGTTGCTTACAATATTTTTATCCAACAGGATATGGCTGCCCATTCAGCTTGTGATTCTGGTGGTGGAAAAGCTGAAAAGTTGGCACTTGCAAAGTACCGGCAAGGCGGCAAGTAATTTGGCAGGGAAGAGTGATGAAAACTCAGTTCACTAACGAGGAGTTGAGACATCAAGGACGATGTCCACTCTCTCCTGAAGAAATTGGACTGCTTATCAAAGCCTTGGGCTTTAACAATGATACACGCCTCTATCTTAGCATCCCACAAGGTAACTTCTAATCCACCGACGGAAAATTTCTACGTTTGGATCCATACAATTTATATGGTGGAGAGGCAAGAATTTCTGCACTGCGTAAACTGTTTCCACTTATGGATGACAAAAAAAGCCTTGCATCTGACAAAGAACGGGCAGAAGTTGAAGGAAAAGCGTCGTTCTTAGCAGCTGTTGATTATTATGTTAGTATGCATACCGACATCTTCATTTCAGCTTCACCAGGCGATATGCACAATGCAATGGTATATTTGATTGACCTCATTCGTTTCTGTTAAAAACTAAAAGTAATATTTTCCTCAACATGTAAAAAAGAAACCATACGCTATGTAAATAGGAATTTTAGATCATATATGAGAAAAAGTATAGAGAAATTTAACTAAATGAGCTGTGGAACATATTATAATCTCTACCTATTTAATGGAATATATCCGGAAATGACCCTATAAGATGCAAAAATAACTTTTAAGAAACAAAATATCCCAAAAAGGTAAAAAGTGCTGGATATATGTATAAATTTTAGAAAAAGTATGTTCACCGGTTCACCAAAAAAGTACACATTTTGCCTGAAATAATTGTTTTGTACATTTTTCATTTCATTTTATTTTTGTGAAAATTTACAGTTTCTTATTAGAAATGTTGAAAATAATCTGAGTTTTTGCCAAAGTTTGACTTATTAAAGAATTTTTAGTGTTTTGCATAGAATAAAATGTCATATTTGGATAGAGATGAATAAAATGTATAATTCATTTATTTGTATCAGGCTTTACACCAAAAAGTCAATTAGGTGTTTTCGAAAAATATGCAATTATGACCCCGTTGATGCATATTTTCATTAAAAATCGCTCATTTTGCAAAATCTTTCTTGCATTTTCCAAAAAAAAAATTGATGTTTTTCTTTAGAGGCCGCTATTTCAACCCATTTAAATAAACAGATAAATTCCGGTTGACTTTTATTGATGACGACTCTAACGGGTCAAGTATTTAGGTTAATGATAAAGTGAACGTGTTGAATACTTGAATGCAGTCTGAAGTGTATTTGAGTTCAAAAAGACTTAGACAAAACTGTGTCCAAACCCAACCCATTCTGCTCCAACCCGTCTAACGTCCCTTCTTGACCCTTTTTGACCCTTCGCTTCCCTGACTTTTAAAATGAATCATTGTTGCTTGTTTTTCAGCTAGGGTATCGGGCATACAAAAGCTTGAAGACTATCAGACCCAGTATGGTGCTCGCAAGCCAGCTCTTTCTAAACGAAACTATGGAATGGCCTGAGTTTCAGTGGGCTATACAAAACGCGCATAAGAATAGACAAGGTCAAGTTAGGTTAAGAAAGGAGACAGTGAGACACAATCCATATATACTTATCCCGTACCAGATCGTATGTGTCAACAACATTAGTTGGTTCTTTTTTCAGTTTTGTAGAGTTAGAGAAATGTGTCGAAACGACCACGGATAACAGTAAAACACAAATTCAATATATATTTTTGCTTCTCTCTGAGGGCGTTACATATATGCACAAGTTGTACCAAATAGATGAACCGATATTTCAGTTTAGTTGGTTCTTTTTTCAGTTAGAGAAACTATAGTGTTCGAAACTGTTATTCACCCAGTCATGCGTGTAAATGAGCACGGATTACAGTAAAAGACAAATTCAATATATATGTGTGCTTCTCTCTGAGGGTGTTATGTGCATGCACAAGTTGTACCAAATAGATGAACCGATATTTTTTATAGTCATATGGTTTGGTTTGTTATTATATATCTATGGGAGGGTGTTTTAGGCGACATACACATAGTCAAATAGATTGAACTATATATGGACGTCACGTTATCAAGGAGTGAAATTATACGACACACCCATTACCGAGAACAAGTATATGGGATCTACTACCGATATCACACGGATTGCCGCACGTCAACCATGGTTCCTAGCCATCAGATATTGCAATAAAGGTTTTAATATCACAGTATGGTAATCGTTTTTTTCTCTCCTCCACCTCCATGGCCCAGAAGAGTGTCCACAGCCGTGGTTTCAACTACTACTAGTGTAGGAAAGGGTATTGATATATTTGACAAGGGTTTTCGCTCATTAAATATAATGCCACCAGAGTTTCTGCATGATTTCAAAGAAGAAGATGAATAAGAAGGTGAGAGTGGTGAGATAAAAGATTAAAAACTCAGTAGTAAAGCACATGCGGATCATTTCACAGTACATATAAGTTCACACATAATTGGTTCGACGGAAGTACAAAAAACAAATTAGCTAAATACGTTGTGAATAGAAATAGTAAAATGATCAAACAATGCCAGTGAAGATAAGCAGCTTCTACGGAGATCAATAAGCAAGTTTGAACACACATTGAGACCATTCACCATGTAAACTTAACGAAGAGCTTGTTAGCGTTTCTCATTCTCCTTCAAGACCATTTCTTATTTCACAACATTTGAGGTCCTGCAATTTTCAAGATTTGTTTTCCATCGCTCCCATATCAAAATAGCTTCAAGAAGTAATCAACGACCTTGAGCCTCATCTGAAGATGTGCCTCTACGTACAGCGGTACAGGGGCAAATAGAGAACAATGCATCAAAGAGGAGTACCACCTTAAGAACCAAGAATAAACTTTAGCTTATATGGAATTGCGCCATTTGTATGAAATTAAAATGCAATTGACAATAGAGAATTTTTGAAAACAGGTACAATAGTTGCATTTATCCATGGACGGTCTACCATTTTTTGAAACTTTAACATCTTTAACACAAGAAGGGACCAAAAGTGTAACAAGTTTTATAATGGATACCGTTTATGTAAGTTTTGGTATTTAGAGACCAAAAATGTAATTTGGTATAAACTATAAGGACCATCGTGTAATTTACTTTCTTTTTTCTTTCTACAAAGCTACTAGTATTATTTTGTTGGTAAATATAAAATTCAATATTAAAATAAGAGAAAGATGAATTTAGAAAACAAGTAAAGTGTGTTATTTACTCACCGACGGTGACAGGTTGTATTCTTTATCTCAAAAGAAGCAGCTTGGGAGATACAGCAATATCTTCAGGTAGCTTCTCAAGAAGAGCACAACCACGAAGGTTGAGATACGTCAGATTCTTTAACATACAAATGCTATCAGGAAGATGTTTAATCTTTGTAGCCGACAAATCTAGACTCTCCAGAGATTCTAACTGGCCAACGTCCTCAGGCAACTTCCCAAGACAAGAACAGTCGCTAACATCGAGCGACTTCAGACGTTTTAGCATGCAGATGCTATCTGGAAGATATTCAATCTTCTTACTCCTCACATATAGCTTTTCTAAACATGCTAATTGGCCAAGATTCACTACAAAAAAAAGTTGAATTCTTCACACTTATTTCTCCACGGTATAATCAACCGTGGACTTTTTTTTTATATAAATCAAAACTTTGCTACATCTATAAGTGTCACAAATTCATTAAAAAATACTCCACGTATATAAGTGTGGACAATTACAACAACGTTACATTTATACTTGAAGTAAAACAAATTTTTAAAAAGCCACACTTATAAGTGTAAGAAAACACTTAAAAAAAGCTACACTTATAAATGTAAAAATAACTACATAAAAAAGCCACATTTATAATTTTGGAAACAAAAGCTACACTTATTAAAAAGCCACAAAATTAAAGCTACACTTATTTTTTTAAAAGGCATTTTATATCCACAAAATTAAAATGAATATTCGTATATTACCACTTTGAATATTAGTATATTACACTTCACTTCATCTTTCAATGCCAAACCCAGTGTTACCACTTTGATAAAAATGAAGTGTTACCACTTTGATAAAAATGAATAAACCCTAACTTTTGTTATCACAAGATTACACTGTTACATCAAACCCTTTTAATCGATAAAAATCATAAATATCACAAAAAATCATAAATAAACCCTAACTTTTGTTATCGTTGCAGAATTAAAATTTGATAGAAGATGAAGGTTGATTAGACGATAATGTATTGTAATGTGTAATCGCCGCCGTGGATCTGTAATCGCCGCCGTGGTCCAGTCGTTGCTCATGATCAGGATCTTCTTCTTCTTCTAATAAGTTAGTTTCTGTTTTCATTTTCCTCATATATTATTGTTAGTAGATATTTATACAGGTTAATAGATAGAATTGATAACTTTTTAGTTTTTAACAAGAATTGGTAGATATGTTATATGATGATTAGTAGTGCTGTCGATGTGATTTAGGTGCGAAATGTGTGGATAATGTAAAGCTTTAGGGGAAAATGTGAAATGCCGAATTTGTATAATGATGTATGCGTAATGTTGAAATGTGATAGTACGAGACATAACTGTTTATACTAATGAGGTGTAAGGTGCTGTTGTAATGGCGTTAGGCGAAATTGCTATGGATTGTGCTTCTAATGAACAACCATATAGAGTTTGTTATAGGGAGTGTTTGGGATTGGTGATTAGATTAGAATTACACTTTCCGCATTTTGATATAGTAGATTAGTGGTTTAGAAGGTGTTTGGGATTGCTTTTCGCGTTATTTGGGAGTGAAATAAGTTGTTTGGAATAAGCAGTTTGAAGTTGTGTAATTCAATATGCTTAATTGAAAATGCTATAAATGGATAAAGATAAACCTTTTTAGTTTTTATAGAAATCTGTAATCCTAAACACCCCTAAGATTTTTGAAATGGATATTGTTATCTTATTTGTGTTGGTGCTTAGCCTTTTTGAAAAATAAACTCTGAGAAAGAGTTGCATACGATGATTATTTAAGTGGTAAAAAAGGTAAATGTTAATGAGCAACCAATTTGGCATTAACGAGACATCCAAGGATGAGTGTTTTAATGGCTCAGTGAAGTTGTTCCAATTCTGGTTATAGTTTGAAAGAAAAAGTGGTTGAAGTAGTTTTCTGTGTCCTAATAGACCAATTATGGGTTCACTATATTTGCATCTCTTGAATGCTTACAGAAATAATAATATTACAGCCATATCTTTTTTATAACATTCGACTCACTTGATCTGCTATCATTAGGTTTTAATATTTAATGCATGCTCATGTTTCCATGTCTATATGTGTATTTTGTCTTGAGATGAATGAGTTAAATGACATTAATTGGCAATTTTAATCTTTTTATGCTTTTATCTACTTAAATATACCGAGAAAGTTGAACTTCCCTGCGGAACTTTAGGTTTGTATGATTCTATGCACTTGCTAGTATTATAGTCGGATAAACGGTCTGGTTATATGGATTTTGTAAGCAAGGCACTACTTCTTATTTCATTGGGCTCGTAAACTGATAAGCTGATTAGCATATGCTCTCTAAAATAAGCTAAACCAAGCACCCCTCAGCAACCTGAAAGTGTTTGGCTTATCTGAAAAAGCGGTGTGGAGTTTCTATAAGCAATCCTGAACACTCCTGTTACATGAAACGAGCCTATAAGCCATGGTGCACCAGGGTTTTTTTGTTTGCTATTGAACGTTCCTGGTATGGATTACTGCAGTTTCTTACATTTTGAAATTGTTATTGCAGCTTCTAATGGGGTCGTGATTTCAACGGAAAAGAAGCTTCTATCCATTTTAGTCGACGAGACATCTGTAAAGTGTAAGTACAAACTGTATGCTCATAGCTTTAGGTGTTAGTTCTGCCATTCTAAACACGGAGCAATTTTTTTTTGTAAATTTACTGTATGAAATAGTTATACACAAGCTCCCTTCTAACAATGGGTAAATAAATCACTAAATCCTTCAATTATATCATATTTATTCATTATTTATCACTAACTTATGTTTTAATTTTGATTTGTTTATGCAGGATCTGACAAGAAGATTAAGATCGGAATCAACGGTACTCATTCATTCTTACCTGATCTACTTTTTTCTATACGTTTATCTAAATTTTAGTTAAATTAGCTGTTATATTTTGTCGTTTTGTGATCTGATCTACTTTTTTTGAGCTTAGTTTTAGAGTTAAATCAAGACTGAATATATTTTATATAAGACTGAATATATTTTATATAAGATAGAAATCAACGCTGCGGTTTAGAGTTATCGTGGTCTGATCTCGTTTTTTAGTTCATATTTTGTCGTTTTGTGATTTTTTTTGTTTAAATGTTAGTTAAATTAGTTATGATTGTATATACATTGTTGCTGATATTGATGGGTTTATTGCGGTATGATTGTGAAGCTTGTTGAAAAGTTTTTTATGGTTTTATACATTTTGATGACTTATACCATTCTTTAGGATTTTCACTTGTCATACATCTCAAGTAGCCTTCCAAACACCTGTTCACAACTTCTGTCCACCCATGTGTTCTGTGGGTGGTATGACTTGCGTCAATAGCTTGAATAATTCCTTCCAAAAAATGCTTAGAAAAACCTTATCTCTGTCAGATAAAATAGATTTAGGCACTCCATGGAGTTTGCAGACATAGTCCAGGAAGACTTGAGCTACTCGTAGTGCTGTGAAAGGATGTGACAGTGGTATAAAATGGGCATACTTTGTCAATTTGTCCACTACCACAAATACTATAGTGCAACCATGGGATTTTGGCAAGCCTTCCACAAAATCCATGGATATACTTGACCACACAGTTTTTGGAATGGGAAGAGGCCGCAAGAGTCCAGGGTATGAAGAGAGGTCTGGTTTACATTTTTGACAAACCAAACACTCCTTTACCAACTTCTTGACTTGTTTCCTAAGTCCCTTCCAATAGAAAACAGAACATATCTTGTGAGTAGTAGTTTTAACCCCAGAATGACCTCCAATAGACCCCTCATGAAAATAGGATAGCAACTCTTTCCTTAATGTTTCATTAGCTCCCACCACCAATTTCTCTTTTAT
Source organism: Chrysanthemum seticuspe (assembly GCA_019973895.1). Classification (NCBI taxonomy): domain Eukaryota; kingdom Viridiplantae; phylum Streptophyta; class Magnoliopsida; order Asterales; family Asteraceae; genus Chrysanthemum; species Chrysanthemum seticuspe. The sequence goes on along the minus strand of BPTQ01000008.1, from coordinate 366,738,189 downwards.
CAGTAATTGACCATTGTGCAGAGCGTGTCGTATGAGATATTCAATGAGATATTCAGTAATTGACCTCGTAGCATATGACACTTGCTGTAGATACTAGGACATTGCTGTGATTAAGTAGCCAACTTAATCCTTTGATATAGATTCTGGATATAGGCGTATCACAGCTTTATCAACTTTAGCTCTGGACTGCTTTAATCAAAGGTTGCAAAATGCTTGAATCTTACACTGAATTTTGGTTGTCTTGGTCTCAGGTGCAAAAGATCCACATCTTGACTCCCAATATAGGCGTTGTATACAGGTAAGATTTGAATTTTATATTATACTATATCACATGCATACAACTTGTTGGTGCTGGTATATGCATTTGATCTATCAGTGTTGTTACTGGTGTATTGTGTATTGGTACACACCGTCTAAAGTCACTAAAGTTTGAATGTTTATAATTCATTTGATCTATCAGTGTTGTTTCATGTAACTAGTAGATATTCTATAGTGATTCAGCGAGCGTGTATGGTTGTTGATTTAGTTATAGTTAGCTGATTAAGTGATTAAGATAGCAGTTAGTGTTTGATTGTTAAGTGTTATTGCGATTGTTAGTAGCAGTGATTCTGTGATTAAGTTCGTTTGTTAAATTGTCGATTGATTGTGAATTTGAATGTTTATTTGAGGTTAGGTTGATTATAATTAGCTGATTAAGTGATTCAGTCTGTGTGTTTAGTTGTTAGTTTGTAGTGACTCTTTATGCTTAATTTTGATTAGATTTTTTGTACGAGTGAGCTGATTAAGTGAGTTTGTTTGTCAGATTGTGATTATTAATTAGTTATTCTTGTTAATTTAGAGAGTTTTAATGTTAATTGCGATATGTTAAGTAACAGATGTGAACCTAACATGGATACTTTTGTGCAATTTCCAACAACTTGCCAATTCTGGGCAATAACTTGCCACAGATTGTAAAATTCGCTTTTGTAGACTTCGTCCCTCCCTAACTCAAGTAACTTTGCTATGAGTAGATGTGAAAATTCGATCACTTTAAGTCTTTAACTACATTGGGTTGATTTTGGATATTTATAGTTTGTGGGTTAAACTGGTAAAGCTAGAAAAATTAGCCTAGGCAACGAGTGAAACTGGTCAAAAGTCACATAAATGTATTCAGATGGTTTTTAGTTATTTTTTTCATTATATAATAGACTTTATTTACGCTAGTTGCGTATGAATTCAATCGTAGTATAGTTGCTTAAAATATAAGAAGCATTGAATCATTTAATACCAATGGAATAGTTGAAATGAGTTATCATAGTGACGTATACATCAGGTTTCGAAGGAATTACCATCTGTCAGTGTTACAAGAAGTTTCTTATCCCAAATTGATTATCAAAAAAATGGCGACTCAAGCGAATGCGAAGCATATCGAGGACTGCTCTGTTGCCAAGTAAGTCCTTTCGATCTCTTACTCTGCTAAATGTAAGAAAATGTAATATAAACTACCCTGAAGTGGTCACGCCAACCTCCTAAAAAGAGAAGGCTTTATCCGGTTTGAGTCTGTGGCCGTGGGTTCAAACCCAGTGGATTAGTCGACCAAAAGGTCGGAAACCATGGTTACCCAAAAAAAAAAAATAATAATAATAATTAAAAACAAAGATAGAAAGAAAAAGAGAAAATGTAATATTTTATGCACGTCTTATCTGAAGACAGCTTAGATTTTGTTAGACTAGAAGGCATGTGTTGAATGTGTATGCCTATTGGGTGCGTTGATTTCACATAAGTTAGGATTTTCTTTGTGGCTGTAGATACCGATGGTCTGTCTTTGGGTGCATGTGTGTTTCACCATTTCATAAGAGCTTATGTAGTTTTGAAGGCTTTGCTTCGCTCAATTTACTGCTCAACTAATAAAAAATTAGTTTGGAATGTTGGTTTTGCACAATGGCCTTGTATGTTGTGTATGCTAATGTATTCACATGTTGGTTTGTGATTACTTGGATTAGTAGAAAATCCCGTGCGACACTGTGACTACCCTGAATCATAAGTGATATTGAGCAATATGGGTAAACTGGTAAGTTTAGCTTCCAAATTTATTAGTGAAGATATTGTAATTTTCATTTGAATGATCATATCTGTTTGTGATATTCATATTTCTGATATCACTTGAATGATCACACTTTCAGGAGCAGCAACAACAACAACAGCACCAAAGACAACAGGTGCCTTTGGCAAAAATGTTCCAAAATTTGTGGCAATCTAGTATGCAAACACCTTTTCACAGTCGTCTCAAGGGTAGAAAAAGCGAAGATTGCTGATATACGTCAAAGGGTAGAAAAAGTTTAGAAAATTGGTTTCACTTGTATATTACTGGAAAACATGCTAAATGATTGATTAATAAATAGCATTTGATTAATGAGTGCAGACATTTGAAATATCTTGTTGAAATATCTTGTATGTAATTTTGTTCCTGGAAAATTGTATATTACTAGAAAATTGGTTCTTGCTTCAGTTTTGTTATATTTTGTTCCTGCATTATGTTTTTGAAAAGTTAGATATTTGTATGTAATTTCTTTTTATTTTATTTTTTTTTCACAAAATATATCCACACTTATGAGTGTAGACATTTTGACAATTTTGCCACACTTTTAATTGTAAGCATCTTTTTGCAATTTTCCCACACTTTTAAGTGTGGACATTCAAAGAGTGTTTCCACACTTTTAACCATAGACATTTGGATAATATGTCCACACTTATATGTGTAGCAAAATTTGTCACACCCATTATTACCACACATGAGCAAGTGTGGAATTTATAATTTTACATATTTTTAACCGTGGCCAATTGGCCTTTAAAATGTGGAAAATTTAACTAGTTTTTTGTAATCTTGCATCCCACAAGGTAACAGATAATTTGGATAAATTTTAGATCCATACACGATTTGGATAAATTTTTTAACTGTCTGATAAATTCTGCACAATTTGAAGAAATAATGTTACTTCCTCATCAAATGTCAAATCACCCTTCAAGAAAGACAATACACGAAATCTTCTTAGACCCAAATCAATATTATCAAAAAAAAATTGGCATGCTGAGAAAGGGCAAACTAGTATTTGACTATTTATGACCTACATCAAGCATAACAAGGCTGAGTTTTTAGCAAATTAAAGTCAAAACCGCAAGTTTTACAATTTACATTATCTGCTTGCTTTATCCCTGAATAGGTATACGGTGGAGAGGCAAGAATTTCTGCACTGCGTAAACTGTTTCCACTTATGGACGACAAAAAAAGCCTTGCATCTGACAAAGAACGGGCAGAAGTTGAAGGAAAAGCGTCGTTATTAACAGCTGTTGATTATTATGTCAGTATGCATACCGACATCTTCATTTCAGCTTCACCAGGCAATATTCACAATGCAATGGTATGTATGGTTGACCTCATTCAGCATATCTCTATTAAAAACTAACAGTAGTGTTTTCCTTAACATGTAAAAGAGAAACCATGTAAAAAAGAAAATTAGATCATTTTGAAAAAAAGGTTTACAGAAATTTAACTAAATGAGCTGTGGGACATATTATAAACTCTACCTTTTTAATCGGATATATTCAGAAATGACCCTATAATTCGCAAAATTAACATTTGCGAAACGGCAAAAACTCGAAAACCGTAAAAAAGTGAATAATATGTGTTAAATATTATAAATAGTACACATTTTTACCTGAAATGATTGTTTTTAAATAACTTTTTTAACTATTTTTGAGAAAATTTACGATTTATTATTAAAAATGAGAAAACATGTCGATGATTTGCTTATTATAGGGTCATTCCCGGATATACATAAATAAAACGTCTAATTTTGCGGTGCACACCAAAAAGCCATTTAGGTGAATTCGAAAATCATTCATTTTGCTTTAGAGGCCGCTATTTCAACCCATCTAGATAAAAACGGATAAAATCCAGTTGACCTGTATCGATAAGGTATCTAACGGATCAATTTTTTAGTTTGGAAGTAAACGGACTGAACGTGGTATGAACTATGAAGTGTATTCAATTCATAGAGTTGGACAAAACTGTGTTGGTGGGTCCAAAGCCAACCCATTTTGTTTCAACCGGTCTATAAAAAAAATTATGATGATGTAACTACTATGACACTCTTATAAATCGGATCATTGGTGCTTCTTTTTCAGCTAGGGTATCGAGCATACAAAAACTTGAAGACTATCAGACCATATATGGTGCTATCAAGCCAGCTCTTTCTAAACGAAACCATGGAATGGCCTGAGTTTCAGTGGGCTATACAAAACACGCATAAGAATAGACAAGGTCAAGTTATGTTAAGAAAGGAGACACAATCCATATATACCTATCCAATACCAGATTGTATGTGTCAACAACATTAGTTGGTTCTTTTTTCAGTTTTGTAAAGTTAGAGAAATGTGTGTAAACGAGCACGGATAACAATAAAACACAAATTCGATATGTATTTTTGCTTCTCTATGAGGGCGTTATTTGCATCCACGATATTTTTATAGGGTCGCAGCTCGGTAGGTGAATAATGCAATATCTGGTTTGGTTTGCAAGTTTTAATCCAAATGTATGTTTTGTAAGTGTATCTTATTGATGTTGATTAGTTATATCGGATTTTGGTTTACTAGATTTGTTGTTACGTGTATATCTATGGGAGGGTGTTTTAGGCAACTTACACATAGTCAAATAGATTGAACTCATTGAAGTATTGAACTATATATGGACGTCACGTTATTAAGGAGTGAAATTATACGACACACCCATTACAGAGAACAAGTATATGGTATCTACTTCGGATATCACACGGATTGCCGCACGTCAACCATGGTTCCTAGCCATCGGATATTGCAATATGACGACGTTTATTTTGAGGACATGTATTTCATTTTGCTCAATAAAGGTTTTAATCACAGTATGGTAATCATTTTTTCCTCTCCTCTACCTCCACAGCCCCAGAGACTGTCAACAGCCGTGGTTTCTACAAGTTGAGGAAATGGTATTGATAAATTTAACGAGGTTTTCGCTCATTAAATATAATGTCACTAGAGTTTCTGCATGATTTCAAAGAAGAAGATGAATAAGAAGGTGAGATAAAAGATTAAAAACTCAGTAGTAAAGCACATGCAGATCATTTCACACTACATATAAGTTCACACATAATTAGTTTACCTATGGCACAATAAACATTCAACAATATTATCATAAATTGGTTCGACGAAAGTACAAAAAAACTAATTAGCTAAATAAGTTGTAAATAGAAATAGTAAAACGATCAAACAATGCAAGTGAAGATAAGCAGCTTCTACGGGGATCAATAAGCAAGTTTGAACACACATTGAGACAATTCACCAACTAAACTTCACGAATAGCTTGTTAGTGTTTCCCATTCTCCTTCGAGACCATTTCTTATTTCACAACATTTGAGGTCCTGCCATTTTCAAGATTTGTTTTCCATCGCTCCCATATCAAATTAGCTTCAAGAAGTAATCAACGTCCTTGAGCCTCATCTGAAGATGTGCCTCTACGTACAGCGGTACACGGGTAAGCAAATAGAAAACAATGCATCAAAGAGGAGTACCACCTTAAGAACCAAAAAACAATTTTAGCTTATATGGAATTGCCCATTAGTATGAAATTAAAATGCAATCGACAATAGAGAATTTTTGAAAACAGGTACAATAGTTGCATTTATCCATGGACGGTCTACCATATTTTTGAAACTTTAACACCTTTAACACAATAAGGGACCAAAAGTGTAACAAGTTTTATAATGGATACCGTTTATGTAAATTTTGGTATTTAGAGACCAAATTTTGTAATTTGGTATAAACTATAAGGACCACTATGTGATTCAATATTAAAACAAGGAAAGTGTGTTATTTACTCACCGACGGTTACAGGTTGTATTCTTTATCTCCAAATATTAAGCTTGGGACATGCAGCAATACCTTCAGGTAGCTTCTCAAGAAGAGCACAACGATAAAGGGAGAGATCCCTCAGATGTTTTAACTTACAAATGCTATCAGGAAGATGTTTAATCTTCTTACTCCCCCTCACATATAGCTCTTCTAAACATTCTAATTGGCCAAGATTATCTGGTAGCTTCTCAAGAAGAGCACAATCATCGACTTTGAGAGATTTGAGACATTTCAACATACAAATGCTATCCGGAAGATGTTTTATCTTTGTAGATGACAAACAGAGCTCCTCTAGACATTCTAACTTGCCAAGATCTTTGGGAATTTCCGGAATATCGCATTTGAGTTTAAGCTTTCTTAAGCATCGTAAACTACAAATCATGTCTGAAAATTTCTTAAAGTCTGTGCAAGCACATAGACCAAAAGAAATAAGCTTCTCAATATTTCCAACTGATGACGGTAGATTTTCTTCATAAGAACAATCAAACTGAAACTTTGGGAGATTACTGTCGGGGTGCAATGGGCATAAATCCAGGAACTCACCAATCAGATTTAAACTAGCTAAAGACCGGCTAACCTTTGGTTCCGATCCACCAACACGAACCCGAAAACAAAAAAACCTCAAACATGAGTTAAAGTTTAAGTCGACAAGTTTTCTTAGACATCCAACAGGAGCGTTAATTTCAACCAACTTATCACAACCTTCAAGATCTAACCTCTCAAGATTTGGAAACAGCTCAAGGTCAAGCCTCCTCAACCTTGATTTACGAAGTTCAAGGAATTTGAGATTTGGACATGCACTAGAAACCTGAAGTACTTCAATTTCAGCACAACCATTAAGAGATAATTTCTCGAGATTTGGAGTTAACCCAAGGTCAAGGCTCCTCAACCTTGATTTACAAAGTTCAAGAAATTTGAGATTTGGACATGCACTAGACACCTGAAGTTCTCCAAAATCAGCACAACCTTCAAGATCTAACCTCTCAAGATTTGGAAACAGGTCAAGGTCAAGGCTCCTCAACCTTGATTTACAAAGTTCAAGAAATTTGAGATTTGGACATGCACTAGACACCTGAAGTTCTCCAAAATCAGCACAACCTTGAAGATCTAACCTCTCAAGATTTGGAAACAGGTCAAGGTCAAGGCTCCTCAACCTTGATTTACGAAGTTCAAGGAATTTGAGATTTGGACATGCACTAGACACGTGAAGTTCTTCAAAATCAGCACAATCATTAAGAGATAAATTCTCCAGATTTGGAGTCAACCCAAGGTCAAAGGTTCTTAACTTTGATTTACTGATACGGAGGTAGTTGAGCTTTTGACAGCTAACAGGCATGAAAAGTTCTACTAAATTAGGAGAATCTTCAAGAGATAACGTCTCGAGATTCGGAGTAATCCTAAAGTCAAAGGTCGTCAAGTTTGACTCTTCGAGACAAAGGAATTTGAGTTTTGGAAGAACCTGCCAGCAAAAATAAGACAAAAAGATTAAAAAATAAGACAAAAAGATTAATATTAGTGTCTTAACAAACCAATATATTAATAGCATTATTAGGAATTATGCAAAACAACCAATCAACAATTACTCTACCTTTTTTTCTCCCTCTTCCCAAAGTTGTACCATTGTGCTGCTACTTATTTCAAGTCCAACAAGATTGTTTGCTTGAAATGTTTTGGGTAAATACAAGAAAGGGTAATTCTCACAGTTTATATATTTTAAAGAGTTTGAAAAGTATTGGGCGGTATTATCAAGATCTTCGGCATCTCTTTCATAATAATCTTGATATGGAAAATACACTTCAAGATATCTAAGTTTCTTCATTTTTCCAAGACCTTTCATAACAGTTCCCACATTTGTGTTCGAGTTACAAAGTTGTAGACATTGACATACTGTTGCTTCAGTACCCTGCAATACAAAAACAATGTCCAGAAACCTTGGGAAGTCAGAACAAATGCAAAAGTTTTAGTTTTCTCTACATTACAAGTAAACTGATCTTTACCTCGTCATCAGCCAATATATCTTCAATTTCCTCTTCAATCCACAGTCGGCTATGTTTGTTAGGTTCATTCGGGTGCTCACGACGAACAATGTTCTTTCCCATTTCTTCTAAATGGTCATGCATGCCCAAGTCCCCATATTTATCAACAGTTATGAGAGATCTCTGCTCAAGAACTTTCAAACCATTTCTAGCATGAAATCCACAGCATTCAAGCACGTTGATTGCATATTCTCTGTTGAAGCCTTTCAACATGCATGCAATATCTAGAAATATTTCCTTATAATCATTCTCCAGACTTGTATAGCTTAATTCTAGCTTTTTTAGAGTGTCCTCTAAGGGAAAATTTTCTAATCTGTCTATAGCATCCTTCCATTCCGGCTTATCTTTGTCAAAGAGAAATGAGCCCAATACTTTGAGTGTTAAGGGAAGACCAGCAGCATAATGTACAACTTTTCCTGACAGCTCTTCGAATTCTTGAAGTGGATTCTCTCTTCCAAATGCATGCCTACTAAAGAGGGAAATTGCATCCGGTTCTGATAAGAGAGCAATATCACGAATCACGTTCACTCTGTGTGCTTCCAACACCTGTTCATCTCTACTGAGACAAATTGCTTCCTTATCTGATAAGTGATCGATATCTGGAATCAACTTCACTCTGTGAGCGACCAGCACTTGCTCATCTCTCGTTGTAACGATAATTCTACTTCCTGGCTTAAACCAGTTAGAACCACCGGCTAACGCCTCAAGTTGTTCTCCGTCATTCACATCATCTAGAACAAGAAGAACCTTTATACCGCGCATCCTCTCTCGCATCATCTTTTTCCCATCATCAACACTATCTAGAGTGACTTGTTCATTTAGCGCTCTTGAAAGGACTTTTTCTTGTAATTTATGCAAACCCGATTTTGTTGAAACTTCCCTCACATCCGCAACAAAGATTTTGGCATCAAAATCAGCAGATAGATGATCAAAAACAGCTCTAGCTGTAGTTGTCTTCCCAGCCCCTCCCATGCCCTTGATCCCTATCATGCGAACATCATCAATTTTCATTTTTAAAGAGTCAACAACATCCTTTACTCGAGCCTCCATGCCTACTAACATTTTATCAAAGCTGGAATTGATGGGACGTAAATCTAGTAAAATATCTTGAACAATTTTTTTGATGAATTTAGATTCGTCCCTGTGTGAACGTAAAAACAAGATATGTTTAGTACTATAATAATAATATTTTATCCATGCATTATCCTTTTTCAACACATATTAGCAAGAAACAAAAGTAAGAAATTACCCATCAAGAGTGTTCTTGAGCTCCCAACCAGCCAGACCGGATGCTTCTTTTAGAGCCCCTTTCCATTTCTCAGCAGCCTCTTTCTCTTTATTCTTGGAAAAGGCATTTTCAACCGCCCCACTTTGGTTTCGGACTTCGGTGGGTTCCACATCATAGAAAACGGGGTAAGCAGTGTGCTCATCCATCTTTTGGTACTCCATAATCTTGACAAGCTCATCCAAACACCATGACGAAGAAGCATAGTTTTCGGAAAAAATAATGATGTAAAATTTGGAGTCTTCAATGGCTTTGATAAGCTCATCGCTGATAGTTTTCCCTTTATGGATTCTTACATCATCCTTGTAAGTGTAAATGCCTTTTGCCTTAAGAGCTTCATAAAGATGGCCAAGAAAGTTCTTGCGAGTGTCTTCACCCCTGAAGCTTAAAAACACATCATACTTGAAGCTAGTTTGAATGGATGAAGTTGGAGTGGACACCATTATTTTTGGTTCAGATGAGTTTGAAGAAAATTCTTCTTTTTCTGGTTCAGATGAGTTTGAAGAAGATTCTTCTTTTTTTGGTTCAGATGAGTTTGAGGACGATTCTTCTTTTTTTGGTTCAGATGAGTTTGAGGACGATTCTTCTTTTTTTGGTTCAGATGAGTTTGAGGACGATTCTTCTTTTTTTGGTTCAGATGAGTTTGAGGACGATTCTTCTTTTTTTGGTTCAGATGAGTTAGAAGAAGATGCCTTTGAATAAAAGTAATAGATAAAAGTTGAAGATGCCATTAGCATAACTCCTAATAAAGCTATGGATGAAGTTGAGGTGGACACCATTATCTTTGGTGCAGATGAGTTAGAAGAAGATTCTTCTTTTTTTGTTGCAGATGAGTTAGAAGAAGATTCTTCTTTTTCTGGTGCAGATGAGTTTGAGGACGATTCTTTGTTTTTTGGTACAGATGAGTTAGAAGAAGTTATGGATAAATGATCGGAGAAGAAACGTAATAATCTGCTGAAGGACATTTCTACAAACTGATTGCAAAGAAAAGTGAATAAAATGAGAAAAAAAACAGCTTGAAAATGTGAAGGTGATTGGTTAGGTGAAGAAACAAAGTAGTTCCAGCTGCTGCATTAATGTTGAGAAACAAAAGCCACTCATATGGTCTTTTTGGTCAATGAAAAACAAAGATAAGATTCACTGTTTCAAAAAGAAAGATAAGCCCGTAATTTAATCTGTTTCTCAAAAAGACACAAATAAACTCCAATTTAACATTAAGACAAACATAAAACTACAAATTATTCACAGATATCAAGCAGGCTAATAGAATGAGTTACCGACTTGCATTGACTACTGTGTGAATCTCATCAATGAAGAGAACAATTTTTCCATTCGAAGCAGTAACCTCTTTAAGATCACCTTTAAGTCGCTCTTCAAAATCTCCTACGTATTTAGCACCAGCACGAACCCATATCGAGTGGTATAAGCTGCACGTAAAAAAGGATTGAAATTTATCAACACAAACTTGTGATTTTTGAGAATGAATGCACAAACAGCATATCAGCACGAAACGTATTAAAACCAGTGGTAATGATGGTGACAGCTAAGAAAAAACCAATATTCCAATTTACCTATTTTTCAAGCAGTCTCTTTTATTAGTTAACCACCTGTTTCATTAGTGGTGTTTAAGGTGGGGCTTAAGTGAAACTGAATATAGTATCTTCCAAGTTTTAACTGAACAATGTGTGCATATTTGACACTTGAGAACATAAAAGTGACACTTCCATCTGCGCTATACACCTAGCTTTAAGATCCTCATCTGATGTGGACGAAGCATAACTGAAACTAAAATACATTCGCAATTTCTATTCTATCATAAATGGAACATTTAATTTTCTAAGTGTGAATATTTATATACTATAAATTACACATTGTAAACCTTCATCACTTGTTCAATAATTATCAGTGTAATATATTTTTCACATGTATACGTCTATACATGTGAGATGAGGTATGAATTACACATTATACATCTCATTCATCACTCATAACCTCTTTCACGTACGACAGTTGGTAAATATTTATCACTTGTTCATTTAAAGTTCCGTCAACATGTATTATTCATTATCTCAACTTATCATTTCATTTTAAGTTCCGATAAATTTAAGCTCAATCCAAACACTGCCACTTTACATATGCTTATTTAGTAAATACAATATGTTGATGTTTGTACCCGATAACCCGAATCACCCGACCCGACATAACCCGACTCGAAGCGCGCCCACCTGAACCCAATAACCCGGTTCTTAATCGGGTCGGGTTTCGGGCCGCTTTTGAAAAAGCCAAAACCCGATTCAACCCGACCCGATAACACCCCTAGTTGCAACCTATATATAATTAAAAAGTATGACAGATAATTACAACAAATGACTAGTGTTCTTTGAAGAAGTTGGACCGGAGCTGCTTGAATTCATGTACAATAATTTGATTAAGAGTAAAATAACTAAAAGCCCTCCTATATCTGATTCGAATAAAATCATACCTTTTGGTCGGGTTTTTGTTCTTCATTTAAAACCATCTTCGGAATGTTGTTTGTGATCGATAAAGTAATGATGAATTTTGACTTTGGAAGATCAGGTTCCGGAGATGACGTCATTTGTTATGATGTTCTGGAGTGACCGGAAATATGATTATTTGGAAGATCTGTTGAAGGGAGGGAGTGTTTGGGAGTTTGGACTTTCTAAAAGTACCAATTTACCCTTTAGTTACATTCATGTACACAGTTGCTATTGAAGTTATGTGTTGCATAAGGTATCACAACAGTATAGTAAACTTTAACAACTAACACTCTCTCATCATTCATAACTAACCTTAACTTATCTTTTTGGGTCTCTCCACTTACAACTTTATTATTTTTTTCATATCTTCAAATAAACTAAATTTATTTATTAAAATAAAAATACAATACAATATATTTAAAAAAAAAGTTATAAATTAAACATAAAAAAAGAAAAGAAAAAATAAATGTAAAACTTATCAACAAGCCAGCCTTGCACAAAAAAAAATCAACAAGCCCAACCCATTATTAACCTCACTTAAAAAAAAAAAATAAATAAATAAATGTATCTTCTTCCCCATCACACACACTACACACACAGTTACACAACCTTATAAATCAAAAAAAGAAAATATATAAACCACTTCTGACAAAAATGACAAACTAGGACGAAATCTTGCCTCGCCGAGTAGACGATGAACCCTCCAATGGCGAGCGACGGCGAGTTCAGGCGGCGTGGTGGCGAGGCTCAACTAAAATGCCACGTAGTAACGGCAAAGGGCAACGAAGATGACACCGGGTGCTCTTATATCTATATATCTTACATCACCATCAGTTATAGTATGCAAGCATTGGTGCTTGCACTGCATCTAATGACTATCAAAAACGTTACGCCCGCTATCATTGTTGACACGGTTACTATTTTCCCGTATGCAAGGGAAGATGCAGAGATGCCCGTACGACAACATATATGGACTCCGCTAATGCTTTTACCACATCAAGTCTCATGAGATGCCCGACCTTGATAGAACATTCGCCATCCCATTTCGTCTGATAAACATGTCTTATAAGTAAGAAAACACATAAACGACATATGTAAAATTTAAACATCCCTTTTTTTAAACTTTAAAATGCCTTCTTTCCAGAATTCTAGGAGTTGTCAATTAAACTGTGCGGTTTGCTCCATATTTATATTTTAAAATTATTTTTTTTCTCACTATTAGCATAGTAAGAAAATCCATGAGGGTCAATTTCTTTTGTGACTCAACCGACTGAAAAATACCTGTCACCCCGCCCAACAGTTTTCTTTCCAATCCAAACGCCTCAGTTCCTTGTGCAGCCATTAGCTTGGCTTCGATTGCAGCAAAAAAATTCCCTCCCAAAAGTAAAACTTGTAATGGACCCAACATCCAGTGGCATGTTAAAATTGGGAGCCCTCTTTATAAGTATTTCTTATCTCTTTACTAATAGCCTGCACATCACATGTATGTACGTAATTTATTATTTATTAATGTCGTTTTTGCAATACTTTTTGTCTCGGTGTATTTTTTGCGCATTTGAGCCATTTTAGGGACTAAATTTGCAATTTACCCACAATACATTATCAATATTTGAACTTTTTGTCTATGGTCAGATCACAAGTTTACTGATTAAGGAAAAAGTTAAGAAATAGAAAATAAACATTTTCAGCCCAATTTTAAAAGGATTTATTTTACTTAAAAATTAACAAAATCATCATTTTTTTTTTCTTTTCTTTCTTCAGTGATACTCGAAAATACAATCATTTTTGTTTTATTTCATTTTCTTTACTTTTTTTAAGTGATACTTAAAAAACATTATCATGCGAGGGATACAAAAGTTTTGATTTAAAGAATACATAGTAAAATAAAACAAAAAACCCAAAAAGGTAATTATTTGGTAAAATGAGTATGGATTCATTCAAACAATGAAAAGGAAATCACCCACCCCCACATTTAAAACAAGCCTGTTTTCAGCTTATTTATCCGGCTCAACCCAGTTTAAAAAGAAACATCATCCATCCCCCTGGCCAGAAAGTCTGAAGGGAAGGGAGGGAGAGTAGTAACTTGTTAACTAGAGACACCAACCACTTGAATCAGTCAGTCAGGGTTTCAAGATTTGATCCAACGACATCATTTCACAAAAGAATTGAGAGTTAATGATAATAATTATTCGCAACAAACTCAATCACAAATAACAATAATAATTAACCCCAATTTCTTCTTCTCACCCGATGTTATCCTTATTTATTCTCCCAAAGCAAAACCTTCTCTCATTTCATTTATATAATTCATACATCAATTGAATTTAGTTTTTTTCTTTTTCTTTTTTTTTCTTTTTCTTTTTCTTTTTTTTTAATAATTAAAGTTGTTATAAATAAATACTTCATACATTTCAGTTAGTTACCGCTTTGTTTATAATTTTTTTTAGAATGTATATTTAGCCACTTTGTCTTATTTACACTAAAATTTTCACCTATGTTGTTAACTACTTGATTGTATATATCTTTTGTGATCCAAGAGTGGCACCAAGTGGGTCAAAAGGGGTCGGGCTGACCCACCAACATTGTTTACCGCTAGACTTTAAATTTGTTGTTATTTATAAATATTATTATTATAGATTAAATTAATGTATATGGACAGGATTATATATTATTAAAGCACGGGATCCAATGACATGTAAATAAATATACGAGATAGTATATTTTACAAACGACTCATATTATTTGATTTTAGCCTATATATGACCTTATAAGCTTATTTTGATTTGGGTCTATATTTCATGAGCCAGATTTTTAGGCTACTGTACACTACATTGTAACAAATGTACCTTTTGTACTTTTACTTTTTTAAGAAAACATTTTGTACTTTTTTTTAATGAAAAAAACTTTTGTACTTGTAAACTATTATTTTCATTTCTGCAATCTTTATACTATTTATTTTTTAACTAACACATCAGTCATCTCACACATATACACACACATTCCTTTCTATACTTGATTTTTTCAATTCTTCTCTAATACACAATCCTACATTAATCCATGGCAAATGTCTAAAGGTAAATATATTTTCTATGTTTCTATACTTGATTTTAAGGTTAATTGGTTACAAATCTAATTATTTGTTTAAACCCTTTATGCAACCAGAAGTGTCAAAAGAGGTGGTGATAGATGAAACATTTGAGCAAACATTAGAGGATTCATTTGATCAAGAAATACATGATGAACACAAAACTGAAGTTCCTGAAAATGTCAATGGTGATGGATGGCTTACTGAGGAATAGGAACAATAACTAAAATTAGATGAAGAGACATTAGGAGAAACATTAAAAGAAGAGGCAAGGGCTAAAAAAAGAGTTGGATGAAAGAATTAGGCAAGAACGAGAGTATGAAGTGATGTTGTTGTTGGAATTCGGGGTGATGGAATCTGATTATGAATCATATTAATATGTAATTTACTTTTTGCAATAATAAAGATTGTTCTTAAGCGTCATTTATGTTGTACAACTTCTGTTTTCAATACTTTAATTGTAGATCTATTATACAATAAAGGTAAAAAGAAACAGAGTGTTAAACTTAATGACTATTAGAAGGGATAAAAAATAGCTGAAAAGCATAGTGTAAATAATTAAGTAAATACGTAACAACTCCGCATAAGTTTAAAAAAGATAAAAAAATACAAAGAAGATGGAAGTACAAGTAGCCAACTTGTTGACAAGACACGCCGCCTGTTTTTTATATTTCCAAAATCTATTGAGGCTTTCAAGATACGCTTCGACCAACTTGTTCACATAAGTCGAAAATTCAAGTTAACAAAACCCACCCACGTGTACCCTCACTCATTTGGTACGCTTCCAAGATACGCTTCGACCAACTTGTTCACATAAGTCAAAAAGTCAAGTTAACAAAACCCACCCATGTGTACCCTCACTCATTTGGGATACAATCAGTGTAGTCAAATTCCAACTAGTAAAGTTCATACTTTTTACATATTGCACGTTTAGTCCAAAGTTTAGCGCACACAAACCGTAATAACGTTTAGTAACAGACAAGTGTCATTTCAATTATTTTGTTCTAAATTTATTGTTTCAATGTAACTTTTGGGACTAAATAGGTAATATATCAAAGACTGCAATGATCAACCATGGTCATATCAAAGAACCATAGCCGTATATCTCTAGTTCGTATCTCTATATATGTCAGAAAATGTACAGTGTTCAGCGCGTCTTCAGATGGTTATCCTTTTTATATGCACTTAAGCCTTTTCATTATACCCATTCTTGCCACTTAACGCATTAAAGTTCTCTTTTTTTCGTGATGAAGAAGTTCTGAGAGGAAAAGTTAGTGTTATGTGATGAATTAGCATATGTGGCTAATTCAATGTTATTCAAAGATATGATGCTTGTTCACTATGGTCGAGAGGTTAAAGCAACTTTCTGTGATGAAGAAGTTCTGAGCGGAAAAGTTTAAGAGATAAGTGAGCGTATAAATCATAGGCATAGATTGATAAAGGAGCTAAAGCTTCTTTGTTTTTGGTTCGTAAGAATATAGTGATCAATTAACATAATTATAATCATACAGATAAAAAAGGATCCTTAAAATCAACAAATTAATTAACTAGTTATTTAATTATTGAAAGGGTTTTTCTTCTTCCATCAAAACCACAATTAATTATATAAATCACTTATAAATGCTAAGTATCGGTACAAAAAGTGTAAAAAAAATGTACCAAAAAAAGAAGCTGATGATACTACACAATAATAACCACAATTAACTATCATTGATGAATTTTGGCTTAGGAAGATCAGGTTCCAGCGATGATGATTTGGAGTGACCGGAAATGATTATTTCTGGATCTTTTGAAGGAAGGGAGTGTTTGGGAGTTTGGATTGTCTAAAAGTACCAAATTACCCTTTACTTAATTAACATCACATGTTCTATGTTTAACAACACTTTTTTTAATTATAATTATCAAAAAGGTATAAGTATGAAAATAACGAGTTCATTTATTTTACACAAATGATGAGACTTAAATACAACCCGTATGGATTGCTATTTTGAAGGGATAATTGTGTAAAAATGTATCCAACTTAACAATTTTTCTTTTGTTGTGTACTCAATTTTTAATTTTCTTAAAATATGTATCAAACTTTCTTATTTTTCTTATTGTATGCATCATTTTTTTAATATTTCTTATTCTATGTATCATTAGTGTTTGTGTTTTTTTTAAGAGCTAACTACATTTTTGGTCCATTTGGTTTGCCGGGTGTAACACTTTTAGTCCATCTGTTTAGTCCCCAATACTTAACCTCAGTTAATTCGAAATACATAACCACCGCCCACCACCGCCACACACCACCACTTACTACCACCACACCATGCACCACCTACTGCAACCATCACCCACCTATCACCACCACCAATCACCACCACAACTCACCACTGCCACCCGCTGCCACCACCGCCACCGCCACCCACCACCACCTACCACTACCACTACCACTACCATTCACCACCACCACGCACCACCGCCACCCACGACCACCTACCACCACAACTACCAATCACCACCACGCACCATCGCCACCCACTGCCACCACCGCCACCCGACACCAACCATCACCATGGTGGTGGTGGCACTAAGTGGTGGTGGTGGCAGTGGGTGGTGCATGGTGGTGGTGGTAGGTGGCGGTAGTGGGTGATGGTGGTATGTGGTGGTGGCGTGGGTGACAATGATGAGTGATGGTGGTAGGTGGTGGTGGGCGGCGATGGTGGTAGTAGGGTGGCGGCTGTGTGTGGTGGTGGTGATTGGTAGTGGTAGGCGGTGGTAGCAGTGGTACATGGTAGTGGTGATTGGTAGTGGTGGTGGTAGGTAGTTGTGGGTGGCGATGGTACGTAGTAGTGGTAGGTGGCGGTGGTGGCAGTGCGTGGTGGTGGTGCTTGGTAGTTGTGGTGATAGGTGGTTGTGGGTGGCGGTGGTGTGTGGTGTGGTGATTGGTAGTGGTGGTGGTGATTGGTAGTGGTGGGTGGCGATGGTTGTGGTGATTGGTAGTGGTGGTGGTGGTATGTGGTGGTGGTAGGTGGTGATGGGTGGCGGTGGTGTGTTGTGGTGGTGGTAAATGGTAAGTGGTGGTGGTAGGTGGTGGTGATGGGTAGGGGTGGTGGTGGCAATGGGTGGTGCATGGTGGTGGTGGGTGGCGATGGTGAGCGGTGGTTATGTATTTCGGACTAACTAAGGTTATATATTGGGGACCAAATAAATGGACTAAAAGTGTTACACTCGGCAAACTACGATGACCAAAAATGTAGTTAACCCTTAACAAATACAACACTTAACAATAATGATGAAATATTAAAAGAATGATATATACAATAAGAAAGATTAGAGAGTTTGATACATACAATAAGAAAATTAAAAGTTGAGTACACAACAAAAGAAAAAGTATTAAGTTGGATACATTTCTAGAGAATTATCCCTATTTTGAAGATAGCATGTAAGCATAAGATAGTAAACATATTGTAATATATGCACTAACAATCTCCTTTTTTTTATGATGACAAATATGTAAACCCTAACACTTGGTAAAATATAAAAGTTACTCGCTTACACTCCCTTCTCCCATTTTGTCAAAATAAAAAGGTGTCAAATGAAACTAATCTGATTTTTGTTCAAGCGTGGCAATTGTGGAAAATTAGGTATGCTTAGAATTCAAAGATCTATTTCCATCAGAGTGATCTAACTTCGACCACTTTGATAGTGAATGATGAACTACCAATTGTAATAATTCGCATTTTCAGGATTTCTATCAATTCTCAAAATTTTACTATTCATCTCGAGAAATTACTATTCACTTTTACTATTCACTTTCACTATTCATCCCATAAAATTTTTATTTCACATTCTCGTAAGATAAATTATTTTAGTAATGACTTGAGAGTTCGACAATCGTTAGATTATTTTCACAAAAGTTATTAAGAAAACATCGTTTTAAAGTTTCATTTTGGTCGAAACACCATTTCAACATCCCACGCATAACGAAAATCAACTCGGACAATTTTTCTCACATCAGATTAATTTTTAGATCACTCATAATTAATTAGAGAATTTTTAAGATTTCCTTTAAATGTTACCAAATAAACCCTGAGTCGTACGAAACTAAACTTACGTTTTAAACAAATCTACATAGACCCAGACTTAACCATTCCTGCACGGTATTTTCTAAGATGTTTAGAAACTTTTACATTTTTGGAAAAGTCAAACATATTTCCCTCCTCCTTTGACCATAAAGAAATTAAGCTTGTACGTTCTACATTTTTGCTTAAATCGCGTAACTTTTAAACTTCACATATAACTGTTAAGTTATCCCACGTACGACGAACACCACATTTTGACATCTCATATCACTTTTAGACTAATTTTAGTCTAATTTAAATAAATTCACGGTCATTTCCCTAAAATTTCGTTCTTTTATGATAAATTGCGAATTACGCGTTTTTGACCCGTAATTTCAGTTTTAAGCAGCGTTTTTGCACCCAATGAGACTTATCACCCATTTTATATTTTTAGATGGAGTATAATGATGAGTTTAATCATTCCTATAAGTTTCATATTTTTACGATACCCGGTTTTACGTTTTATGGCTTAACGGCTTACAGTTAGCGATTAACGGAACCAAAACTCACTCTGTAACCAAGATAATACCAAAACTATCCACCTAAGTCATCTTATCTCTTCATGGCCGACCTCGGGGGGAGTCATCATTTTGGTGACATCATCCTAACCATGGTTCATTTAGATCATTACATGTGTCCTAACTTAACCATGGTTAATATTTAACCCAATATATGGTTAACCAAACTTACCCTCCTATAAATAGCAAGTGAAATACATCCTAAACACCCTCATAAACTGAAGTGGTTCGTTCATATCATCAAACCATCATATCTTCCATAATTTGATCTTTAAACTTCAAGTTTATGCAAAGAAGTTTCAAGTAGTAAGTTACTACATCAAATCTCCAGCAAGTTTAAGTGATCTTCTTGAGTTTAAATCCACTCAAGTCACTTAGTACTTCATCACCAACTCTTCAAGATTGCAAGGGTGCCAAGGTGTAGAAAGCTAGCTCAATCCAAAGTCTTAAGTGATCAATCAAAGCCCTATCCTTACTAAGTTACTCCTTTCTTAAGTGAAAGCCAAAAGTTGTAAGCAACTTATCACCATCATCATCTCATCTTTATTATTCATAATCTTAACTATTTCATGCTATACATATAGTTACTATGTTGATTCATGATGTACATATACTCAACCACATGTTTTAATTTACATATTGTCATAAAAGTAACAAACTAGTAAACTAGTCATATTCTACACATTTGAGACCATTAAAATCGGTAACATATGGACTTTCTAACTTACATACTATGGTAGACAAGATAAAAAGGTAAACATAGCAACTTGAATCACCCAAAACGGACAAACGAGTCAAAAGAAGTTAGCGAAACCAAAACGCCAAAACTGCCATATTGAAACTGTTTTGGGTCTGGTCGTTGTAAAAGTGGTACTTCTGGTCCGAATCATCAAAAAGTTAAACACGAAATTTTTCCGGAACGACGTTTTCCTTCAGTATCATAGAAGCTCGGACCTTGAAAATGCTTAAATAGGCCATTATCTTTCAAAAATAGAAACTGCCCTTTTTATGGTCTCACAACTATACTTTTGTCACAACTAAAAGCAAACCAAGAGGCCTAATGGCCATAATCCAAGACCACGGCTATGGCTAAGGTCAAAGCTGAGTCTCAAGACCATGGTAGTTAAGACCAAAGTCACGGCAAGGCCATGGCTAAAGCCTCAAGGCTTGTTTACCCAAGACCATTAACTAAGGTAATCATATTTATGAAACGACGATAACTTGTAAAAACATGATAAACTTATGTTGTATTTACTAAGTGCTACAATAGTAGGGAGCTTCATGTGAGGGGTTTCATTTGAGTAAAATGTATCGACGAGTTGCTGGATTTACGATTTAAAGTGTCCTAGCTCCTCGAAAGTTTACTGCATGACCTCTGAATTATGATGGCCCGAACGGTAGTACGATATCTATAAACTAAATACGTTTTCTCATAATAAATATCTTTCTATAAACATCAAATGATAATTGACTACATCATGATCAACATAGGAATATATATAGGATGGTTTATGTTTCCTTAAACATTATTCCAAACTTAAGTCGCAACATTTCATTTTTAGGTTGCACGTAGAAGTTTTCCGACTTATCCATCACATCCGTTAAAGTACTTAGTATTGTTAACTCTCGGTGAGTTCATAGCCCCACTTTTATTACTTAATTGTTTTACGAACTCTTGGGGGAGATACATGCTTTATTTTAAATCGAACATATTGCTTTCAAACTGTATACTTATCTGAATGTATTATTTGCACTAAGTACCACTATTGTCAATCTTAAGTCCCTATTATCATGAACCATTAATCACTTGCGAGTGAACGCGAATATTGTGGATAGGCCTATTGGGATTGACGAATCCCGTTTGTGTTGATTGGGTAGGCAAACAAACGCACTATATTTGAAGATCTATAGGTTACCTATTAGGGCAACTGTTACTATTATATCAATTTCTATTGACAAGTTGTTAACGTTTTCGGTATCATGAGCTTAGTGCAATAATATCTGTTTTGTTTTCAACATTATGGGTGTATAACAACGTAACCCACACAAACATTATGTGTTCAACTGATTTCCTAAACTCTATGAATTTCACTCAACCTTTGTGTTGATAGTTTTAAGCATGTATTTCAGGTCCATATTGTACGAGGCTGGCACGGAGAAGCATGGATACTCAAGAAGGCTATAAATTTTATTATCATTCGAAAACCAATTTAATGTATTTTGTAAACTTGGAACCATATGGGACCTCATTTTTGTAAACTCTGATATTTGTATAAATCGAATGATAAATCTTTTAAAACGACTCCATTAGAATTCGTTTTCTATTGTTATGACTGTTGTGCCATGAAGTAACACCCAGTTTGAATTCCGCTGCCTATCATGAAGTTGGGGGTGTTACACCAATGTTGGATTTGAGCATGTACAAGTTGATAATCAGACCTTATGAATGAGATTAATAGTGTGATTGTTTATAGCCACACCATAATAACAATATAAAACTCATTATAACTCTTAGTGTAATGTTCATATCCGATGACGAGGTCTAACTCGGACGGCTTGTACGAGTCGTTTATAGATTGAGCCATGTGGTGAGCCGTGCATAAATCATTTTGACTATACAATTTACCAAAATATGCCCTTTTTTTATTACATTACACAAGATTTTCTTGAAATTTTAGCCAACCTAATGGAGGATATTATACTCCAATTGCATTGACTCTCTTTTCTAAGAAATGAAAACTTTGTGTATGAGGTTACTTTTGTTAAACTTCCCACATGGAGTAAAGAGAAGAAGCTTTGCTTACTTATATATTGTGGTGAATATGGTTTGAATAAATTAAGATTAGTATTATGTTGTTGGTTTAACATGTTCAATGTTGTTTACGGAGATAAAAAGCAACTTTGGAGTCTGTGGAGCAACAATTCATATAACATCTAAATTTTTTGTAGTCTCTTTTGTATGCTATTAGCAATTGACATAGTGAATATCCCAATGACTACAATAGATAATACTTATAAATAATTGAACTAAGAAACTGCAATTTTAGTTTTTTATAACGCTATAATAGTTTTAATAATTATACTTTTATGTGACACAAAATAACCTTGTTTGAGTTTGCATCAAATGTCTGATAGATTAAAAAAAATGGTTATAGAAAGAAAACAGGCAAATACAAATTACAATCATGCGTAATCGAATTTAAAAAAAATCCGATTACTTATTCATCTTGTTGCTTAATTTGTAATTTTGATTGTTTATAGTATATGATGGTCATGGGATATCTTTATACAAGTTGTTTGACTAATCTAATGGTTTATTGTGTAAATATATTCAAACATGACACTTGTGGAAGATCAAGTATGTTTAGAATTCAAAGTTCTATTTCCAATAGATTGATCTAACTTCACCACATTGATAGTGAATGATGAACTCCACTTACATTGTCATTAAATAATCGAACTTGAGTTTCATATCAAATTTCTCTAGCTCGAAAAGAAAAGAAAATCAATGTGCGATAAGAAGATAAATAAAATTTGATTACGTCAACAAAACTTACATTTTTCTAGGAGGTTACTTTTGTGAGACTTGTTTTTAATTGCCAATCCTCCCACATGGGAAAAGAGAAAAGGTTTTGCTTATTTATAAACTCTAGTTGTTAGGTCACTAGTTTTACAACACAAGCTTACAAGAAAGAGATTAAGGCGATTGAACAAGTAAACCACACACACACGATAATAAAGATGGTTTAGGCGTAGATGTGAGTGAAAGAAATAACTTGAACAACCATCCTTCAAATGAAGGTTTACATGAGGTATTTATAGGAGGAAAGCTAGGGAAACACTCCTAGTTTCCATCCTTTCCTTAATGGACTAAGGCCTAGGCTTATGGGCCTTCTACATAAGCCTAAGGCTAATTGCAAACATAAAGGCCATAATAAAGCTAACTATTACATATTAATTACTAACACTTGATTATGGTCTAGGAGTGATTCCAATAATCTCCCCCTCAAGTGTTGGTGATGAACGGTGAAGGCGTTGATGTAATAGTAGCGTTGACGTCTTCTGACATTCTTCTTTCTTGTGAGAATATTTTCCTTGATTCGAACAATCTCCCCAGTGTAGAGAAAGTGTTTTCTTTAAGCGGTTCTGCTTTGACGTCATCTTAAATCTTTGTTCTTTGATCATTGTTCTTTGTGATGAAAGTGATAGTATGTCGTAGTCAGCATCAAGTCTGCCTCAGGTCAGCTTCACCGCTCCAGTGTCTCCACGTCATTCTTCAAAACGCTCACACGCTCTTTGACGTTGGAATTCAATACTGATGAAGTTCTTTAAGTCTTTAACTTTGTAGATTCTTTTGTTTGACGAAGAATCATTTTGACTGTTGTGTTGCATTAGAATAGAACTTCCATTAGTGAAGATGTTGGCGTGAGCATGAGAAGAATCTGCACGATCATTCCGCTCTAGAGCTTCCATAAGAAGAAAACATTAAAACGGTTAGTAATAAGCGGATTCCGGCACTTACAAGTTTGAACTTCGAGAGTGTTAACAGCATAGTGTGAAAACACAACTCTAATTCTCACAAAGGCCGTTCCTGAACTGGAGTCCCACAAGTGAGATAACGCGATGTACCGAAGTACATCTACAGTTCAGATGAGTCGCTGAGGTACACCGAAGCATCACCTCACGACTGTAGACCGTTTGAGACACACTCCGCGTAATCCACGGGGAGTTACCGAAGTGACCTGCTGTCAGGGTTGTTAGATGTTGACCCTGGCAGGAGTTTCCATTCAATCACTGAGGATCACAATTGTGAACCTCTCATAAATGTTCTTGACAGATTGCTAAGATCTGTGAAGGACTCGATATGAACCACTGATGATCTTATTTGGTGATCAACAAGTGATGAAATGTCAAGTGTTCCTAAGAGATCTTTTGATGAATCTCGTGGCTCTAGACTCAATTGTGCGTTTTGGTTTTCCTGAGCGGAGACTAGGGAGAGGGTCTCCTTCTTCAATATCAGCAATCTCTAAGAGAAAGCCGATAGATTATGTAGGGTTCCCTGTGAGAATGAAACAAGCTTCTGTTGAGAGAAACTTGAGTGGTTAAGAAGGTTTAGTGCATGCGTCACTGTGTCCATGACGACTTTTAATCTTCAATACCGATGTCATCAAGTGACAACCAGTAGCATATGAATTGAACCCGGTGTCTGCCCTAAGTTGAGTAATCTGGAGGGCTATTTGTTTTCACCCTTTTCTTTGCATTTCTTTTTGATTCTTCAACTCCTTCTTTCTCCGATTCTCATTTTCTCCTTTTTATAATCATACCTAAGGACTTCTAAATTCTAACTATTTGTGGTGTCCTTGGGTAGATCCCTCCGGCTCTGGCGGATCATAGGACGGTTATTCCTAACCTTAGTCACCTTATAACTCCATGACTAACCTATGTTGCCATAAAACCATTTTGTACCACTGAAAATAAAATCTCTCACAGTGTTTATTAATGAAAACATTTTAGTACCATTGTAGAGATAGAATTTTGCATAAATACTCCCCCTCCACATATGCTTAAGAGTTTTAACGGTAATTTGCACAGTGAGGAAAGAGCGCGCACTTTTGAATTGATCAACTCAAGATAGACAATCCCCTGCGAGACACGGTTACGTTGCATAGTTAAAGAGTTACATTGTCAGCTTTTAGGTGACAACTAGCTCTAGTAACTATCTTGAAGGTGTAGACAAACCTCGAAAGGTTGTCAAACCCGTCAGAGTTCATGTCTACCAAGAGTTTCTCGAATGGTACATTCTACTCGGACAAGTCCTTTGCGAGACACGTTTACATCACTAGCGAACTAGCTTGAAATTATTACCCGTCCCGGACAAGTCTTTTCGAGTTACTAACGGTTAAGTATCGTCAATTCATTGGTTAAGTCTGAAGCACACAGATTCATTTGCATTTTACACAACATATTTCTTGTCACACATTTTCTCCCCCTCAAAAATGGCATATTAAAATGTTATTTTTGAAACGTTTGAGAATAAATATGACCATATCGAGTGTTGCGGGAAGAGTGACACAAAGAACATTTTGTTGAACAAAGTTTCAAATACTCCCCCTCAACAAGTGATATAAACGGTTGAGGTTTTGAAAATCTTAAGGGGAAGTACTTGTTATTTTGAGCAAAAACTTGAATAATGAAAGGTTTGATAGGTTTTACTCAAAAGTAAGAAGCTTTCGCTCCTTTTACAAGGATTGTGGCACTGAAGCGTACCACAGGGTCCTTTCTTGACAAGTACGGGTTATACACTGTTATGCGTGCACAAGCCATTGACATAATAAATCACACATCCAAATTAATAATGAAAGAAACAGTTCAAGGGGTACCAGGGAGTCCAGTGATGTTTCCAGGAGTACGAACTGGGCGTTGATAGCCGGTAATGTTCATCCTGGGTCGACCACCAACAAATCTCTCCAATCGTCTGAACTGGTCCCGTCGAAACAACCTTTCATCAATCATTCTGATGATCCTTCTCACATCCCTTCTATCCTGAGAATTCCATCGCTTAGGAGATCCAATCTTGTCACGTATGTCCTTCAACCGATAAGCCAATCCGTCTCTAACCATCTTCAAGGTGTGATCCCCAAACTTGTGAAGTTCACTACACGCCATTAAGCAATTTCATTGAAGTTCACTGCGGTAAACGACGCCGAAAGGTTTGCTGATGAGCGTATATTGTGGAAGCCAGTTGATATCGGGAAGATCAAGCTGAGGTGGAGTGAAGTTGACACGCGTTTGATATGATTCAACTGCGAGCTGAAGATCTTCTACACGTTCCTTGATGACTATGCGTCTGATGAAGATGAGCAGTGACTTGATGAATTCACATTGTACTTCGGTTGAAAATTGCCTCATGCGACCCTGTACTTTGGCAAGGTACATGTCTTCAATGTCGTTGATAGACAAATTCTCAAAGTCAGCTTCAGAGAATGCATAATCTTTTCCATCTTGTCGTTTGACCACGATATTCTTTAGGAAAGTGTAGTCCCACTTAGACGAAAGAACAACATGTTTGATGGCCACGATATCCTTAGTACTGAACACTGCATGTTGAGACTTCTGAACCTGGCAGCTTCTGTAGTAGATTCGTCGGCGTTCTGGCCAATGATGAATCCCGTACAGTGCATCTCGGTCGTATGCTTCCACTTTGTTGGAGAACAAGTGATTGGCACGTTCCTCGATGGCTATGCAGTTCGAGTATATGGCTGCTGGGAATAGAAGTGTCAACGATGTAGCGTATTTCCTTGAACCATCGCCACCATGTAGAAGAAATTCCAGGTCTTTGTTGAAGAAATATCTGAATGGAATCCTCGGTTCATCTGGTTGGCCAATTGTTGGTAGAGGTTTGGTCCAGTCGGTGTAATATGGAGGGTTGTCCCGTTTGGTGAAGTCGATGTTTGCTTCTGGGTTGAGCCAATCCATGTTGTTAGACATAACTCGAGCAATGTTATCAAGGTGATATTCGACCTCGAGGGCACTTTCCGAGCTGTCTTTTAACAGTTGAAATGCTTCATTCTTGATTCGCTTCAACTTGGATTTCGTCATCTTCTTCACATGGAACTTTTCTTGCAGTATCTTTGCATGCTCCAATGTGTTACCGTCTACCAAATCCTGACCTTCTTCAGGGTAGGGAGTGTTGTTAACAAGAGTAGAGAACCATTCAAATTCCTCTGTTTTATCGTCATCTAGCCATGATACGACGTCAGTCTGAGGCGTCTTCTTCTTCTTTTTCGAAGGCCTAGATGATGATTCTGGTTTCTGTACTTGTTTGGGAGAGGTGGGTTGTTGTAGGGGCTCTCGGACTTCCTCATCGTCACCACCCGTATACGCAAAATAATCACCGGTTTTCTGAGTCTGGGGCGGTAACTCAGAATCCTGAGGTTTATCTGTAGAAGAACGAGGAGGGGACCTTTGTTGAGCAGGAGTCCTTTGGGGAGGAGGCAGCATCGAGGATGATTCACCAGACTTCTTTTGTCGTGTAGCTTCATCATTCTTATCTTGATCCTTATCTTCATCGTCTCTTAGACGTTTAGGCCTTTCTGCTTCGAATCTACATGCTTCTTTGAGTTGGTAGTCCAACAATGCTTGAAACAGCTTTCCTTCATCAGAAGTAAATGTCCCAGATCGTTTAGACATTTGTGTGACAAGCTTGGCCACCAATTCATTATTCGAGAAAACTACAGGATCAGATGGATTGATTGTGACGGTTAAGGGTGTTGATCTTATAGTTTGCTTGGCTATCTGCATAAGATTCGGATATAGTTGTCTGGTAAACATCTCCTTTGTGACTTTGGGAACGATATCCAGAAGGTACTTGTTAGTGTAACCTTCGATCATCTCGTTCAGTTCCTCTTGACGATGATTTTTCATGAATTCCTGAATAAACTTCCTTTCGTCTTGCATCTTGTCATTCTCGTCATGTAGATGCTGTATTTGGTCAGCAAACCAATTCAGTTTTCTGTAGAGCATGTCCTTCTTTCTGACTTGTTAGACAGCTTTAACAATTCTTTCATGAGTATGAGAAATCCAAGATCGAGGTGGTTTCTTCACAGATTTGGATGATGATTTGGTTGATATTTTTGATGGTGGTGGTGAAGAGTGAGATGATGAATCCGATGATGATGAGATGTGAGGAGAATCCGGGTCCTTTGGTGGTTCAGAAGTTTCCTTCTGTGAGCGTGTAGGAATATCCAGAAGCAACTTATCATAATCAACATCTTTATCTTTCTCGGACTTCTCAGTTTCCGGTTCCTCAAACTCATATACAATAGTATCCTCCACTGGCTTTTGCTGTTGCACAAGAGTGGTGGCACCAGCTCCCTTATCGGGTTGATTAACCGCATCAGGAGTTGGTGAAGAGTGGACACCACCACTCGACCCTCCGGGGCCACGCATTTGATCTTGTTCAAATTCTTTAGCCTTTTGAAGGTGTCTGACGATTTTATACTTCTTCCTGTATGATTTATCCAGTTGCTCTTCATCACTTTCAGAGCTTGAGCTTGCATCATAAGGCACAAGCACTGGAGTCTTCCCTTTGCTTTTATCAGCTGGTGGACTTGGAGGTTTCGGTACTAATGGAGTGTCATCCTTTGCAGTTTCAGAGTATGTAATCTCTTCTTCTGATTCAGTACCTTCAGAGCTTTCGTCCAACAGTTGTTTTTGTGGTTCAGGTGTGGGAATAGGTCCAGCTTCCTTAACTGGAACAATCCTTTTACGAGGAGGATTCCTTTTGGGAAACTTCCTTTGACTTTCAGTACTTGGAGCACTTGCTGCACTGCCTCTTCTGGTTCTCCGTGTAGGTGTCCTAGAAGACTTCTCATCCAGATGTCCAACTTTACCTTCTTGTACTGCTACTCGATACCTTTTGTACGTTTCAAGCTTTTTGATTTCTTTAGATAGAAGGTGATCAGGTAGCACGGCACCCTGCTTCTTAGTTGTCGATTCCTTGATTCTGATTGAAAGGATAGGTTTGGACAACAAGTCATGATTGTCGGGGTCAATGAGCCTCTTGGGGATATCAGGATTAAGCCCAAGTGCTCTTTGGATCAAGATCTTTGTGTATATGACATAGGGAATCTTTGAGCCAAGCTTCTTGTGAAATAGCATCATGTCCTCCCATATCAGTGCTTCGATTTCGATGTCCTTCTTATTGATTAGAGACCAGAAGATTTGCAGTTCCATAAGCTTTGGATGCTCATAACCACTATCACGACCAGAGACAGACTTGGTAATGATGATGTAGAGGGTTCTCCACGGTTGAGGAATGTTCTTAAGCTCCACGTGAGAATGCTTAGTAATAATCCCAGAAGCTTCATCATAGCCAATGTCAATAAGAAATTGCAGAACTGTCTCTTCAGTAGGTGTAGCAAAAAAGTCGGTTGGAGCGATGTCTGGAATGATGAGAACAGCCCGTAAGTCTGCAGGAGTGATGGTGACTTGTTTGTGATTAAGTGTCACTGTCACTGCACTTTGACCTGTGATCCTCTGCATTGAATCCCAGAATTGCTGAATGTAGAGTTCCGGTACTGTAGCAGAGTGTGAGAGCATGTTCTGGTAGGGATGATTCCTTAGAATATCCAAAGCAATGAGACAAGAAGATTCCGAGCATGTGAGGGTGTCAAAGTCAACCCTAAGGTTATTCTTTACAATCTTTCTTGGATAGCCATTTGGGAAAATGTCAGCAATTGTGAGAACTTCTGGTGCATCCACATTGATTTGAGCAGCCATGTCGTAATCTGAAATAACATTAGCCAAAAGAACCAACATATCGAAAGACATAATGTTAGTCAACAGAAGGTTTTTATTGTCTAATTATTGAATATACAGTGTCAATGATTGTTACGAGTCCTAAGTCACTTGTTTGTCCAATAGTCCAATGACGTCGTGAAATGTTTCGTGAGTTAGTTAACTTTAAGTTTTAAAGTTTATTTTATCACTTATTGTTCACAACATATTAAACGTTTAAGTTTATTAGTGACATTATTGGATTCGTGACGTTATGATTCATTTATTAACAAGTTTGTACGCGTAATAATTCATAATGAAGGTCAATCAAGGCATAGGCGTAGATTTGGCAAAGTTAAGCGTAAACAGTAATGATATATGCGTAGACGAAAGCTTACGCGTAGGATCCTAACTTACACGTAAGAAAAGTTACGCGTAGGAAAAGGGGACCTTAAGCGTAGAGCTTACGCGTAGGCGTATATAAACCTTACGCGTAAGGCTTACTCGTAAGAGTAGACCTTATGCGTAGAGGTCACTGTTTCTGCATATCCTTCACAGGATACGCGTAGTCCCATTGTAGAACCTTATGCGTAGACGCTACGCGTAAGATTACTCTTACGCATAACCTTCTACGCGTAAGGTGATCCTTATGCGTAGAGATTCAATGACTTTGATTCTGAGTTTTACGAGTTGCAAGCCTGAAATAAAATCATCATAACATCATTCTTCACACATATATTCATTCTAAAAACAAATCAAGGCATGAAAGCTTGTTAAACATTTACGCGTAGAAAGTCATACGCGTAGGTCAAAACCCTAAGGGTTATGAATTACGCATAAGATATCTAACCATGGAAATTGCACCAAACCTTTTCTGGTAGTTCTAAGGTGTTGTGAGAGTCTATAAACCAAGTTTTAACATCCAGTTCAAGATGAATCAAAAATACCCAAACTTAAGAACTTTAAACCCTAACATCCAATTTTTAATCAATTAGAGTTTCTGGGTGGTTATAGAGCCTGGAAATCTTTAATTCAACATGATATGAGCATCACACAACAATCTTTTTGACCAAGAACCTTCACATTTGAAAATACCCAAAACCACGCATAAACCCTAATTTCATAAATCATTCAATTCGTGATACTGGGCGAATTTTGATGATTAAAACGTCATCATTGATGTACTAAAAACGTTTTGACACTATCCTTTTAACCATAAACACACAATCTTGATCATGTGTTCATACACATATGCGTAGATCACAAAAACAAGGTTATACAACGTTTTGACCGTTGGATTTTTGAAAAATTCAAAACCATTGATTAAAAACATGTTGTAAACACGAAATCACTTACAAAATGATGATCTGAAACACGGATTTGTCAAACGATTCTTAGGCATAGGATCTTTTTGGTGTAAGTAATAAATGTGATGAAATAGTTAGGTGGAAAGTGGTTTTATTAAAATAACTTTAACATTTTGACAGTTTTGGTCCCTCCACCTTTTTTCATTTTCATACAAAGCCTTTTAACTTCCATTTTGGTTACCAAATCAAAGATTTTAAGAAAGAAACTTGACGACACTCCCCCTTGACTTAAGAAAATAATGAAAGGTTATAAATTTTAGTCCGAGGAGTGTTATTGAACCAGAAAAATTTACCACCATTGATAAAAGAAACAACCGGGATAAGATAACATGCAAGTACACAGATGTTTTAAAAAAGTTAAGTGATAATTTTCTCCCCCTCAACACTTGATCAGAAAAATACTGAATTTTGAAAGATTAAAGTGTTGACGGAAGAAATGTACTTGCCATGTTGAAAGAAAATTAGATTAGAAGAATATTTTTGTTGTTTTATAAGATTTTATATTTTTGTATTTTGTTTTTGAAATTTATTTACAAAAGATATTTTGGTGTTTGACAGGTTTTTAAGACTGTTTTAGGAGGTCATCCAATTCCTCTTGAGTCAAACACCTCATACCAATCCGGTGGACCAACTCATTAAACCTAGCGGAAGGCAAGGCTTTGGTGAGAAGATCTGCCAATTGGTATTTTGTACCCACGAAGTATAATTCAACAGTACCCTGTTCCACGTGATCCTTGATGAAATGATAGCGAAGATCGATGTGCTTTGATTTCGAGTGCTGAACTGAGTTGCACGAGATCGCAATGGCACTCCGATTGTCGCAGTACATCGGGATTCTGTCAAATACGTAGCCATAGTCTTTGAGTTGTGTTCTCATCCAGATGACTTGAGCACATCATGCGGACATTGCTACATATTCTGCTTCGGTTGAGGACAGCGATGTACAATCCTGCTTCTTTGATTGCCAAGACACCAGTTTATCACCAAGAAATTGTAGTGCTCCTGAAGTGCTTTTTCGTGAATCTAAACATCCTGCGTGATCAACATCTGAAAAAGTGATTAGTTCAAAACCAGAATCCTTCGGATACCAGATCCCCAAGTTAATGGTTCCCTTGATGTATCGGAGGATTCTTTTAGCCTCAGAGAGGTGGGTTTCAGTTGGTCTTGACTAATAACGGGAGCATAGATAAACAGCAAAGACAATATCATGCCTGCTAGCTGTAAGGTACATTAGAGACCCAATAATACTACGGTATTTTGTAGGGTCCACTAATTTCCCATTTAAGTCAGCGTCTAGCTTCTTGGTATGAGTCATTGGTGTGGCATAAGTGTCACAGGTTTTCATTCCAAATTTGTTTAACAATTCAAGGGCATATTTGGACTGACTCAAGAAAATACCACGGGGTGATTGATGAACTTGCAATCCTAGAAAGAATGTAAGTTCGCCCATCATGGACATTTCAAAATTTTTCTTCATTAATTTTGCAAAAGCGATTGAGTACTTTTTATGTGTAGACCCAAAAATGATGTCATCCACGTAAATTTGAACAATTAAGATATGTGCCCCGTGATATTGTATAAAAAGAGTAGGGTCAACCGAACCTTTGGTGAAATTATTGGCAATGAGGAAAGATGATAGCTTATCGTATCATGCCCGAGGAGCTTGTTTGAAACCATACAGAGCTTTGTTCAGTTTGTAGACGTGGTTCAGAAACTCAGGATCAACGAATCCATCTGGTTGGCTGACATACACCGTTTCTTTAAGTTGTCCATTGAGAAACGCAGTTTTGACATCCATCTGATAGACCGTC
The DNA here is from genome assembly GCA_019973895.1 of Chrysanthemum seticuspe. Classification (NCBI taxonomy): domain Eukaryota; kingdom Viridiplantae; phylum Streptophyta; class Magnoliopsida; order Asterales; family Asteraceae; genus Chrysanthemum; species Chrysanthemum seticuspe. The sequence continues at coordinate 366,705,286 of BPTQ01000008.1, read as the reverse complement.
ATATTCATATGAGCCGCGAACGCAAGAAATATCCGAACAGCCTCAAGACGAGCAACCGGAGCAAAAGATTCTTCAAAGTCAATACCCTCTTCCTGACGATAACCCTTAGCAACTAGCCGTGACTTGTTACGGATAACATTCCCTTCAGCATCCAATTTGTTTTTCCAAATCCATTTTAGACCAATGACGTAGACCCCTGTTGGTCTTTCAACCAGTTCCCATACTTCAAGACGTTTGAATTTGTTGAGTTCTTCTTGCATGGATTCAATCCATGTATCTTTTGTCATTGCGTCTTTGATGTTTTTAGGCTCAGATTGGCAGACAGTGAGTGCATAAATGTAGTGTTCACCGTCTGAGTGAAGACGTTGTCTCGTAACGACTGGTTGATTCGGGTTGCCAATAATATTTTCCAGAGGATGGTCTTTTGTCCATCTATGTGTAGAGGGTTGATGTTGGTATACATTGTGCAGATTCTAAGGATTCAAATGGTTTGTTGAAGATTCCGCGACATCTGGTGCAGCAGTCTCATTAGCAAACGGGTTAAAGAACGCATTTGGATCAAAATCTGCAGGTGGGGGTACTTCATTCAGAATATCATCAGCCGGTTCATCATTGTTGAAAGCGATTTGTTCAACTATTGTGGTGGAGTCAACTGGTGTAGGTGCATCTTCAACGGTAGTTGTTGTAGCAGGTGTATCAGGTATAAGAGTATTATCAGGTTGAGCAGCGGAAACAGCGGATACACCTGGAGCACGTTCATCAATATCGTCACTGAACAGAGGAGCAAATAACCTTTCCATTTGTTGACGAGTGAGCTGGGGGCTTTGTTCAGCTGATGATGGGGGTTGAGGGAAGTTTAAGCGGTTGTGACCGGGTTCTAAGCTGTTATACTCAGAAGCCATTTCTGTGATTTCATCAAAATGAGCATGAATCGTTTCCATAACTTCCTTTGTTCGACGATTCCAGATACGGAAACCTTTAGAATTATCACAGTACCCAATAAAGACTCCAATGTCAGCTGTGGCTTTGAGCTTTCCAAAGTCATCACGATCATTATTCGGATAACAAAGAGATCCAAAGACATGAAGGTGTTTGAGATTCGGTTTTCTGTTGTGGACAAGCTCGAAAGGTGTTTTGTTGTGGCGTTTTGTAATCATAGAGTGGTTTTGAGTATAGCATGCAGTAGATATAGCTTCTTCCCACAAGTAATCTGGGAGTTTAGCATTGAATAACATTGTTCTTGCAGCTTCCACCAACTTTCGGTTTCGTCTTTCAACAACTCCGTTTTGTTCAGGTGTACGAGCAATAGATTTCTGATGCTGAATTCCCACTTTCTCAAAAAATTCACGAAGGGTTTGGTTAACAAATTCAGTTCCTCTGTCTGTTCTGATTTGTCGGACGGTGTTTCGGAGCTGAACCTGTATTTTCGTGAGAAAGGTGATAATCATCTGTGGAGCTTGGTCTTTGCTTCGAATAAAGTAGACCCAAGTCCAGCGAGAATAGTCATCAACGATTACTAATATGTAGCGTTTGCAATTGATCGTTTGCACACGCATCGGGCCACACAAATCCATGTGAAGAAGATGAAGCACATGCTGAGAGCTGTGTTCCACCTTAGAAGGAAAATGAGCACGAGTGCTTTTCCCTTGTTCACAAGCTGAACATAGGTGATCTTTTGAATACCGGAATCGTGGGAGTCCTTCAACTAGTTTGTGTCGAGCAAGGTTGGTGATGGTTTGAAAGTTTAGATGTGAGAGACGACGGTGCCATAGCCAGGATTTTGTAGATCTTGCCTTTGAAAGTAAGCAGATGGGAGAAGAAGCAACCATGTCTTGCATAGAGATAGTGTAGAGACTAGAAGTACGCGAGCCAGACATAAGATCGTTCCCTTGTAGATCACGAATGAAACAAGTTTTCTCCCTGAAAGCGACCTCCAAATCTCCATCACAAAACTGACCTACTGAAAACAAACTGTGACCGAGGCCTTCCACATAGTAAACCCTGCTTATTTCGATGTTCCCATTAACATAGTCTCCGTAGCCTATGATAGCTGCGAAGTGATCATTCCCGAACCTGACAGTGCCAATGAACTTTGCAATAAAGTTTGTTAACAATTTAAGATTGCATGTCATGTGTCGGGAACATCCGCTATCAACAATCCAGAGAATGATCTGTATCACCTGCATTACACACAGACGACATAGATGGAATAGAAGTAGATGTGGAACCCGAAATGTTAGAGGGTTTCAAAGCAGATATAGAAGACATACACACATCAATTATTTTAGGCATCCATTGAAATCCTAGTGTGTTATATATCCATTTCTGCCATCTATAACTACTATTTGCTTTAGTCTTGGTGAATGCACTAGGTGGTACTACATTCTTAGGAGGTGAAACTGGAGCTACAGGGACAACAGTGTGTTTTTTAGAATCTAAAGAAGGCGGTCTACCAAGCACAGACTGAGAATGGTTAGTTGGCCTAGAGGTATTCCGATTCTTAGGATTCCTTAAACGAGAGATGATAGCTTTAGCAAAATATTTGTCATGACAATCAGAATTCATACTTTTACGACAAATAACACAAGGTGCATTAGACTGAATATCAAAAGTATTTAAAGGTTTAGCATTCGGTACATCACTATTTCTATTACATTTGCCAGACGCAATTTCTATAGTGGAAGCAACGTGAGTCTTATTCATTGTCCTAGGGTGTTCTTCTACTTTAGCAGTCCTTATTGATCTTTTCTTAGGTCGCAACTTCCTATTCTTCGATTGAGTGCTCATAGGCTGTGAAGTGCGGACGTTTGGAAAAGACGTAACTAGTCCTGTTGCAGTAGAAGGAAGCACGTTAGCAACTTGTGATTTGGCAGTAGGAATTCTAGGTTCACGATTACTAAGTGTGACTGGTGCTATCTTCTTAATGACAGTTGGGGGCAAATGTTCATACTTTCCTAACATTTCTCTTAACTTAAAGATAGTGTGCACCAATTCTTGGTTTTCAGAACGAAGATTACCAGAAAAATTCATTACTTCTCTAGTGTGTGCAAGAAAATGATCAAACTCATTTGATGCTTCAACACGAGTCTTTTTAAGTAAATCAAATATGATCCCATATTCCTGTTTGAATTTTACAAGTTCTTGTTCATATTTAGAGATTTGACACTTCAAAGACACGTTTTGATCATCCAGTTGCTCAATTTTTGGATTAAACGATTTAGATTGCAACTGGTTGATTTTTGTTTGCAAAGCAAGTTCACGATTTTGACAATCCTTTTGACACCATTGAAGGCGACGTTTTGCATTTGAAAGTTCGTTATTCAATCATTCATTTTCAGCTTTTAAAGACTCGAGCTGATGCACATTATCAGAATTCACAACAGTTACCACATATTTCACATTATCAACAGAGATATAATCAGAAGCATATGGCAAAGAATTCAACAACACAGTATTATGGACATCAGCACAGATAACATTTTCCAAGAGTCGATCAACATCTTTTCTCAAAAGTTTCTTTTTACGCTTAGTATTAGAAATAGATGTTTCTGTTTTCTCGAAAACGACCTTCATTGTTCTAAGTTCCTTATGAAAATCCCGTTCCCAGGCTAATGCACAACTTTTTAAATTTTTAACATTAGGTAAAAGATTTTTCTGAAAAATGTTTCTTTGTTCACGCGCTAGAGGCGATTGAAAATGTTGAATTTTGATTTCAGAATGATATTCTATCTCATGTTCTAAAGTTTTGAGGTCAGCCATGAAAATGTCAAAATATCGAAGAATTTTGCGATTTTTAGGTTTTAAATTTACTTCACTGATGGAAGGTAAAGGACCATAAGTTTGTGCATAATCTGTTTTGGGATTAACATTAGAAGACTCAAAAGGTTTTATGATAATCCTTGGTGTGTTAGAAGAATCCGTTGGTGTGACGAAAGGGATCGCATTTGAATAGTTATGAGGTTTATTATAAACAACATTTGCTAATTTGGATCGACTCTCGTCTTCTGCATCTAATTCCTCTTGACGATGATATTCAACAACAATCATAACAGTATCATTAATTTTATATTCTGCACTAGAAACTTCAGGATTTGGTTTGAATGTTTTTGGTGAAAGCTTAGGTTTGTAATCAGCAAGATTTGGTCCATATCCTTTTGGATCGGGTTTTAAAGTAAACTTTTCAATAGCTGTTACAGATTCACCATGTTTGTAAACAACATTTTTAAACTCTTTAATTTTGTTTTGCAAGCCGATAATTTCTCCAAGAAGGTCATCTACTCGATTCGTTGAATGCTTTTTGTATGCGGAGAACTGTTTTTGACAAGTTAACAACTCAGCCTTAGCTTTTTGATTTTCCAAGGTGAGAGCGTTAATTTGCTTTTTATGTTCATGTTTCAGTTGTTCTATTTCAGACAACAAAGCATTCTTCAAAGCGGCTAGATCACGCATCTGTTTCTCTAAATATTTTTTGTTTTGATGAGATTTTGCAAAAGCGGCTTCAAAACCTTTTTCACGGTTTTCTTGAGTTTTGAAAAAGTTGAGTTGCAATTGTAAGCATTCAAAATCCTTGGTTAACAGTGCATTTTTACTTTTTAGGTCTGATTTAATGCAACACATTCTTCAATTTGGGATTGTTGGTCTTTAAGTAACAGAACAAGATCTGGATGAGGCAAAGGTTCGGCATGTTCAACGTGAGTCACAACATGATCATTATTTAGATCCTCAAGTATAACCACGGAGTCAATTTGATTATCAAAGGAAACCATAAGGTCATCTTGATCATCAAATGTAACTACGGGGTCTATTTGAAAGTCGTCAGAATGAGATGTAGATGACTCATTTTGAACAATCTGAGCCGTGCCGGATTTAGATATTGGCGGAGATATTAGTTCAGATATGATGATGGTTTGTTCGGGTACCTGAGACAAGCCATCAGTGTCATACACTGGGCCTGTTTCACTCATGTGTAACTCTTGCATATTAGCCATCAACATAACAGCTGCATTGGCCTGCAAGTCCTCCATATCATCATCTGAGTCTGCATTTTCCATAAAGCTCTGTTCTTTGTCTGTGAGAGATCCACCAGCTTCATCCTTAAGAGCCAAAAGTAAAGCCTCTTTGAAATAAGCACTGCCCCTAGTCCTCGGCTTTGGGCATGCATTAGCCAGGTTTCCCTTCTCATTGCAGTTGTAGCATCGAATACCATTTAACCGATTCTGAGCATTTCCCTGTTCCACCACTTGAGCTCTGTTGTTATTTCTTCCCACAGCATTAAACCCTTGACCACCGCCCATCTGACGACCATAATCACGATTCTGAACTTCAACACGTCCATTGTTCACAACAGCTTGAGTCCGTGTGTTAGAGGAGGAACGAATACGATTGTTGGATTTGTTGGTATAACGGCCAAAAGCATTAGCAATCATAACAAATCCTTGTTGCAATGCTTCGAACGGATCGATTTCCTCATTAGCTTCACTGACATATGCTTGAGCATTGGTGTTGTTGTATGGAACCAATTGATTTTGTTGAGGTTGTTGTTGTGAAGGTGTGATTGAAGCAGTTGGTTGAGTTGCTGATTGAGAGGGATAATTATGTTGAGCATAAAAGGCAAGTTGTTGATTTTCCGGATGTGACTGTGGAGCAGTTTGTGCACGGAGAATCCTTTTCATTTCAACTTCCTTTTGACGAGGCTTCAAGTAATCGTACAACAATCCGTAAGACGCATGATGCATATCCTTCGCTTGACGGAGGAAAATGACATACTTCTCCCATTCTGGACCAAGACTACTTAGAAACTTTGTATTGACAGCAATACGTGGCATGATGATATTGTGTTTTTCCAAGTCATTAATAATGTCTGAAAATCGGTGATGATAAGACTCAAGTGTCTCCCCAGGTTCAATCATGAAGTGTTCATAAGCCAGGTATATTTTGGATTCCAAATCCTCCTGATTGAGTACGGTTCCTTCCATGAGTAGATAAATTTGTTCCCACATTTTCTGTGCAGTCTTTTGAGCATCAACACTTCGAATAATTGGGTTTGGTAATCATAAAGGATATATTGCATTGCAAGCTCATCAGCTTCATAGTGTAGAAGTTCTTGTGGATTCATATCTGCAACAGTAGCAATGTTTGTTTGTTTATCTCTTGGTGGAGTAGCAGTAGGATCTCCGGGTATGGTGACAGTAGGCATCTGAAATGGACCTTCCAAGATAACCTTCTTTAAGAACTTGCCATGTGGCTTTTTCAGATCACAAAACCTAAAGAATCTAAGCATCCATTGGTCGTAATTTCCTGGAGTGAGCATTGGAGGTCTATCAAGTGATCCAGCCTCATGAATTGATTGTTGGCTACTTAAAGCTTCACACATTTTGCCAAACCATGTCAGTTCCTTCATAGTGTTCCTGGATGGATGTTGATTGTATGAGTCTGTGTAAGGTAGTACTTGAAGACTAGGTGGTAGTTGAACCATTTGAGGTGGTGGAATTGCACCAAGTTATGGAGTATGTTGTTGATTAAATTGTTGTTGATAAATTGCTTGTTGTTGATTCCATTGTTGATGTTGTGGAGTTAATTGTTGTTGTTGTTGTTGTTGATTATAAGTGTAAGGGAAGTAGTTAGAGTATGGTGGTTGTGACATGTTGATAAACTTGTGTAGTAAAAATGGATCTTTGTAGTCGAATGAACCTTTGATGAAGAAGTATTCTTAGGCATAGAAATCACAATAGCCAAGTAGCACTTATGCGTAAAAACACCAAAGTTACGCGTAACAATAAGAAGTTACGCGTAGATTTAGCTTACGCGTAAGTAGGGAAAAGACTCTAAAGTTATGCGTAGACAAAAGTTAGGCGTAGAAAGTTAGGCGTAGGATTATCTTATGCGTAAGACTAGGCTTAGGAGTAAGATAAATCTTATGCGTAGGATTTCTACGCGTAAGCTTATGCTTATGCGTAATTTTAGGGTTTTGCCCAAATGATCTTTTACACTATCACAGTGCAAAATATATCCAAAGTCGACGTATTTTCAGACTTATCCAAGTAAGAAAACACGGAGTAAACCACGAAAATGAAGATCAAACCAAGGATAACCTTACGCGTAGTTTTAGGGTTTTGCTACGCATAGGATTACTCGTAAAAATGATAATGCCCAAAGATGTTTCTAAACCAGTTTTTGTGTGATGAAATAGCTTCAATAACACCAAAAGACACAAAAGTGTGAAACTTGATGATCCAAAGCTCTTAAAACAGTTACGCGTAGGACGAAACCCTCGTTCAAAAACTAGTAGAAAAACAATGATCCACACATAAAGTTCCAAACTTTTTGCCAAAAACAGTAAGTTTAACACCTTATAACGTTGAAAGGACAAGAATCTTGAATTAAAAAGTGTAAAAAATACGTTTTTGATCAAGCCAAAGTTATGGATAAGCAAGTTAAGCGTGAGACTAAAACTCACTTCAAACAATACGTTAACTCAACTATTAGGCGATTGATACCACTGTTAGGTCACTAGTTTTACAACACAAGCTTACAAGAAAGAGATTAAGGCGATTGAACAAGTAAAACACACACACACATGATAATAAAGATGGTTTAGGCGTAGATGTGAGTGAAAGAAATAACTTGAACAACCAACCTTCAAATGAAGGTTTACATGAGGTATTTATAGGAGGAAAGCTAGGGCAACACTCCTAGTTTCCATCCTTTCCTTAATGGACTAAGGCCTAGGCTTTTGGGCCTTCTACATAAGCCTAAGGCTAATTGCAAACATAAAGGCCATAATAAAGTTAACTATTACATATTAATTACTAACACTTGATTATGGTCTAGGAGTGATTCCAACACTAGTAAATATGTCTAGATAAGTTGAAATTCGTATTATGTTGTTGGTTCTATTCATAGTTTGGGTTTAAAAAAATGAAAACAAACACTATGATTAGAGCTAATAATTCATACAACTTATGGATTTTTTTTTCATTTTAATTACGATAAATAGGTCGAGATCGTATTTTGCTGCTGGCTTCTAGTATTGAGTGTTGTTTAAAGGATACATAGTAAAATAAAACAAAAAACCCAAAAAGCGTAATTGTTTGGTAAAATGAGTGTATGGATTCGAACAATGAAAGGAAATCACCCACCCCCACATTTAAAACAATCCGTTTTTCAGCTTATTTATCCGGGTAAAACAAACATCATCCCCCTACCTGAAAGTCTGAAGGGAAGGGAGGGAGAGTAGTAACTTCGTAACTCGATACACCAACCACTTGAATCGATTAGTCAGGGTTTGAAGATTTGATCCAACGACAAGATTTCACAGAAGAAATGAGAGTTAATAATAATAATTACTTGAAGCAAAGTTATCGCAGAGAATAGCATTATTAGCATCAGCAACATTTGTAATAATAATTAACCCTAATTTCTTCTTCTTCCCAAACCATCTCTTTCAACCTTTCACCTGATCTTATCCCAACTTATTCTCCGTAAGCATTTGATTCTTAATATTTCATGTTATTAATTCACTTTATGTAAATATAATAATAATTCACTTAATACACCTTAAGTTTGATCAATTTCAAACTTGAAAACTTTTCAAAAACACAAACTATATTAATTTTAAAAAACACACGCTTTGCATCAAAGGTCGAACCAGAATCACAATTTCACAAGTATAATTATTCACTGTTATACACCGTAGCTTTGTGCTAGTATTCGTCTAGTTGTTAGGTATTTCTGGTTTGTTTTAAAGTAGTGACGTTAACCGAACATCCCATTGCCCTTAATCTAGTTTTCAATTTTTTTTTAGTAAAAAAAAAAAAAAGTAAACATTTTCAGCTCAAATTTGAGAGGGGACATTTTAATTTCAAGGGATAATTCCATATTTACCCAATATAAATATGAAAATGTCATATATGCCCAAAATACAACTTTTGAATGCATAATGTACAATGCTTTTAAAGCATGTTTTGAGTAAATATGGCATTATCATGTTTAAGTTGGGTAAATATGGAATTGCCCCTTATTTCAAAATCAATCAAATTACTTTTTTTTCCTTGTTAAATTATTTACTTTCTTTACTTAGGTGATAGATGTGCGGGGTATAAAAGTTTTGATTAAAAAGAATATTGGTGTAAAATAAAAATAAAATCCAAAAAGTGGTGTATTTGTTTGGTAAAATCACACCCACATTTAAGAAACATTTGATGAAAAGGAAGGAAAATTATTTACAAAATCAATTGCAGAGAAGAATAGCATTATTAGCATCAGCAGCAGCATTTGTAATAATAATCATTAACCCCAATTTCTTCAACCTCTCACCCGATCTTATCCCAACTTATTCTCCGTAAGTAACACCTTCTCTCATTTCATTTAATTAGGTCAATTCAATTTACTTTTTTTTTAATTGAAGTTGTTATAGTAATAAATACTTCATACATTTCAGTTACTTACCTCTTTGTTTATAACTTTTTTAGCAATTGAATTACGTTACTCTTATGGTCCGAACTTTAGTGTTTTTGTAACAACCGGTTTCAATAATTGACTTCAAAATTACTAAGTCAAAGTGTTCCGTTATACTAGTATTATCACTATTGTAAACTACAATGTATGCCTTGCCTACTTGAAGAAGAAGAAAAAGGTTATCAAACTTACATATAGGGTATTACCATTCTGATTGACGAGGTCCCCGGTAATCTATGCTAAGTCATTAAGTGCCCTACATTCAAGATTCATAACAATGTATGCCCGGGCGCTAGCATCTTAGGTACACATCCCTTACTTCTTAAGTTCCTCCCTCCGGAAGGTAATCCTTTGGTCAATTCGCATGAGAGGGATTGATAGTTCTTTGGTTAATTATTATCAATCCTTGCAACCTACTTCCCTAAGGTCATTTGGTTAATTCTTCTAAACAAGCAAATACAACCGGGCTTAAAAACTACCAAAGCAAGGGTGGCTACCAACGAACTATGCATGCATACACTAGAAGCAATAATAGAAGTGCGAAAACATAAACAAAACAATTAAGGAATCATAACTGTCATATAGTAAATTATACCAAAAATGATGAATAAAACATGAATAGAATTAAACATATTGTTTGATACAAAATTACTTGATGTCGAGCTAATAATGACGATAATTGCTTGCGAATTATTCCTTGAAAGATGACTTGGAACTGCTGAAAATTCCCCTGGAGTGGTGCCCTAATCGACCCCTAGGAGAGAGGGGGAGAAGAGATTCCCAATAGTGCAGAATTCGGTCTCAATTTATAGGGTTCGAAATAGTTACGGCATAACCAAACTTTAAGTTACTCCGTAACCAATAACCCTAATTACGGCGTAACTAAAATTACCAAAGTTTAAGTTACTTCGTACCCTCAGTACGGCGCAACCATATGGCGTAACCAAAGTTTCAATTACTCCGTAACCTCAGTTATGGCGTACACTAGTACAAAAACGGGATTTGGTCACGCATGGTCGAAATGGAACAACCACACATTCGAATATTTGTGTGGCTGAAGGTACGAAAATTGACAACATGTACTAATTAGTCACACATGAAAATTTTGATTGTGTGACCATTAGAACTGTATCGCCACACAATTGAACGTTGTGTGGCTAAAGGTATCTGGTGATTTTGTTTCAGATCATTTAGCCACATATGAATTTGGATTGCGTGACAAATACAAGTAACCTTGATGCGTTAGTCACATGAAGTAATTTTTTGTGTGTCTAAATCATAGAGTCATGTTTTGTCACACATTATTTAAGGGTGACCGATATGTTTTGCCAACTTTTTAGCCACATCTGAAATTGGAACAAGTGACAAATGAAAAGTAAGGTTGAAGCATTAGTCACGATATACATATAAACAGTGACAAATATATGTCACACACTTGAAAACTGTGACCAAAAGCCATATATGGTCACACTAAATGTTTTTTCACACATTCGTTAAGTGTAGCCAAAATCCAGTACATATGTTCACGTAAGTTAATATGTGTGTTTAAAGTTTAGTTTGTGTTAGCTTGCCGAAAGCTAATATATAAAGTCACATTTGCTACTAACACCGTGACCAAATGCCATATATGGCCACGCTAAACGTTTTGTCACACATATTATTTAAGTGTAGCCAAAATCTAGTACATATGGTCACGTAACTTAATATGTGGCCATTGGATGATGAATAGTCACTCAAAATACACGTTTCGTCACTTTAAACACCATATGGTCACACTTATTAACACTTTTAGCCACTTTATGGTTAATTGTATGTGACTAAATACCCAAAACAAACATGCTTTGTGTGACTAAATGTTAGAAAAGGCCACAAACATAAAATTCATGTGGCCATTGGATGATCAATAGTCACACAAAAGACACCTTTCTTCACTTGAAACACCATATGGTCACACTTATTAACACTTTTAGCCACTTTATGATTAATTCTATGTGACTAAATACCCAAAACAAACATGCTTTGTGTGACTAAATGTTACAAAAGGCCACACAAACATAAAATCCAAGTGGCCATTGGATGATCAATAGTCACACAAAAGACATATTTCTTCACCTTAAACACCATATGGTCACACTTATTAACACTTTTGACCACTTTATGCTTAATTGTATGTGACTAAATAGCCAAAAGAAACATGCTTTGGGTGACTAAATGTTAGAAATGGCCACACAAAAAGAAATTTGATGTGGCAATTGGATTATCAATTGTCACAAAAAAAACTATTATGTTTTTCATAAACAGAACTAACTAAGAATACTAAACAGACTTATCTTATGTCTGCCAGACTTAACCTTGTACTGGCAGCCTTAACCACTAAAACTAACCTACCAGACTTAACTTTGTACTGGCAGCTTTAACCACTAAAGTTTTCTGTTTATAAGTAGACCACAACACAAAATATATATATATATATATATATATATATATATATATATATATATATATATATATATATATATATATATATATATATATATATATATATATATATATATATATATATATATATATATATATATTATATATATATTTTTGGTGCAAAGATGAACTTGTATTAATCAAGGAAACTTTGTAAAATGAAAAAATCAACACACACTGATATGGACAAGTCCCATATCAAGTTGCATACTAGGCAACTCTATTCAATATCTGATATAACTGTTCTTATAAGTCTGATAACAAAAACAAACTGCCCATATCATACAACCATGGACAGATGACAACCAGCACAAAACCATCACAAAGAACACCTTTTAATGCACCAGTATGAACCATACACTTCCAGATAGGGGCTATACCAAGTAGTTTACATTCCATCTCATGAATGGCTTCAACTACTTGGGAACACACACCCTAAATGAAGCCAACCAAATCCTACACAATCCTAAAATCTGTTTATAAACGTGTCTACCAATAACAACTAATAAGGAATTACGTTTTAGCACATGCTAAATACTGGAATTATAACTGGATTACGGGAAGACACCGAAGCTTGGTCGTCGATGACAAAGTCAACAAGATTGAATCTGACCATTTTGTTTCGTTCCCACTGACACTCCTCAACAATCTCTCTCCATATGGCGTTTATGGTAATGTGGTTCTTGCTTCTAGGCCTATCGCTGTGGTGTTGCAGATTCACGTTCACATAAAACTTCATGTCTTCCCGGTATCTCAGCAATGCGTTATGGTACTTCCACATGTGATTTCGCTTCGTAAACTTATGTGGTATGTTCTGCATTAAAAAGAACAATGTAGTATGCTAATCAAAAGTATGTCCATGTGTTGAAGCATATATTAGTTTTTGTGAAAGCAGATAATGACTGAAATGGTCCGATTTGTATCATTACTTACCAAACGACTCATGTCCGTGACATATGCAAGGATGGGCGCGTAAAAAAAATCCCTTTCACTTTCATGCTCTGTACATTCGTTCCATGCACATATGTGTTTCATACGCTCATCTGCAATTGGAATTTAATAAAAATGGTAATAAATAATTTAAAAACTATTATATGGAAAGGTTTATTTTTAAAATAAAATCATAGATTATGTCTACACTTTGATTAACATACCTTCATCTACGGGGTTTCTCATAAACGGTCTTGTACGATTCAGCTCCATACGTTGCACAAGTTCAGAACGCATCATCAATCCATTTTCAGCAAATGGCATCAGGGAAAGAATATTGTTTAGGATATTTGTGAAAACAACTCTTGTGCTGGCAAACAGGTTTTCATCGTGAACCAATACATTCCATCTGTGCCCACCAAACTCATGCACGTGTCTGTTTTCCTCCAGTATTTCAATTTGACAGTGAGTGATAGCTGCTACGGGCACGCCAGCAACAAGAACGTCAAATTGGTTATTGTCAGTATTGTCCCGGAAATTGCAAGGAATGACCTACGTAACAGTTTAGTTTAAAGAAAACATTAGCGGGTCAAACAATTAAAATAATCCCCATTTTCAACAAACTTATACAATGTATTGATTAACATTTTTTTCTTGCCAGAGGTTGTGCAGGATATTCATCCAACGTAACCAGGCACCTACGTTGTCTGTAACCTAGAAGAGCCAGATCGTATCCAGGGCATTCGTGGCCTGCATCGTTGTACCCTGTTACATAATAACAGTCTTCTTCCTGACGAATGAAATGGAATGTGGCCACATTGATGTATTGGCTTTGATCAATAAAATCTTGCCACTCGGACCCTTGCAAAGTAATGCGACCACGAACCAATTTCCAGTAAACCTTATGTTTGGTTCCCCTATTGTGGATTAGGTATATCCAGCGCTTCTTGGGGTACAGTGTTTCAGTAAACAAAGCAGGAAGCATCTTAAATTTAAAAAGTAAGCACGTATATCAATTTGATGGTTACATTGATAAATTTATAACCTTAAGTAAGCATTTTAAGTACAACTTACCTGCAATGTCCTAATGTTTGTGTGGTTTGCCTCCACCAACAATTGGATGCTCATTCTATTTTAAAACCACAATCGTCTTAATGGTCAATAAGGTTATCATATATGCATAACATTCAACTAATACAAGTCTTAGATGATCAATACATCTTTATCATTAAAGTGTCAAACAAAAAATGATTGAAGATGTACTACTACATATTTAACTATGTTTCAAAAACCAATAATCATATAGTCCTTTTAGAGTAAAAATCTGTATTTTTTTACGTTTATTCATCTTACCCCATACGTTTGTTAAAATCTAGTAAGAAATCCATAATCTACCCAACATACCATACACCATTGCTTCATCCAATGTTTAAACCTAAGCTCAGATAATTAATTACATAAGGTGTAGTGCTTTACCAAATCATATAAAAGCTATACTAACCTAGATTAAACATATGTTTACAAGTTGTCTAATTAGCTATTTAACAAATAGCTGCTACGTTTTTCCACAATCCACATATATCCATGATTTTTTTTATTCAAATCATCCTATATTTACATGTCACGCAATATTCTAAAGAATCAAATCGCATAAGTTCTAATAAAACGGCAGTTACATTATGATCAAAGGATACTATATTCTTTAGGATATGTTAAACATTGCAGAAAAATTACCAAACATGCATTTGTATCCATCAACATATCAGAAACATGCATATCAATCACTTTACATTTGCAGTTCATGGTTAAAAAAACAAAAGGAAAAAAAAAAAAAAAAAACCAAAGTGTAACATTACCTGATGATGCGGTTGTTGTGTTGAAGAAGATAGACTTGAATATTTTGCTTTGACTATGTGATTAAGTGTAGCCGTAATATGTCACGATTCTCAAAACTGCAATGATTACTATTAATTAAGGGAATGATTTTTTGTTTTATTTTTTTAGTTTGTATTATGGGAGCATTGCATATATAACCACTAAAACTCAAAAAGTTGCATATTTCTCCATAATACAAGTTTTTAATGCATGATGTACAATGCAACTTAAGCATGTTTTGGGTATATATGCAAATATGTAAATTTTACACAACAATTACGTACCAAAACCGTACATTTGAAAAAGTACGCAACTATTTTATGACCTAAACCCTTGATTATATACATACAAAATATTTGGTAGAATCACCTTAAAAATTAAGTACCTTAACATACAAATAAATAATATTACATTAACATACGCAATATCGTAACTTCTCGCAAATAAATACATATGTCGAATACAATATTGGTTAATCGAATATAAAATGTAGCTATTGAATCACTGCCAATGCATCAACGTTTGCAATGTTTTTGTACGATGTTTCCCGTCCTTGAATGTCACGTTCACTGTTATGATAAAAAAAACCTGTGGAATCCAGGTAACAAAAAAAGTTAAACGTTGTAATAAAGTATATAATTGTAGGTACTTTTTAAATAAGAAACATAATATTCAATAACTTAGCACTACCAGTATTAACTTAGCACTGACAGTATTAACTTAGCACTACCAGTATTAACTTCTTCCAGCCCATTCTTATTCGATGTCAAATTCCAGCCCATTCTACTACGACTATATACACAGATGCTTAACATCTTCGAGCCAATCATGATTCATTGGGACTGGTGTATGATAGGGACCAATGATTATATATAGCTTCTAACAGAAACTATATATACACGTGACGCCAACGGACGCCAGCCACAATGAAACATGATTGACCTGAAGAAATTTACCAACTTCATTAAAGTACAAGGTTGTGATAATATTATGCATATAAAATAAAACGGTCACAAACATGCGACATAATCGTCTATACATTGCTATAAACCAGGTCAAGATATGGGCAATCTCAAGTTTAAAACTACCCGTCATAATTGATCAAAGCGTTGATGGTCATGGTAAGCTTAACACATCCTCTATCAAAGTAAGACACCTATGTTATAAGCAAGCAAGTGGAGACAGCTTAGTACTTTGAGCGTCCACTCGAAATCCCATTGCCATGTCTATGAAATGGCTGCAAAGATTTGCACCAAACCTATTGCTATGACAGTGACAAAGGAATGGGTTTTCGAGGGGAAGCTCAAAGTACCAAAGGTGTGCCGAATAAATAATTATCGATTCTACAAAAAGTTAATTTTACAGAGATGAAAAGACAAAAAGCCTATCCAGCGATGAAAAGACTTTTAAGTGCAATGGTTAAAATTTTAATGTTGAAACTAGGGAATAAGATCTTGTATACAGGCAACCCATCTACCATACAGTCAAAAAAATTTTGACTCATTTTTTGCACATAATAGTGAGGCTCAGATCTGTATAAATCAATAGTTTCAAAAACATCAGGATATAACCGCCATGGCTGCAATAGTATAAAATATAGAATTGCCACGCCAAGACACGGAGTATCACATCATTTGCATGATTTAATAAGATACTTGTCATCACAGCCTCATACACACTGACACGTCATAATTATAGTTTTGCTAGATTGTTAAAAAAAGTAAAGGAACAATATGATATAGTTGCGGATTCAAACGGAAGTTGAACAAACCAATGTGGCCGCGTTACTTTGTTTATGTGTATGGAATTTCAACTTAGTGAACCCTTCTGAATCCCCCTACAGTACCTTTTGTCGTTTCAACTCCCTTTGAGCAAAGGCCTGCACCAGGCGATTTGCTAGATTGTTGAAAAAATAAAAGGCACTGTTTGGGAATTTAGAATGGGTAACTATGCTGAAATTCCCTACTCATCTACTAGTAACGTGGCCACCTTGGTACGTTCAACTTCCCTTTGAATCCGCAACTATATCATATTGATCCTTAACTTTTTTTAACAATCTAGCAAAAGTCTATAACAAGTATATCAGACTCATATAAACTTCCAAACTGAGTGTGCAGTGTGATATGCATTAGCAAGGCTCAGATCTGTAAAAAGGTTGGATAAACACCGAAACATCAGGATATAACCGCCATGGCTGCAAAATAATGTAATAAAATTGCCATGCCAACATACGGTAAATCACATCATTTGCACATCAAATAAGATAATCGTCATCACAGCCTCTTGCATATCACAAATAAACACATGTGGCCCAAAATAAACCAACTCCCTTTGAGCAAAGGCCTGCACCAGGCGATTTGCTAGATTGTTGAAAAAACAAAAGGAACTGTATGGAAACTGAGAAGGGTTAATTATGTTTTTTGAAATCATAATTATAGTTTTGCTAGATTGTTAAAAAAAGTTAAGGAACAATATGATATAGTTGCGGATTCAAAAGGAAGTTGAACATACCTCTATCACATCATCTGATTGATTTATTAAGATATATCATCACAGCCTCTATCAAAGTAAGACACTTATGAACAAAATAGAGTTTATACATGCAAAGGAAATGGTCAAAAAAGTTAAATGTCAATATGTTATAAGCAAGCAAGTGGAGACAGCTTAGTACTTTGAACGTCCACTCGAAATCCCATTGCCATGTCTACGAAATGGCTGCAAAGATTTGCACCAAACCTATTGCTATGACAGTGACATAGGAATGGGTTTTCGAGGGGAAGCTCAAAGTACCAAGTGTAAATAATTATCGATTCTACGAAAGTGTATGTGTTGAATGGGATAATGAAGGAGTGTGGCCTGCCATGAACAATACACACTATATCATTATCGCAATCAACACACCTCATAAAAAAGAAACACAATCAAACCCTTTCTGAGATCCCCTACTGGTCCTTTTGTCGTTTCAACTCCCTTTGTGCAATTGCCTGCACCAGGAAAATTGCTAGATTGTTGAAAAAACAAAAGGAACAGTATGGGATCTCAGAAAGGGTTTGATAGTGTTTTTAAGATCATAAAAAAAGTGTTTTCCTAAAAAAGAAGCATAGTTAACCCTTCTGAGTCCCCATACATTAACATTTAACTATGCTTTTTATATTTACTAAACTGCATACCTTATTGACTATTATGCGATCACAACAACAACAACAACAACAACAACAACAAACAAAATTCAATAGCGTAGTGCGAAAGGATAGAGAAAGCATATGACAAAAACAAAAGGCAATAGCGTAGTAAAAAGAAAGCAAGCAAACAAGCAAACAGGGCATACAGGAAAAAGAAACACGCACAAGTACGCCGTAAATACGCCAATAGCAAAGCGCAACAGACATAAAACCAAAAAGCCCAGGCACACCAAAAGCAGGCCAACAAAAGGGGGCAACACAGAGCAAATCAAAGTAGCACACGAGCCATAAAGCTAAAATTAACCATTGTACTGATCATTGATCATTGATCATTTACATATAATTACTTATATAAACAAAGTAGCAGTTAATAGCAAGCATCCATACAACCATCAACTATACATCATCAAAACACAAAAAAAAACTTCCAAAGCTTCCTATGCTCCATCTTTAGACTCATCAACTTCATCCAAATCTTCCAAGAAATCCTCCTTCTCCGACAGACTCCGACGACATAGCACCAAAAGCTGAACCAGCAAATCAATCTTCCTTCGATCCTTCAACTGTATCTCACGAAGGGCAAACTCACCAGTTGCTGCAACAGCATTGAAACGAGTAAACAATCTACCAGCCTCATCGATTGTCTGTTCTTTTTTGGCAACAGTTTCCCTCAGAATGCTGCTCTCTTCTCCCATCCGCTCGATCAACTTTTTCTCCTCTGCTATGTCTTGCAATATCAACAACCTGAAAGCATCGCTGAGCTTGCCGGATTCAGTGGCGGCTTTCATTTCATCGATATAGGTGTGGAAGACATTTTGTGTGTTTAGGGGTAAAATTATTGATAGTTGTGTGTTTAGGGTTAAAATGATTGATACTTGTGGGTTGATTTTATGGTTAGGTAAGTATACATAATTACAATGTACCTCACAATTTGCACAAATAATCACAAAAAAACACTTAAGAGGCATCGGAAAATTTATTTTGGGTGTTACTGTAGCCCTTTCATATTCTTCCATGCATAAATGTGATATGCAATAGTTCAAAAAAAAAGAAAAACGTGAGATGCAGGAGAAGTATTTAGGAAGATATCTAATATTCCAATTTAAACCCTTTTATTTTCATTGGATATAAACCAGCCCCTATATACTAGGGGTGTTCACGGGGCGGTTCGGCTCGGTTCGGTTAGAGATTTTAACTATCCATCACGGGGAGGGTAGTTCATTCTACTATCCAAAACTGAACCGTACTAGGCGGGTAATCGGACATGCGGGTATCCGAAATGAGGGGTTACCCGCGGTTCGGATCACGGTTAACCATTCAAAAAAATTAATCGAATCGAATCGGGCGAACAATAACATAAATTAGAACGTAATATGTCATTTTAGTAAAATTAAATAACACTAAAGATATTAGAATAATAGTAATGTTGTTGTGTCGCAATAGCAACATTCAAATTACCATATCTAACAAAATAACTAATACTAATTATTTGACGTTTATAGATTAAGATCACATTAATCATATGTAATCCATGGACGTTAGTAAATGATCAAATTAGATAAGTAAAAATGCATTATGAACCGTGATAAGCGGGTTTTTCGGTTTCGGGTTTTCTCGGTTTCAGTTTCTTCGGTTATCGGTTTTTAGCGGTTATCGGATTTGCTCAACTTCTTAAAATTTGTGTCATCTGCAATACATCGACCAAAATCAAAGTTAGTCATCTTTGCAATGTAGCACATTGACCAAAATCAAAGTTAGTCATCATTACTATGTAGTCATCTACAGTAGAACTGAAGAAGACTAATCTTGCTTTATAGACACTACAACTTTGGCAAACAATGAATGCGGTGGTTATTAATTTGCGAACCATGCAAATTTGCATAACAAAACCCACGTAAACATTACCCGACAAGGTTACAACAACATTACGCAACAAGAATTGCTGACACAATAGGATGCTGACACATATGATAACATCAATTGCAATACCTTACATGTAACTACTTGCATACAATATTACGTAAATTGCTGACACTAAAGGATGCTGACACATATGTTTAGCCATACTATATGAGTTAGGGGTTGTTTACTTTTTTGAAGACTTTTTTCGCCCGTTTATACACGTTTATACACAGATTTGTACGTTTATACACGTTTTTGTCTGTTTTAATACGTTTTCGTACGTCTTTGTCCCCTTTAATCTGTTTTTATACGTTTCCGTTTTTGTTTACAGTTTTTCGTCCGTGTTTACACGTTTTCGCTAGTTTTTTCATGTTTCCGTACGTTTGAATACGTTTTAATCTGTTTTACATATTAACGTACATTTTCAAACGTTTCATACATTTTAATATGTTTTACATATGTTTTCGTCCGATTTACCCCGTTCTCATCCGTTTTTACCCATTTTCGTATGTTTTTAAGAATTTTTCAACCGTTTTCAAAGGTTTTCTTACAGTTTTACACAGATTCGTACGTTTATACACGTTTTTGTCTGTTTTAATACGTTTTCTTACGTCTTTGTCCCTTTTAATCGGTTTTATACGTTCCCGTTTTTGTTTACAGGTTTTCGTCCGTGTTTGCACGTTTTCGCTGGTTTTTTCATCTTTTAGTCCGTTTGTATAACTTTTTACACACATTCGGCCGTTTCCAGCTGTTTTGCACGTTTTCGTCCCATTTACCCCGTTTTCATCCGCTTTTACCCATTTTCGTATGTTTTTAAGAATTTTTCAACCGTTTTCAAAGGTTTTCTTACACTTTTACACAGATTCGTACGTTTATACACGTTTTTGTCTGTTTTAATACGTTTTGGTCCGTTTTCTTACGTCTTTGTCCCCTTTAATATGTTTTTATACGTTTCCGTTTTTGTTTACAGTTTTTCGTCCGTGTTTACACGTTTTCGCTAGTTTTTTCATGTTTCCGTACGTTTGAATACGTTTTAATCTGTTTTACATATTAACGTACATTTTCAAACGTTTCATACATTTTCATATGTTTTACATATGTTTTCGTCCGATTTACCCCGTTCTCATCCGTTTTTACCCATTTTCGTATGTTTTTAAGAATTTTTCAACCGTTTTCAAAGGTTTTCTTACACTTTTACACAGATTCGTACATTTATACACGTTTTTGTCTGTTTTAATACGTTTTGGTCCATTTTCTTACGTCTTTGTCCCTTTTAATCGGTTTTTATACGTTCCCGTTTTTGTTTACAGGTTTTCGTCCGTGTTTGCACGTTTTCGCTTGTTTTTTCATCTTTTAGTCCGTTTGTATAAATTTTTACACACATTCGGCCATTTCCAGCTTTTTTGCACGTTTTCGTCCCATTTACTCAAACATTATGTTTGTAGGTTGCTAATTATGGAAGCCATGGCTTAAAATCTAAATAATTTTGTGTCAACTCAAGAAGCGAACTTAATTATCCATTTTCGGTTTAAAACCATATGTGTCAACCCAAGAATCAAGCTTAATTTCGGGTCAACACAAGAAGCGAACTTAATTCATAATCGGTTTTCGGTTCGCTTTGGTTTAATTATAGTTCGGTTCGTTTCGGTTTTTGTGTTGACCAAAATAAAAATATAACCGATTTAACAAAACAAAACCCGATAATCGAACGGATCAACACCCCTAATTTATAGTCATAGTTTAAAAGAAGGAGGACTTAGTTTGCCGTTTTTAAACATTAGGTCCTTAGAGATTGGTGGATCTTAGGGATGACAGGGAGGCTGCGAGGTCTAAGCTGCAGGGGTTGAATGATCTCATTACTCAATCTTAGGAGGAAATCGATACCAAGGAAGAACAAATTCAGGCGATGAATGGTTAAAGGGTTTCTCGCTATGGAATGAGATGTTTTCTTTTGCTCTAGTGTCATCTGTTTATGTCTAATGTCTAATGTCTAATGTCTTGGTTTAATGGGATGGTATGTAGATATATTAACAATGGAATATGTATGGATCTTTTGATGGTTTATCCATACGAATGCTAATTATGTTTGTTAATATAAGTAATGTGTTCGCTAGTTTGTTTCATCTTTTTTTTCATGTTGTTTTGAATTTAGGAATTGGTTGTGGTGTTTAAGTTCATATTCGCACTAGTAGAATGTATTATTGTAGGATTAGGATGTTCAATTATTTTTGATTGAACCACTAGATTTAGGGTGTTTTTGTTGTTGTTTTTGCTTTAAGTTAATTGCATTTACATGTTTTCTTGATTTTTTTTTACTGCTAGAGGATGTTAGAGCTTATCTAATTGCTTATAAATAGCTTATTTATAGGCTTAAAGTAAGGTCTTAGGACTGTTTGATATATCAGCAGTTCTTGGTTTGATTTGCCTATTTTTGTGCTTAATTGTTTATCTGGAACTACTTATTAGTTATAGTTGCTTAATTAGTTGCTTTAAGTCCATTTTTAGCTTTTGATTGTTCATTTGTATGCGCCATGTGGTGATTTTAGTATATCTGCAGTTATATGTGTCTTTGACACAGCTGGTTTGAAGTAATATGGGTGTTTGGGACTGTGGGTAAGCACCATTTCTGTCAGGGGTGTTTTTTGTTTCAAAAATTCTTTGATTTGGAGCCACATTTTAAAATTATCAAATTTGGAGCCAAATTTTAGCCAAAATTTTTAAAATTACTTTGGAAATTATGGTTTCCTTAATTGAAAAACTGCCCCATCATTAGCCCTATTTTTACTCCAATAAATCAGGCTTCAAGCAAAACAACCAGAACTTCAATTTTTACACCATTATTTACCAATTAAGTTTACTAATTTTCTTTAACACATTACTTCTGACGAATCATGTCAACGCAAATCAATTATCCGGATGATTTGGTTTATTCTGATCGTGAAATTGAAAACACTTTAGAATATGAATCAGAGACGTATTCAGATGAGGGTGAGGATGCTGGAAACAACCATTCAAATGCGAATGTTGTTAAGAGTGGCATAACTAGGTTAGCTAAGTTTCGCAGGGAATATGAAAAAACAGACGGAATAAAGGTCAGTGTAACCTTCGATGCACTGGATAGGTTATCAGGAAAAAACAGAGCATTGTTTTCAAGTTTTTTGGGTGATTTGGTTAGTGAGCATATAGGTGTCAGGATTCTAACCTGGAGGAAGGTTGATTCAGAAGCAAGAGATAAAACGTGGGACGAAATCACGATACACATATACTTTTTTTTTAACTAGTAGTGGCTTGGCTGTCGTAGATACAAGGTGTTAATAAGTTTATCTCTGCATTTACAGTATGTGCAACTAATTAACAACAATTTGTTAATCTTTGCAGCGATATTTTGATGTTGACTTGACGGTCAGAAAGCTGATAATGAATCGTCTTGGTCAACTCCTAAGGAATTTCAGAATGAAATTGATACAAAAATACATATTGCCCAACCAAAATACCCTTTCAAAACTAAATGAAGTCCCGGCAAAGTATAGTGCAATTATAAAAGCCGAAGATTGGGTTAATTTTGTAAACTACATAGCCAGCGAGGAATACAAGGTGCTAATTATTCATTTTTATTCAAGTTCAAATATCTTTCACCTTTTCATATGTTTCCATATGTATTAGTTGTATACTATCAGCATTAGTACATCTAAACGCCGTATGATTTTGTGTTGCAAGGTGAGATCAGCAAAAGCTAAAGTGTCGCGTTCCAAGTCTGTTTATGACCATACAATGGGACGAGGTGGATACGCCCGTGTGATAGAAAAAATGGTAACAGTAAACATTTGCACATTTGCATTTAATAGCATCATACTTTCGTTTATATTCGTTTATCTTACATTTGTATGTATTTGACGTTTATAAGATCGAGAGTAAAGAAATTGAACCAGATGAAGAACCACCGCGTGGTACGCTGTGGTTGAAAGGAAGGGTGAAAAAAGACGGAGAATATCATGATGATGATATCAGATCAGTGGGAGAAAAATTTGTAAGTTTGACTGCAAATTTTATTATTATGTTTGTTTAGTTATAAGTTAATACTGCTACTGTATTACTTAAAACTGCTAGTTATAAGTTAATACAGGTAGTGTTTTAGTTAATACTTTTAGTTAATACTGCTACTGTATTACTTAAAACTGTTAGTTATAAGTTAATACAGGTAGTGTTTTAGTTAATACTTTTAGTTACAAGTTAATACTGGTAGAATTAAATAACCTATTTCCCATATTGTGTGTGCAGAAAGAAACGGACGACAAGATCAAACAAGGAATCTTGAAGCTTGATCATGGCACTGATGCCATGACAGTTGTATTAGGTAAGGAAAATGGAGGATATGCGAGAGGAGTGGGAGGTGGATTAACCTACAAGAGGTATTTTGATCTGCCTCGAATCAGACAAGCATCTGATGAAAGACTGGTGTTACTTCAAAGTGAACTTGATAATGAGAGGCGCCAACGTCAAGAAAAAGATGCGGTAATACAGGATTTGATGAAACAATTGGCTGCACAAAGGGGCAGTTGCAGTCAACTTCAACTCCATTGACAAAAACGGAAGTAAGACATAAGAAAGTAACATTCCATCTTTTTTTACCCTCTTAAATACTGCTGCAGTCTTCTTAAATAATTTATATTTCAGGTGTCTCCGGTGAACATTAATCTTTTAAATAGCAGTGCTGATGAGGATGCCGGAACACGTGTTGTTGGACGTGAGAAAGTTGCGAGCATTGAGAAGTCTAATGGACTTGCAACTTTGGAAAAGGAAATTCAAATAAGTGTAAGTAATAAATCATTCCCTTGGTATTTTTGAATTCTACATACATGTATTATTTACCGTGTATTATATATATATATAGGAAACTGTTAAATCTGTCGCATCTAAGAAATCGACTAGATCAAAACGAAAGGATTCTTCACGTCAACTTTCCGAATCACAAGAAAAAGAGTCTCCATTAACAGTACTACCACAAGTATGTATTTAAACATTTTCATATGTTCTTTAGTTTAATTAATTACTGATACATATATACATGCAACAAATTATCTTTTTAGGTAATTAAGTGCAGACTGTGGCACTTAAAGAAATCAACTATTATTGCGGAGGGTACCGTGTACAAAACTGATGGAAAACAAATGCTTCATAACAAACCGCTCCCAAAGGATTGCTACAGAGTGTCTATTGAAAAATCTTTAGTGGATGCAGCATGCATACCGGATGTAGGAAGTAACGGTTTCAAAACAGTTAAGGATGCAGTAGGTGGTTTTTATGCATGGCCAAAGGATCAAGTGGTTTTCGATGAAAAGGTACATAGATGCATGTGTTTTATAAACCTACATATATCATTCTTCATATTTAATTCAGTGTTTGATACACACAGCTTTTTTTTCCTACAGGTAACACCACCAAGTACCATAAAACAGATTGGTGAGAACAGAACTGCACCTAAATTACAAACGAAGCGCTACGTCTCTAGTGATGCCATGCAAAAGGAAGCTAAGAAGATCAAGAGTCAGAAGTCGTTAAATTATTGAGAATTTTATTATGTACGACATTACAATTTTATATACATTCCAATTTTATTGTATTTGAATATATTTTGAATATATTTTTATATATTAGAATTTGTTTTGATATATATTGATTTCTTATATGTGACTAAAAGATTCATATAGTCACAATTATTAACACTTTTTGGTCACAGTTTGCTTAATTCGATGCGTGACTAAATGTTAGAAAGGGCCACACAAATATAAAATTAATGTGGCCATTGGATGATCAATAGTCACACAAAACACACATTTCATCACTTAAAACACCATATGGTCACACTTATTAACACTTTTAGCCACTTTATGATTAATTGTATGTGACTAAATACCCAAAACAAACATGCTTTGTGTGACTAAATGTTAGAAAAGGCCACACAAACATAAATTTCAAGTGGCCATTGGATGATCAATAGTCACATAAAAGACATATTTCTTCACCTTAAACAACATATGGTCACACTTACTAACACTTTTTGCCACTTTATGCTTAATTGTATGTGGCTAAATACCCAAAACAAACATGCTTTGTGTGACTAAATGTTAGAAAAGGCCACACAAACATAAAATTCATGTGGCCATTGGATGATCAATAGTCACACAAAACACACATTTCTCCACTTAAAACATCATATGGTCACACTTATTAACACTTTTGGCCACTTTATACTTAATTGTATGTGACTAAATACCTAAAACAAACATGCTTTGTGTGACTAAATGTTAGAAAAAGCCACACAAACATAAAATTCATGTGGCCATTGGATGATCAATAGTCACACAAAACACACATTTCTTCACTTGAAACACCATATGGTCACACTTATTAACACTTTTGGCCACTTTATGATTAATTGTATGTGACTAAATACCCAAAAGAAACATGCTTTGTGTGACTAAATGTTAGAAAAGGCCACACAAACATAAAATTCAAGTGGCCATTGGATGATCAATAGTCACACAAAACACATATTTCTTCACTTAAAACACCATATGGTCACACTTATTAACACTTTTAGCCACTTTATGGTTAATTGCATGTGACTAAATACCCAAAACAAACATGCTTTGTGTGACTAAATGTTAGAAAAGGCCACACAAACATAAAATTAATGTGGCCATTGGATGAGCAATAGTCACACAAAACACACATTTCTTCACTTAAAACACCATATGGTCACACTTATTAACACTTTTGGCCACTTTATGATTAATTGGATGTGACTAAATACCCAAAAGAAACGTGCTTTGTGTGATAAATGTTAGAAAAGGACACACAAACATAAAATTCAAGTGGCCATTGGATGATCAATAGTCACACAAAACGCACATTTCTTCACTTAAAACACCATATGGTCACACTTATTAACACTTTTAGCCACTTTATGGTTAATTGTATGTGACTAAATACCCAAAACAAACATGATTTGTGTGACTAAATGTTAGAAAAGGCCACACAAACATAAAATTCATGTGGCCATTGGATGATCAATAGTCACACAAAAGACACCTTTCTTCACTTGAAACACCATATGGTCATACTTATTAACACTTTTAGCCACTTTATGATTAATTGTATGTGACTAAATACCCAAAACAAACATGCTTTGTGTGACTAAATGTTAGAAAAGGCCACACAAACATAAAATTCAAGTGGCCATTGGATGATCAATAGTCACACAAAAGACATATTTCTTCACCTTAAACAACATATGGTCACACTTATTAACAATTTTTGCCACTTTATGCTTAATTGTATGTGACTAAATACCCAAAACAAACATGCTTTGTGTGACTATACTGTGTTTATGGTCACTAATACGGATTACTCCAACAAAATTTGTACCTAATTAGTTACACATGTTACGGTTTTGGTTACTCTTTTGCAATAGAGACTAAAAAAAAAGTCAAACACGTGACCATAGGGTACCTATGGTCGCGCGACCTTTAGTCACACACGGCCGAAAAAACATGTGTGACTACGTGTATATCGTCACACATATTCAGTGTGGCCAAATCCACTTTTTGTTCTACTGGTAAGTGAGTTTAAGGTTATGGCATAAGCTCTTCAGCTTTTCATAATAGCAATATTACAACTTAGGCCCTTGTGTTCCTTCATTCCATTGATGGAGACTAACACATAAATGTGTTAATTGAGCTCTGAACATCGTATGTAGTAATATTACGGCGTAACCTATTGGGAATTTACGCCGTAATTCTTGAGCTGTGTTGACTTAGTCTTCATGTAGTTAATCCATAGTTACGGCGTAATGAGAGTGATGAGTTATGCCGTAGTTCCTATCTGTCCAACATACTTCTTGAATATTTTCATTAATAACCTTTCAATTTCTCCTCTCTTCATTCCAATGCCTCATTTATCCTAAACTGTAAATATGAACCAATATAAACGAATTAAATACCATATTAATATAAATGAGGTCATAAACATGGGAATTTGATTCATAAAATATCAGGAAAATTTGATGTTAAGCGCGGTATACATGTGTTGTATACTTGTATGTCTACAAATAGAGTGCATAGTAAAAATGTGTAGAAATGAAAAAGAATCTTATGAATGAGATTAATAGTGTGATTGTTTATAGCCACACCATAATAACAATATAAAACTCATTATAACTCTTAGTGTAATGTTCATATCCGATGACGAGGTCTAACTCGGACGGCTTGTACCAGTCGTTTATAGATTGAGCCATGTGGTGCGCCGTGCATAAATCATTTTGACTATACAATTTACCACAATATGCCATTTTTTTATTACATTACACAAGATTTTCTTGAATTTTAGCCAACCTAATGGAGGATATTATACTCCAATTGCATTAACTCTCTTTTTTAAGAAATGAAAACTTTGTGTATGGGGTTACTTTTGTTAAACTTCCCACATGGAGTAAAGAGAATAAGCTTTGCTTACTTACATATTGGGGTGAATATGGTTTGAATAAATTAAGATTAGTATTATGTTGTTGGTTTCACATGTTCAATGTTGTTTATGGAGATAAAAAGCAACTTTGGAGTCTGTAGAGCAACAATTCATATAACACATAATTTTTTTGTAGTCTCTTTTATATGCTATTAGCAATTGACATAGTGAATATCCTAATGACTATAATAGATAATACTTATAAATAATTGAACTAAGAAACTGCAATTTTAGTTTTTTATAACGCTATAATAGTTTTAATAATAATACTTTTATGTGATACAAAATAACCTTGTTTGAGTTGGCATCAAATGTATAATAGCTTCAAAAAAAATGGTTATAGAAAGAAAACAGGAAAATAAAAATTACAATCATGTGTAATCGACTTTAAAAAAATCCGATAACTTATTCATCTGTTTGCTTAATTGTAATTTTGATTGTTTATAGTATATGATGGTCATGGGTTATCTTTACACAAGTTGTTTGACTAATATAATGTTTTATTGTGTAAATATATTCAAACATGACACTTGTGGAAGATCAAGCATGTTTAGAATCTAAAGATCTATTTCCAACATATTGATCTTGCTTCACCACATTGATAGTGAATGATGAACTCCGATTACATTGTCATTAAATATCGAACTTGAGTTTCATATCAATTTTCTCTAGCTCGATAAGAAAAGAAAATCGATGTGCGATAAGAAGATAAATAAAATTTGATTACGTCAACAAAACATACATTTTTCTAGGAGGTTACTTTTGTGAGACTTGTTTTGAATTGCCAATCCCACATGGGAAATGAGAAAAGGTTTTGCTTATTTATATACTCTAGTAAATATGTCTAGATAAGTTGAAATTAGTATTATGTTGTTGGTTCTATTCATAGTTTTGGTTTAAAAAAATGAAAACAAACACTATGATTAGAGCTAATAATTCATACAAATTATGGAATTTTTTGTCATTTTAACTACGATAAATAGATCGAGATTGTATTATGTTGCTGGCTTCTAGTGTTGAATGTTGTTTAAAGGAAAAGGAAAATAATGAACATCGAATCATAGTAACTGCTAATTTCATAGAAGATCTGAACTTTTTGTCATTTTCACTACAATAATAATACATTATCAATATTTAAACTTTTTGCCTATGGTCAGATCACAAGTTTACTGATTAAGGAAAAAGTTAAGAAATAAAAAATAAACATTTGCAGTCCAGTTTTAAAAGGAATCATTTTACTTAAAAATTAACAAAATCATCATTCTTTTTTCTTTTCTTTTATTTCTTCAGTGATATTCGAGAACACAACTATTTTTGTTTCATTTCATTTTTTTTACTTTTTTTTAGGAGATACTCAAAAACATAATGAGTGTATGGATTCAAACAATGAAAGGAAATCACCCACCCCACATTTAAAACAACTCGTTTTTCAGCTTATTTATCCGGGGTCAACCCGGTTTTAAAACAAACATCATCCCCTGCCTGAAAGTGTGAAGGGAAGGGAGGGAGAGTAGTAACTTCGTAACTCCATACACCAACCACTTGAATGTTTGAAGATCTGATCCAACGACAAGATTTCACAAAAGAAATGAGAGTTAATAATAATAATAATTACTCGAAGCAAAGTCAATCGCAAAGAATAGCATTATTAGCATCAACAACATTTGTAATAATAATTAACCCTTTTTTCTTCTTCTTCCTAAACCATCTCTTTCAACCTTTCACCCGATCTTATCCCAACTTATTCTCCGTAAGCATTTGATTCTTATTATTTCATTTCATTGATTCACTTTATATAAATATAATAGTAATTCACTTAATACACCTTAAGCTTCGATCAATTCCAAACTTGAAAACTTTTCAAAAACACAAACTATATTAATTTTATAAAAACACACACTTTGCATCAAAGGTCGAACCAGAATCACGACTTCACAATTATAATTATTCACCGCTATACACCGTAGCTTTGTGCGAGTATTCGTCTAGTTGTTAGGTATTTCTGGTTTGTTTTAAAATAGTGACGTCAACCGACCATCCCTTTGCCCTTAATTTAAAAAAAAAAAAAAAGAAAAAAGTAAGCATTCTCAGCCCAAATTTGAGAGGAGACATTTTATTTCAAAATCAATCAAAATTACTTTTCTTTTCCTTGTTAAATTATTTACTTTCTTTACTTAGGTGATAGATGTGCGGGGTATAAAAGTTTTGATTAAAAGAATACCGATGTAAAATAAAAATACAGCCCGGGTCAACCCGGTTTTAAAACAAACATCCTCCCCTGCCCTGAAAGTCTGAAGGGATGGGATAGTAGGAAAATCAATCACAGAGAATAATAGCATTATACCCAATTTCTTCTTCCCTAATAATCTCTTCCATCCTCTCACACGATCTTATCCCAATTTATTCTCCGTACGTAAGCAACATTTCATTTAATTAGGTCAATTGATTTATATTTTATTTTTTTAATTGAAGTTGTTATAGTAATAAATACTTCATACATTTCAATTAGTTACCTCTTTGTTTATAAGTTTTTTAGCAATTGAATTACGTTACTTTTATTGTCCAAAAGTTTAGTATATTTTGTAATAACTGGTTTCAATAATTGACTTAAAAATTACTTAGTCAAAGTGTTCCATTATACTAGTATTATCACTATTGTAAACTACAATGTATGCCTTGCCTACTCAAAGAAGAAGAAGAAAAAGGTTGTCAAACTTACATATAACACTAGTAGGATGTAGCGAAAGAAAGCAGTAGTTGTTTGTTTTAATAAAGTGTTTGCTAGCATAGGTGTATGGCTATAAGTACTATGTGCAAATGCTAGTTGCTTCAAAATGCTCGCTGTCATAGCCTTGCAATACATTTTTGTAGCTTTATATGACATTAGAACCAGCTTACTCTTCAATATTGTTATAGTATTATTTTGCTCGTTTCCTACTAAATCTGTTCTATCATGTTAATTTCCTAATATGACATATGCGTAGTACTAGTGTTATGTGTGTCAATATAGTTGCTTACTGTGGTTACCTTATAAGTTAACTTTATCAACAGTTACGTCAATGTTTTTAAGTATCTTCCCCTGCTGGCATAATGCGACATGAACTAATTTTCCAACTCCTTGGAAGGTCTTTATGTAATTTCTATGTAAAGTTATGCCGATTATGTATTATAAAAATATTTGTTGAGCACTTTGCGTGTGGATTCTGTTTGTTTATGGGTGATTTTATTGAATTGTAGGAATGGAATGCTCCAAGCGCTAAGCACGTTCGTTTATTAACAAATTGTGAGTACGTGCTGCCTTTTTATCATATATGTATAAAATTCGTCTAAAACTTGTGTCGTTTATGGAATCTTATATCCACTTTATAACCAGTCTTAGAAACAAAATTCGGATATATGGTCTCCGTTTCCTTACCAAGGATGGAAACCTTTTACAGACTCGGCTACCGTTCCATGGAAACTTGCGTTTTCTATATTTTGTTATACGTCCTGAGTTATATATCCATTTCTGTTTCATCTCTCATCATAATGTAATCGAATCATGATTTTATATTTTAAGCCTTTCCAGAGAAATCTCGTGGATATATTCAGGTGTTTTGGGATGGAGGATTGAACCGGCAGAGAATGGGGGTATGCTTCTTCGTACATATTTTGATTATACATCAAATTTGTACCCTTAAAATTTAAGTTTATGCCATCTAATGATAAGAAACACTTGAAGTTGTAATTTATGTTATGTGAGAACTTAGCTAGATTTCAATGACAAGGTAAATCTCCATGTTGTGTGAGACCTCAACTGGAATAAATTTGCAGTTTCTAAATTAGACAACTTAATTAAGTTAGTTAGTGAGATCGATGACTTAAGGCATAAGATGGGGTGAAACATGCTTACATTTGCATAAAGGTTTGGCAAATTGTAATCCCATACTTAGGAATTGAATTTTTTTTGTCAATTATTGTTCGACAATTACCATGTTGAATACTTTCATCACTAGCAGATCAACTGATGTGGTGGAACTATGGCATTTTGGGTCCTAGTTTCAAGGAAAATTCTATGGTTAATATGAATATTTACCAAGGGTATTTAATTTTCTTGAAAGATTTAATTATCGAAAATACTAAAATTTAATTTTGTTAATTCTTCTGATTGTATTAATGCAACATTAAACCGTAAACGTGGTTTGGGCTTTGGTAAATTGATCTAGTTCTGTTTTCAAACAAATGTTTGATCAAGAAAAATTTACTACATAGACAAACATAGTCTCTTTTCCTTGGAAGAAGAGTGAGACTCAATCCTATTCCTTTTCATGATTGAGAAAGGTATGTTAGGAACATTAGAATTGTCTAAATTCTAATATAACTCATAGCAACTTTAATAGTTAAGAAAATTGCATACCTTGTTTTCTTTAAGGGATTTCATTACCCTTGGTTGGTGAGTGAATTCTTATATGACATTTTGGTCAATTAGAAAACATGTTTGACGTTTTATGAGTTATTAAATTAGAAGCTAGACTAATTACCGCAAAATTGGTAAAAGACAAACTAGTATATTTTATCTAGTTGTTTCGCTTTGACCAATTAAAGGTGCTACTCACCATTATGGGGATGGTAGACCAATTAAGGAAGAACTTCCATGATCAATTTTTCAAGTTAATAGCATTGATAGATGATCCATCATCTACAGAGTAGAATACACTCTTTTAGTACCCAAATAATTGTTACGAATGGTGTTACAAAGGGGTAACAACGTAATAGCACGATATCTTCACTGGTTAATGAAACACTTACAATGTTATCAAATCCAGTGGGGGTATGATGTATTACTGAATAAGACATTATTGTAACGTTGTCTAATTTTGTGGGAGTTACAAGATTTATTATCTTGGTAGTAACTCAGATTATTTTTAGATTTTCTTAAAATAATACATTACGTTCAAAAATGTATACATTCCAATGATTGCATCTGGGATTGCCAACGAGGACAAGGAATGTTGTCATAATGTGTCAGGTGGCAGGAGCTTCTAGATGTACTTATTTGTATGTGTTAAAATGGGGTAGCAGGGTAAATTGGGGAAGGAGATGCTATAGTAAAGGTAAAAGGCGCGAAGGGGTTATTTTTGGGTTTTTTATTGTGTTTGACTGGGTTTTAATTAGATTGACCGGGTATTGGGAAGAAAACGGGTTGGAGCTATAAGTGTAATTGGGTATATTATTATTTGTGGGCTTGGTTGGGCTGATGGGGTAAAGGATAGGAGTTGGATTGTTTTTGGTTGAGGATTTATTGGATTTGGACTTAGTAATACTACTTGTATCCGGACTTGGAATAATATTACTGAAAGGAACAAATTTTTAACTTTATGAAATTCCAAGGACCCAATGTGTAATTTTGACAAAGTTGAGGTGTGATTGGGAAATACGACTAAGTGAGGGTATGTTTGGTAATTTGGGTAAGGATGAGGGTTTGATGTGAAAAATGCCAAATATGCTCCAAAAACCCGTAAAACTGAATCCCGGCTCCGGCTTTTGCTCTCTTCTCCTTCTCGTGCTCGGTTTTCTTCTGTTTAGTCTTTTCTTTGCCAGTTTTGTGATATCCGTACATGCACATGCATAAACTCAAGAAACACACAAATATTAAGCATTAACGGCTCGTTTCTGGTTTATTAAGGTTGGTTTTGATAAAAAAAAGAGTAAATTGCATAAATGGTCCCTGTGGTTTGCTTAAATTGCAAATTTCGTCCCTGAGTTTTCGAAAGTGCAAGCGGCCTCCTTGTGGGGAAAAGTTGAGTTCATTTTCGTCCCTGGTCAAAATTCAATAACTAAAATACCCTTATGTTTTCTTTTTCCAATCAAATATTCAGGGACGAATCTGCAATTTGAGCAAACCACAGGGACCATTTAATGAATTTACTCTTTTTATTCATTTTGATTTTAAAACTGAATTATTATTTATTTCTTTAAAAGAGATTCATCCATCTTCTTCCTTTACCCAGATTCTTCAGCACATTTAACTTTCAAACACGCACTAAAATCATCAAAACCATTATCATTCTTCTAAAATAAAACCATAAGTCAACAAAATTAAAACATAAATATTGACAAAGAAAACTA
Organism: Chrysanthemum seticuspe; assembly: GCA_019973895.1. NCBI lineage: Eukaryota > Viridiplantae > Streptophyta > Magnoliopsida > Asterales > Asteraceae > Chrysanthemum > Chrysanthemum seticuspe. The sequence continues at coordinate 366,670,832 of BPTQ01000008.1, read as the reverse complement.
GATCATTATCCATCTTCATTTACAACTTAACCTTCAATCAACAAGTTCTTGAATTTTTCACACTACATTTAATCTTTGATACTTATAAATGAAAACTCAGATAATTTTTAACCCCATTCTATTTCACTCCACCTTTCTTCTTTCCCACCACACACAAAATACACATACACCTCGACAAACACACATATCACTACATCAATGATCAGTACGATTATAGATCTGACTGGTGTCGTTGCTTCACGTTCACTTGCGCCACCGTCGGGGTCTCACCTAATCTTGTATTTGTTCGACTATAGTCATGAGGGTGATGGTAGGTGGAAGCTATAATATGAGATGAGGAAGGGACGAAAAGGAAGGGGAGAGAAAAAAAGTTTATGAGAATTGCAAATGTGCAGATCTGCTAGTGGGTGTTTTGCATTTTTTTATGTTTGTTTAAAGAATCAAAATAAAGTCAAAATGTGTATTGTGTGAACTAGGTATAGAAACCTGAGTTTGGTTTTCAAAGTTTCATTTTAAATAAGAGTAAATTGCATAAATGGTCCATGTGGTTTGCTCAAATTGCAGATTCGTCCCTGAATATTTGATTGGAAAAAGAAAACATAAGGGTATTTTAGTCATTGAACTTTGACCAGGGACGAAAATGAACTCAACTTTTCCCCAATGGGAGGCCGCCTGCACTTTCAAAAACTCAGGGACGAAATCTGCAATTTGAGCAAACCACAAAGACCATTTATGCAATTTACTCAAAAAAAATGTATATGTTTTCACATATACCAGCCACACTGATAGTGAATGGTGAACTTTGATTACATTGTCACTAAATAACCGAACTTGAGTTTGGTATCAATTTTCTCTAGCTTCGTAAGAAAGAAAATAAATGTGTGATAGGAAGATAAATAAGATTTGATTACGTCAATAAAAGTTACATTTATCTATGAGGTTATTCATATGAAACTTGTTTTAAGTTGCAATCCCACATGGGATAAAGAGAAAAAGTTTAGCTTACTTATATGCTCTAGTAAATACGTCTAAATAAGTTGAGATTAATATTATGTTGTTGGTTCTATTCTTACATATTGTTTAAAAAAATAAAAACAACTCTTAAGACTTTAACTAATAATCTTTACTACATAAAATGTAAAAATGGTCAAAGGTTAAAATGAAAACTTGAAAATTGAATGTTGAAAGCTAATATTGTTGAAACACTTTAAAAGATAAAAATAACAATTGTGAGAAAAAGTCTTGAATATTGAATAACTAATGCAGGCAACTTTAAAACGTGTATTCTAATCTTTGTAACAAAACATGTATTCATAACAAATCATTATGGTGGTGGCAACCATGCCTAACAAAAATTTTCATGCCTAATCACTCACCAATAATATCCTTCCAACTCATCTCATATCTATCTCATACCTAACAATAGATTTTTAGTGGCAAGCCTAACACATACCTCATCTATGTTTTTTTTAGTGAAAATAAATTAAAATAGCTTAAAAACAACAAAATATTTTAACGATTTGACCACTATTGGTAAAAATTACTAGTATTAAAAGTGAATCAAAAGTCAAAACAATTCATCCTTCTTTTTTGTCTCTTTCTCCCTACCCTCCTCATTCCTCTCTCCTTTCTCTCCTATCAGTTTCAAGCTACCGTATATTTCTCCAGCAAAGTTTATTTTTTTTTTCTAGAAAAAAATTTTGCTTATTTCTTCACTTATTTCTTCTATATTCTACCGGTCATCGATTTATCATTTTAATCTCAGCAACAGTGTTTTCATATAGCGTGTTGCTCCATTTCAAGCTACCTTTATCATGTTTGATGGTAACCATCAACGTTGGACACTTGGACCCATCCGCATTGGCTAGAACGTGATCTCGATTTACCACAATTTAATGCCCAACGTCTATATTTTAAATGTGCAACGGATACATTTTGTCCATGCCAAATCGGTGAAGTATACCGATTTAGCTCCAATACATGCCACACCGATTCATGCCTAGGAGGAGGCAATACTCATACCGATCGGCATGTTGGATGCCGAATGCATGCCGACGCCGGTTGCCAGTACCCTTAAATACTTACCTTTTTTTACTCACATTTAATGTTTACATTTACATAACAAAACCATCATTGTTTTTGTAACATTCTAATCTTTGTAACAATATAGAATATCTTATCTATACTAAATATAATACACGAAGGCACCTCACTCTTAATTTTACGACGTACAAAAAATTAAGCATGGTTTACAACACTTTAATGCACCTCAATTTTTAAAATTAAAACAAAGTAAGGATATTGTACAACAAAATAAAGCGTGATGTCATTTTAAGACCAAAATTCTATCAAACAACATTAATGCTATTAAAAACACCCATTCACCTAAATTTACAACCATTTAAGCACAATGTACAATAGCTGCAACCAATTTTCAGATTTACAACAAAATAAGCATAGTGTACAACAAAATAAGCATGATGTAATTTTCAGACTTACAACATTAATGTTATTAAAGTGGTCAATATTATTAATGACTACTACTTACAAGAAAAGAAACATAGTGTACAACACTTTAATGCACATAATTTTCAGACGTACAAGACAAAAAGCATAGTGTACAACAAAACACCACATTAATGCTATTTAATATAGTCAATTATTTAACTGGTCAATAAATACAATTATTAAAACACCTCATACATAAGAAATACAAATTATCAAGCATATTGTACAACCAAATTAAACGCAATTCATGCATTAAATTTCACTACTACAAATAATAAAGCACATTATACAAATATTCAAGCCCGGCCAACGGGCCAAATGGGCTTGAGCCCGAACGGGCGCGGACCAAACGGACTCGAGCCCGAGTAGACACGGGCCAACGGGTTCGAGCCTAAACGGACACGAGCTATACGAAATTCTTGATATCCGTAAATTTATTGTTAAAAAGAACATAATAAACTAAAATACATTATTCATCAAAAAAATTTATTTCAAGGTACCCGCCGCTGCAACACGCGGGTACCCTGCTAGTTTCATACAATAGTTGGATTTTTTTTTTTTTTTTTTTTTTTTTTTTTTTACAATAAATAGGTCGAGACTAAAAAAAAAAAAAAAAAAAAAAAAAAAAAAAAAAAAAACTCCTAAGACTTGAGCTAATAATTTCATACAAAATCTGGACCTTTTTTGTCATTTTGACTAAAATAAATAGGTCGAGACACACTTATGTTGTTGACTTCTAGTGTTGAATTTCCTTTAAAGAAAAATAAAGAACATCGATCATAGTAATTGGTAAATTCATACAGGATCCGAACTTTTTGTCATTTTCACTACATTAAATAATATTTCGACTTTTTGTCAATATATTGAAGGATTCATCACGTCATCCAAAACTTGTGTGTCCATATTGTAACTTTTAATGTTCGAGACATGGCGAATGTATATGTTTGCACCACATAAAAGTTAAAGTGTGCTTGGTTGGAGCTATTAAAGTATAAGGAATGGTAACAATAATGAATATAAATGGTTGATTAACTATACCGTAATAAGTCATAACCCATTACTTAAATGTGTTTACATAAACACTACACAACTAATTCGATAAACTCTGACCCTGTTTGGTACACTGTTGTGAGCGGTTTAGAGTGAAAAATTCTATCAACTCTTTGTTTGGTACATTTTTTTTCCTGACACTTGATTTTGACTAAAAAAAAATTCATACCACCCGGGTAGGGTGGGTTTTTATGAAAGAGGGCCAATCACAAATCTTTTTTTTTTTTTTTTTTTTTTTTTTTTTTTTTTTTTTTTTTTTTAATTTTTTTTTCTTTCCTTTTTGTTAGCCACATATGTTCAATCCTTTTTATATTTTTACATTTTTTGGTTTCAAATAAATACATAAAATCTATTAAACATATATATAAATGAAATATTAAATAATTTTCTCTCATTCTTTTCTTTCAAACATTTCTCTAATCCGAATTCAATTCCAGCCCCACTTACAAACCTTACTTAGGGGTTGTTTACTGTTCTCTTTAGCTAAGGGATTGAACCCACTTACCTTTTAATATTATTACTTTTTTAGGTGACCCATAAAAATCTCTTATTTGGTTTATATCCACAAAAGATAAAAATTTACATGAATCATTAGCTAAGAAGAAACTTACCCTAATGGTGCGTTTGGTAGAGAGAAATTCAGAGAAAAGAAATGAAGTAGAGAATACAATCTCAGAGAATAGAAATCAGTAGAGAATTTTGTTCAATTCTAATGTTTGGTAACAACAGAGACTTGACCCGAGAAATTAATTTTTTTTTATTTAAATAATATTTTGTCTAAATAAAAATTCTTAAAAAATATTAAAAAAAATTATTTAAAAAAAAATATATATATATTTTTTAAAATTTATTTTTTAAAAATTTATGTACTTTCTTTAAAAAAAATTATTAAAAAAAACTTATTTTTTAAAAATGTATTTACTTAAAAAAAAACTTGTTTTTTTTTAAAAAAAATATTTTTTAAAATGTATTTATTTAAAAAAAAAACTTATTTTTTTTAAAAAATAATTTAAACTTATTTTTTTTTTAAATAATTTAAAAAAAAAAATATTTTTTTTAAATGAAAAAAAAAAAAAAAACATTTTTTCAAAAAAATTAATCCATTTCTCCAATTTCTCCACAAAATTAATGGAAATGAGGCTACTTAAATTACACTACTCAACTCTCTCCATTTCCCCACCAATTTCTCCAATTTCTCCGCTTTTCCATTTCTCTGGCTTACCAAACACGAGAATTAAAGCCATTTACATTTTTAAAACATTATCACGAAAATAAAACACGTGTTTGGTTAAGAGAATTGAAGATGGAGAAATGGAAATGGGGCTACTTAATTCTCGTGTTTGGTAAGCCTGAAAAATGAAAAAGCGGAGAAATTGGAGAAATTGGTGGGGAAATGGAGAGAGTTGAGTAGTGTAATTTAAGTAGCCCCATTTCCATTAATTTTGTGGAGAAATTGGAGAAATGGATTAACTTTTTTGAAAAAATGTTTTTTTTTTTTTTTTTTTTTTTTTTTTTTTTTTTTTTTTACATTTAAAAAAAATTAACAAATATATATTTAAAAAAAAAATAAGTTTAAAATTATTTTAAAAAAAAAATAAGTTTTTTTTTTTTTTTTTTTTTTTTTTTTTTTTTAACTAAATACATTTTAAAAAATATTTTTTTAAAAAAAGCAAGTTTTTTTTTAAGTAAATACATTTATAAAAAATAAATTTTTTTTAATAATTTTTTTTAAAGAAAGTACATAAATTTTTAAAAAATAAATTTTAAAAAAAAAGATATATTTTTTTTAAAATATTTTTTTAAGAACTTTTATTTAAACAAAATATTATTTAAATAATTTTTTTTTATTTCTCGGGTCAAGTCTCTGTTGTTACCAAATATTAGAATTGAACAAAATTCTCTACTGATTTCTATTCTCTGAGATTCTATTCTCTACTTTATTTCTTTTCAATTAACCCTAAAAGTGTATATTCAAAGAATGAAAGGACAAAAATAACCCGGTTTTCAACTTATCCGGTACCCGGGTCAAGCCGGTTTAAAAAGAAACATCCCCCTCCCCCTGCCCTGAAAGAAGTCTGAACTGAAGTGAGAGTAGTAACTTGTTAACTCCAGACACCAGCCAGTTGAATAAGTCAGTCAGAAATGAGGGTTAATAGTAATTATTTGCAGCAGCAAAATCAATTGCAGAGAAGAATAGCATTATTAGCATCAGCAGCAGCATTTGTAATAATAATAATAATTAACCCCAATTTCTTCTTCTTCTTCTCACACGATCTTCTCCCACTTTATACTCCGTAAGCAACACCTTCTCTCATTTCATTTAATTGGGTCAATTGATTTTTATTTATTTAATTAGGGCTTATTTTACCAATTGAATTTAGTTTTATTTATAATAACAAGTTATTGTTACAATTCCAATTCCAAGAGGTTGAGACATATGCATAGTCGTAGTATTATTATATGTGTATAGTAGGTGTTGTTTATTGCGGTTTGCACTACTGTAAACAACAATGTATGCCTAAGAGAATTAGCTTATCTAACTTACAGATAGGGTATGTTTGGCGAAAATAGCACTACTGTAGTAGGATGTAGCAGGAAGCACTTGTTTGAATCAAGCGTTTGGTAGCATAGGTCTATGGCTATAAGTAAATTATAAGGAATTATTGCAGAAATAAACATTTCAGAAGTATACCATATATCACAAATGAATGAAAGGGGATTTCTTTCAGGATGGAGTAAAAGGACAGAGCAGATGCGTCGAAGTTAGCGAGTTGTATGTATTTCTTTCACAACTTCACTAATTCACCAAATCCCGATGTTATTTTTTAAGCCATTCCAGATAAATCACAGGGATATATTTTTGGATGGAGGATTGAACCAGCAGAGAATGGGGGTATGCGCTATATTATCTCATATTTAAGCATAATGGGGTGTTTGGCTTATGGGCTTATTCAACTTCTGAAAAGCTAATATGCTCATATTTCAAGGCTTAGGAACTTATCAACTTGAGCTTGTGGCTTAACTAAGTTCATAAGCTCATAAGCCTAAAAGGTTGTGCTTATTAGCTTTTCAAAAGTTGAATAAGCCCACACGCCAAAAATATAAAACAAACACCCTTTAAGAAAAAAAAAACGTAAGTAAATAATAAGTTTTTTTATATTTTTTCTAAATTTCTTGCCCGTGTAATAAAGATTTGTGATGCAGCTGTTGTTGCTAAAATTCTAAACGCGACCCTAGTAATCCCGCATCTAGAAGTTAATCCGGTCTGGCAAGATACAAGGTATTTTTACGGCCGCTATTTGGCTTTATATCGTGTTTTTAAGCTCTTGACTCTTAGAATGGTGGTGGTAAGATGTTACGTTTACTATGCAGTTCTTTCACCGATATATTTGATGTCGACCACTTTATTGAGGTCTTGCAAGATGAAATCTCCATAGTTAAAGAGCTGCCGGGCATGTACTCTTGGAGCACAAGGGATTACTATGGTACTGGCGTACGACCTACTCGAATCAAAACGGTGCCTGTTCATGCTTCTGCTAATTGGTATCTCGAAAGTGTGCTGCCGATGCTAAATAGGTTCGTGATAATCTTTTCTTTAACATTGTACTTTAGTTCTAGCCCAAACATGTCAAAGTTATCGGTTTTCTCAGTAAGTTTTCTGCTGTCACTTGATGATTTAATGAGTCACTATCTGATCTCTCGCCTGATATTATGGTTTTAGCATGTTTGCTTTGTCTCATACTTTCACCTTATAAAAAAGTATTCGTGCGCCACTTAAAATTTATCTGTTTGTCCTGAGGAAGCTGCAACATTTGTATGAACACGTAATTTATGGGAAGTGTCTAAGTAGTAGCCAAATGTGTTAGATATCCATCACAAACGATCTTATCCCAATTTATACTCCGTAAGCAAGCACCTTCTTTCATTTCATTTAATTAGGTGAATTGATTTTTTTAATTGAAGTTGTTATAGTAATAAATACTTCATACATTTCAGTTACTTACCTCTTTGTTTATATGTTTTTTGAGAGAAGAAACACCGACTTCCCCTGCGTAGTGGATCATTGACATTTAAAGCAGTTTCATCTTAATATTTCCTATTAATGTGTTTTTATCATCTTAATTTGAGACATAGGGTATGTTTGGCGCAATGGGCTGGGGCTGGGGCTCGGGCTTTTATTATAAGCCGAAGTTGAAATTTGTATTTTTATAGATTTGTTTGGCAAATGGGCTGGGGCTAGGGCTTATTATTGCAAAATTACTAAAAAGGATATAATTAAATGAGTTTTAGGTTATATGTTAGATATTTTTGTTGGTAAATATGTAATTTATGGTTAATAAGCCCATGGCTAAAGTTTTTAGCCCCTTTTATGGGACTAAAGTTTTAAGCCCCTTTTAGGGGCTTATGATTTCATAAGCCCGCATGACAAACGAGACTTATTTTATAAGTCGGCTTATTTTAGAAGCCTGAGCCTCATAAGCCCCTCCACAAGCCCTCCCCAAACACACCCATACTAGTAGTAGGTAAGTGTTATTTATTGTAAACGACAATGTATGCCATGCCTTGCCTACTTAACACTGAAAAATATTATCATAGTTTTATATGATATTAGAACCAGCTTCATCTTCAATATTCTTGTACGCCAGAAATATAAGCTAAAACAAACGCCATTTAAGAAAAAACGTAAGTAAATAATAAGTTTTATATATTTTTTCTAAATTTCTTAATTCGCAGACTAGTGGTAAGATTTTACGTTTGCTATGCAGTTCTTTCACCGATATATTTGATGACTATCACTTTATTGAGGTCTTGCAAGATGAAATCTCCATAGTTAAAGAGCTGCCGAACATGTACTCTTGGAGCACAAGGATTACTATGGTACTGGCATACGACCTACTCGAATCAAAACGGCGCATGTCCATGCTTCTGCTAATTGGTATCTGGAAAATGTGCTGCCGTTGCTAAATAGGTTCGTGATAATCTTTTCTTTAACATTGTACTTCAGTTCTAGCACAAACATGTCAAAGTTATCGCTTTTCTCAGTTTTCTGCTGTCACTTGATGATTTAATGCATTACTATCTGATCTCTCGCCTGATATTATGGTTTTAGCATGTTTGCTTTGTCTGATACTTTCACCTTATAAAAAAGTATTCGTGGGCAACAAAAAATTTTATCTGTTTGTCCTGAGGAAGCTGCAACATTTGTATGGACACGTAATTTATGGGAAGTGTCTAAGTAGTAGCCATATGTGTTCGATATCCATCACAAATACGCATTATGGTACAGTGTTTCTTGTTGATATATTGACTGTATAAAATAGTTACAGAGGTCATTGCTCTATGTATAACTAATCAATTTGACTCATTATGTTACAGTGTAGTTTATATTATTGAGTCAAACAGAACCATTATATCTAACAATTGCAGTTCTAATGTTTCAGTCATTGAATTGCTGCTATTGCCCCATTCTCGCACCGTTTAGGTTTTGATAACCTACCAAAGGAGATTCAGCTTCTTCGATGTAAGGTTAACTTTCAAGCATTAGTTTTTGTTCCTCACATCAGAAGACTAGGTGACACCCTTGTTCAACGCCTTTGAAGCTCTCCGACTACAAACATAGGAACAACAAATGATATGAGGATGATAGGGGAAGCGGAAAGTTTATCGTTTTACATCTCCGCTTTGACAAAGTATGTCTCCTTCCATGTCTCTCCATCATGATCTTTAGAATGTAAATTTAGGCCGTCTTTGTCTCCTTTACTCTAAAATTGATTCTTTTTTCACCTATGGTGTTAACAACTTGATTGCATATATCTTTTTGATTCGAGAGTGGCACCAAGTGAGACGAAATGGGTCGGGTTGACCCACCAACACTTTTTTTGTCTCTCACAGTTGTATACATGAACGGTCCCTAAAAAAGGTTTTACAAAAACCATCACTAAAATTATGATTCACTTTTTTCCCATGAAGTTATTAGGAGGTTATAAACACTGGAATGTGCTTTGGATAAGGACTGTTTGATCCGTTAGTGGTAGCAATATAGACTCATTTGGTTATGATGAATGGATCAATTCTTGTCATGTTTTATTTATCTAAGTGGACGAAAAGTGGTTCTGGTCAACCTAACTCCATCCCTACCAAAAAGTATACCAGCGTTCACCCGATACCTATCTTGCCCATATTGCCACTTGCCACCTTGATTACTTTTAAATAAGTTACAAATAGGTGATTGTGGGACTATGAAGGACATGTTTACAATATTTTATTGAACATGATATGGCTGCCCATTCAGCTTGTGATTTTGGTGGTGGAAAAGCTGAAAAGTTGGCACTTGCAAAGTACCGCCAAGTAATATGGCAGGGAAGAGTGATGAAAACTCAGTTCACTTAAAAGTACCAATTTACCCCTTTACTTGCAAAACTATAAAACTTGTTAAGAGATTGAAATTTGCTAGACTCACATAAAATTATCCACAAAAACAATCTACTCGCTGAGGTGATACAAAAAACTAATCACCCGCTGACAACTCAGCGAGTAGATTGTTTTTGTGGATACTTTTATGTGAATGTATCATTATGAGAAAATATATAATTTGGTATAATTTTATTATAATAAAAAATTATTTAAATATTAAAATAATAATGGGCTCACTAAAATTATTTAAAAATTATATATAAAAAAAAGACAAAAGAAATTTAAAAAAAAAAAAAAAAAACAAGAGAAGCGGAAGATAAATCCGAAACCATGGTTGCAAGTGTGAAATCATATGGGCCCACATTAAAAAGTATCTCAATCACATAAAAACTATCCAAACATTTATTATTAACGTAGAGCCCACATGAATCATTCGACAACCATAAAACAAACGGGCCTTAAATATCTTGTATATATCGTAATTCATATTCAAAACTAGTAAATATATATATATATATATATATATATATATATATATATATATATATATATATATATATATATATATACTATATAAAATAGAAAAATGGTCAAAGTGGAAAAAGTAAAAAATATTGAAAGTTGAATGTTGAAAACATGGTCAATGGAGAGAGAAATAAATAATATAATTAATACTCTTATTAAAACACCCCATTACTTAAAAGTACAATAATTTATTCACATTGTACACCCAATTAAAAGCACATCTACCAAATTAAAAACAATCAATTGAAACCGATACCGGGTTGACCCGTTAAAACCGATACCGGGTTGACCCGGGACGCTTCAAACCCGGCGGGCTGACCCGGTTTAATTTGACATTTTTTTGACCCAACCTATCGGTTTGACTCGGTTTAAATCGACCTGTTTTTTTATCGGAACGGTTCAACCAGTTGAACCACCCGGGTGAAATCGGGTTTCAAATTTGACAAAATTATATGAGAAATGATGAAGTTGTTATATGAGACCAAGTAATTGTAGTTTTTGGTTTATTTTGCTTTGACACATGTAATTTATTTTAAAAAATGTTGCTCTTGCACCATTTAAGGGACTAGCATATATGAATCGTCGTTTAAAAGTTAATATATATTGTATAGCCCTTTGTCCAGTGTATCAATAATGTTATGTAAGTTTATTAAAATCACAAAAAATAAATAGTATTGTTATCTTTAGCGATAATTATTTGTACCTCAAACAAATAGCTTTGAACAATGCATAAATATCTATACAAATTGATAGTACAAAATAATCTTATATGGTGATATCCAATTTGCAAAGTTACAATTTTAAAAGCCACACACCAAATGATAAACGCTACACATGTAAAAAAAATAGTTATCACTGCCTAAATTACTGACAAAACAAGAAAAAGCGGTCACACATGTTGGCTATACCTCAAAACTACAATATAATATTGCCAACAATATAATACCGTTACTTTTTGTAATGTTTGAATCTATTATTACTAAAAATCTTAATAACTTAAAACAATCTTATTAGAAAATATACTCACACACTTAGATCGACTCCACATAATTTTTTTAAAAACTATATATTTATGCTGCTATGCAACCACGCATCAGAATTGTAGTTATTCGAAAACGATTCTCTAATGCTACAAATACAGTTTGTTGAAAGAAACTTATGGGTTGTCGCAACTTTGCAGAAAACTAGACATCGCTGCCGCTAGGCGCGGGTACTCGTCTAGTATATATATATATATATATATATATATATATATATATATATATATATATATATATATATATATATATATATATAGAGTTAGGATCAAATAAGAAGAAACCTAAAAATAAGAAGTATAAGAAGTAATATGGACCAATCAATTTAAGTAGCATATAAGGGCATTTTTGTCATTTATCATCTAGAGTAACAATTGACTTCTTCTTCGGTTTATAACTTCCAAATGTAACGCTGGAGTTTTTTTTTTTTCTTTTTTTTCGTTTTCTCAAACATGATAAATTAAAAGTAACCATTTTCAGTTAATTCATTCCCCCCGTGGTGGGTTCCATCTGATATGCGTAGATCTAATCAATGAATTTGATAATGCATCTCTTATATTAATATAAATTAATCATTCATATCTCTAGTATATGTACACAGCCATCATGCATCTGTTTATGATTTGTAAACATACACAAACATGCGTTATAATTTAATAGAAGATCGATGCATATTATACTTTCAAGATGCATTAAATAATCGATAACAGTGATGTACATCTTAGATGCAGTAATTAACCATGCACCAAATTGTTTAATCAACGCAACGTAATATTAAAATGACTCGTTAGCTTGTGCATCATCATATACTTGCATCTAATTGAAGTAAACTAATCAACTACGCATCTAGTAAAAATTGTTACATATATTGTCCATGCATCTATCTAATGCTCGCATCCGAATAACTACGCATCTAGTAAGAATTTTTGTATATATATTGTTCGTGCATCTGTTTAATGCCCGCATCTGAATAAATCAAGAGACGATGCATGAATCATCGTTCTCATCTGAGAGATGCAATTGGAAAAGAAGCATGCGTACTATTAAAATGGTGATTTTTAAGAGATGCATATGATAATAATTGATGGTTGAATGCATGACGGTGATAAAACCATTTATGTTTTTGGTGGTTCTGCAACTTGATATGAAGCACCGAAAGTGATGGGAAAGTCAAACAAGCTTTATAATTGTTTTACCGATCTACCCCTAAACAGTGTATCTAATGTGATGTTATTTACAGATTTGCCACCATTTCATTTTAACCATTGATATTCCAATCTAATGGTTGTAATTACTTCTTATTCTTCTTATTATAACTAATCTTCTTACTAGATCCTTACTCTATATATATATATATATATATATATATATTCCGTAATACACTTATGAAGCAAGAATTGTTATAATTGAAATAAAACTCAAGCGTAATATTTGCGCTTTTTAAATGGTTGAATTGTTAGAGTAAAAAATATCTATAAACTTTTAGTCTTTGAAGATATTTGTAGCACTTGCTTTTTTAGTGTGGATGTAACAGAGTTTATTCATGTATTTTGCTAACCACAACCTTATGGGTTATAGTGTTGTGTTTAAGCTTTGTTTAATTGAAAAATCAAGATTTAATTAAAATCACATGTTCCTTGTTTAACAACATTTTTTATAATTATAATTATCAAAAAACTATAAGTATGGAAATAACGAGTTCATTAAATGTTATTTTACACAAATGATGAGACTTAAACACAACCCATATGGATTGTTATTTTGAAGGGATGATTGTGTAAAAATGTATCCAACTTAACAATTTTCTTTTTTTGTGTACTCAACTTTTAATTTTCTTATTATATGTATCAAACTCTCTAATTTTTCTTATTGTATGCATCATTTTTTTTTTTTTTAATATTTCTTATTCTATGTATCATTAATGTTTGTGTTTTTTTAAGAGCTAACTACATTTTTGGTCCATTTGGTTTGCCGGGTTAGTCCATCTGTTTAGTCCTCAATACTTAACCTCAGTTAGTTCGAAATACATAACCACCGCCCACCACCGCCACACACCACCACCACCACTTACCACCACCACACCATGCACCACCCACTGCCACCATCACCCACCTCCCACCACCACCACCTACCACCACCCCCAATCACCACCACAACTCACCACTGCCACCCGCAACCACTACCGCCACCACCACCACCACCACCTACCATCACTAGCAATCACCACCACCACGCACCACCGCCACCCCTGCCACCCCCGCCACCTACCACTACCACTACCATTCACCACTACCACTACCATTCACCATATGTGGTGGTGGCGTGGGTGACAATGATGAGTGATGGTGGTAGGTGGTGGTGGGCGGCGATGGTGGCAGTAGGGTGGCGGTTGTGTGTGGTGGTAGTGATTGGTAGTGGTAGGCGGTGGTGGCAGTGGGTGGCGGTGGTGCATGGTGGTGGTGATTGGTAGTGGTGGTGGTAGGTAGTTGTCGGTGGCGATGGTACGTAGTAGTGGTGATTGGTAGTGGTAGGTGGTAGGTGGCGGTGGTGGCAGTGCGTGATGGTGGTGCTTGGTAGTGGTGGTGGTAGGTGGTTGTGGGTGGCGGTGGTGTGTGGTGGTGGTGATTCGTAGTGGTGGGTGGCGATGGTTGTGGTGATTAGTAGTGGTGGTGGTAGGTGGTGTAAATGGTATGTGGTGGTGGTGATGGGTAGGGGTGGTGGTGGCAGTGGGTGGTGCATGGTGGTGGTGATTGGTGGTGGTGGGTGGTGGTGGTGGGTGGCGATGGTGAGCGGTGGTTATGTATTTCGGACTAACTAAGGTTATATATTGCGGACCAAATAAATGGACTAAAAGTGTTACACTCGGCAAACTACGATGACCAAAAATGTAGTTAACCCTTAACAAATACAGCACCTAACAATAATGATGAAATATTAAAAGAATGATACATAGAATAAGAAAGATTAGAGAGTTTGATACATACAATAAGAAAATTAAAAGTTGAGTACACAACAAAAGAATAAGTATTAAGTTGGATACATTTCTAGAGAATTATCCCTTTTTTGAAGATAGCATGTAAGCATAAGATAGTGAACCTATCTTTTGTCTTCAAATTGGGGCTTATGAAATATAAGCCGAAATCAAATAAGCTCATAAGCCCACATATAAGCTTAAATAAACACACACATATTAGGTTGTGACCGTCTACATTCTACCTCTTATAGCTACGTGTGAGCCGAGAATGAAGGACTATTATATAACTTCCTTCTGCGCGTATTAAGTTAAACGGATGAGCTTTTCCTTGTTCAAATTACCCGGGGAGGCATGGGCGGATATAAAGGGGGGCACAAGGGGCATGTGGCCCCTAGCGAAAAAAATTGTAGTGTAAATTTTCGAAAATATTTAGCTTTTTTGGTAATTTGCCCCCCTTAAGTACCAATTTATAGTGTAGTTTCCAAAATTTATCAAAATGTGCTCCCTTGACCAAAAATTTCTGCCTCCGCCCATGCCGGGAGGGCAAGTTTTCCGTTAGAAGTGTACTTAGTGAGGTTTGAACACTAGACCTCTTGTGAAAAGGTTGGGCGTACTAAATTAGTTGAGAACATCGACTAGACTCATCCTGCCAATAACTCAAGGTTTGTAGTGATGTCTATAACAGACGTGACTATGAGCTTTTGGTCGGGTCAGCGAGTGATCAAGAGTAGGAAGGAACATTTTATTTTTTTGCTTCCATATATGCAGCTCACAATTAGGCGACATGCTAACTTTAGACATAGGAGCATGTACGCGTAAGATAGTAATGATTAATGGAGATTTGAACTACCGAAAAATATCGGCAAAGTGTGAGGGACCACTAATAGGTAGATTATAATACACACGCAAAACAACTCCTACTCTAGTTAACGCTAGAAGAAACAAGTTACTTAGGATTATAAAACATCATTGGATTTACTACATATAAAACTTTCAATCTAAACTTCCAATAGTGTTAAAGGTGTAACTTAATTCCTATAGGTTACCGTTATTGGTGTATTTAGATTTAGGAGCACGAGCATCAATATATGGTATCGTGACTCAACAATTGCAAGATAAGATCCGTTTGACTGACTAATACTTATTTAGTATGGGCGTCATTGTCTGCATAGAGTTTTTCATGTTTGGATATAGACATACAACAGACATTTATCAATTGTTTTATATGCCTAATTGAGTATTTATGCAGATGATGCTGCAGTAACAGAACAACTCCCACAACCCGGTTCAGAAATACTTGAACCAAAGATAATGGCAGATCCAAAGGAAGACGTTAGTGTTGTCCAAGAAATCCCACAATCTTACGCAGAACCTATAGCTGATTTGTTTGAACCAGATGTTAACGCACATCCTGAAGCAGAGGCCCTTGTAGCCGCTGCATCGGCTTCGCCTACCAACAGCAATTTAAGTTCATTAGAAGATGTATGTTTAGATGATTATGTTGATAGTTTAATATATAGATATTTTATAGCTTTGTAACATTAGCTGATCTGGCTATAGGATGAAGCCGTCAATGCTGATTCACATGAATACCCGAGGTTGTATCAGAGATCTCTATCGACTTGTTCCGACACTGCCAACTTCGATGGTAATTCTTGCATCTTTTGTATCAATGCCATAATGTTTCGGTTTCGGAATTTATACTAAAATGTTTGTTTTTATGTCTAGGTGTCTTCTGTGGACCATCTTCAGATCATTGCACAAGCTAGTTGGAAATGGTTAGTTCATTGCACAAGTATGCACATTTTATCTACGCAAATCTTTATAAACAAAAACAAGTGAACACTAATCTCCGTAGAACTTGTATCACTTTGTGTATTTGTCATCCTAAAACACAAAAATTACAGTTCGGCCTATTGCTTCCGTTGTGGGTTGTCTTGTAATTACCTCTCTTTAATAATTAGAGGACTATGAAGAAGTAACAACTGTTGTCTTCTTTCCTGATCATATGGCGTACCAAGATAGATATTGCATAGATTGTGTTCTAACCTTCACTAGCAGTTGCATCAAAATAGAGGGCTTGTTTTTAGATGATGATGAAGAACCCTTTAGATTGCAGTGGGGAATCGAGGATATACTTTATATCAAATCTCATTGGTATCAGCACGTAAGTCCATACCAAGTTTAATTTCAATTTTCAACCGCCTCTGAAAAGCTTATGTGTATCTTCTTACTCATTGGTGTACCGTAAATTTTTGCAGGCTGGGATGACAATGCTGAAGATTCGTGTACTTATGGAGGATACATTACAAGCTGAAAATGTTGAATGCCCTTCAGGTTATAGTCATTCTTTTTAATGCTTTTGTTCTCACGATACTTATTAGAATATCGGCAATAGGTATGCTAACAACTGCTCACATGTAAGGGTAAATTGGACTTCTTAACTTTGAAAAATGTGACATAATGATCAAAAGCCAGTTAAAAAAGTTTCCACTAGGGCTGAGCAACGGGTCAAAACCGACCCGACCAAACTCGACCCGACCTGAAAAACGATTAAGGGTAAAACGATAACTGAACCGGGTAAAACCGAAACCGAACCGAACCGAATAAGGTCGGTTTAACTAGTTCGAACCGAATAGGCGTGTTTTGAGCCGAACCAAGTAAAACCGAAATAACTATACAAAACCGAAAACCGAACCGAAATAACGGGTCAAAACCGACTCGACCAAACTCGACCCGACCTGAAAAACGATTAAGGGTAAAACGAGAACTGAACCGGGTAAAACCAAAACCGAACCGAACCGAATAAGGTCGGTTCAGGTCGGTTTAACTAGTTCGAACCGAATAGGCGTGTTTTGACCCGAACCAAGTAAAACCGAAATAACTATACAAAACCGAAAACCGAACCGAAATAACGGGTCAAAACCGACCCGACCAAACTCGACCCGACCTGAAAAACGATTAAGGGTAAAACAAGAACTGAACCGGGTAAAACCGAACCGAATAAGGTCGGTTCAGGTCGGTTTAACTAGTTCGAACCGAATAGGCGTGTTTTGACCCGAACCAAGTAAAACCGAAATAACTATACAAAACCGAAAACCGAACCAAATAAGGTCTGTTCGGCCCGGTTCGGCTCGGTTTGTCGGTTCGGTTTTCGGTTGATTTTGCTCAGCCCTAGTTTCCTCCGTCTAGTTTTTTAACCGAATTGTAAAAGGTACTTTTCTGTCAACTACACAAGGTTATATCTTAGGAAAACTGATTATGAAAAGTTTAAAAAATTACCCCCTGTCACATGCCAAAAATAACTATTATGTAGCGCGTGCTTTCTTATTGATCCTGCAGAATAAGTTCAATATAGTTTCATTGGTGCAACTGATTTTTTTTACTCTTGATTCCTTGCGTCTTTTCAGGTACCGAGTTGAGGTTTGCATTTATTGGCACTGACTGGTATGGGAAACAGGAAGCAGTCACATCTTTGAATGACACATACAAAACATTATGGACCGGTATATATGAGTCAGGGTGAGCTATTTAGCATGTTGCTTGCTTTAGTTTTTTTGCTGCATTTCACGAGTGATTTAGCTATAATTGGAATGTAAATAATATTTGTCAATGGCATAATCCCAATCTGTAAGTATGTAATCAGTTTGTAGCTGTAAATGTCCAGCTCATAAGCGGGAAAATAAACCGAAAAATATGGGCTTATGAAATTAAGCCGAATAAAATAAGCTCATGAGCCTGAAAATAAGCTAAAACTAACATATCCTTTGTAATCTATGCACGGGAATTCTTTTATCTTTCAATTGATGATTTCTTTTGTGTCATCTTATATAAAATCAAATCGATAATTTTTAATATATTGACAACTTGGGATTATTGTTGCAGGGACACTGTCCATGGACACACCGAAGCATCTTTCCCGAAATATTTTCCCTGGTAAGTGAAATGAAATGAAATTTTCTTTGGTTTGGCATTAATGTCGATCCATGCACTTTACATAATTATGGATGCTTGCAGCTTTGATCAACCTTTTGAAGAAGTTATCTATCCAAAAGGGGAAGTTGATGCTGTTTCTATTGGCAAGAGAGACGTCGATATGCTCCTACCCGACACTTTTGTTAACGACACCATCATCGACTTTTATATCAAGTATGTTATTCTGTATCTTGTTTCCTCTTTCCGATGATGCTTCTAAGTGACCGTTAGTCTGTTACAGTGGCAAATTTAGCATACCTTGTATTTCTCGCTAATAACAAGTGTCAAATTTTCAACTAACGACAGATACTTAAAGAACAAAATCAACCCCGAGGATAGACCGAGGTTCCATTTTCTCAATAGTTTCTTCTTTCGAAAGCTAGCTGACCCAGATAAAGAACCTCTTGAGGCCTGTAAAGGGAAGGAAGCTTTTCAACGTGTAAGAAAATGGGCAAGAAAAGTGAACCTTTTTGAGAAAGATTACGTCTTTATTCCTGTTAACTACAAGTAAGTTTATAAGCCTTTTGATTCTGGCCCGCTTACGAACTCGTTTGACTAATTAAACCGAAACCGGCCTTTTGACAGCTATCACTGGAGTCTTATCGTAATGTGTCATCTTGGGGAAGTGGCCACATACCTAGGTCTGTCTTTCATTTTTCTTATATCTCGTCATGCATATCGAAGGTGATAATTCCTATTCTAAAGCTATGTTCATGTTTAGCTGAAGATGTAACCAAGTTGAGTAAAGTGCCATGCATTCTGCATATGGATCCTATTCGAGGCAATCATACTGGCTTGAACGGTGTTATGCAAAGGTAGCATTTAATCATGTTTTGTTTTGTAAGTTCAAGTTATAGAACAAGTATACTTCTTACACTTTGTCAGAGATAGCGAGTCGGCTTCTAAATTTTTTTCGTTTACCGTGTTTCATAAGGTTTACCGTCCCCCTTCGTTAACTTGTATCGTGTTTCCATACTTGTATAATTGAACAATTGTGGTTTACATGTGGATATGTCCATGCAGTTACCTTAAAGAAGAATGGAGAGGGAGGGTACCGGAGACGTCTGAAGATATTTGTTCAAGATTTGATAATTTACGCTTCATCTCACTTGAGGTAGCGTGTGTGTTTTCTGACTTGTGTACCTTTTTAAAGCATACACTCTTTATGTAACTCCATAAATATTATCACACAATATTAAATTTCCTTACTAATATGGGACACTTTTGAACGCTTTCCAAACATCCGTTTTTACGAGTTTACGCTTTTTGAAACAGACACGGCAAAATAAAAACACTAGTAATGCCAAACGTGGCCTTGTTAGTACAAACAGTTTTTACATTCTCACTTGGCTTTCACTTAATATGAATGTTGAATCTGGAATCTTCTTGTTTGTGCAATTACCGCAGCAGCCAAATTTATTTGACTGTGGTCTATTCTTGCTCCATTACGTAGAACTCTTTTTGGAACAGGCTCCAACTAATTTCAATCCATTCAAAATATCAAAGAGTGTCGACTTTGTAAGTAAAATGACTCATCTTTCATTCTCATAGAATCAGTTTTAGTTACATGTCTGATTTATTTTTCTACATATTGACGTTTAAGCAGATAAAGATACCTTTTATGGTACTTTATAATATACTTGACGTCACACCATTTGTTCAGCATCTTGTATTGTGACTATGTGCTAGTTTTTCTGGATTATTATTCTTAAAGTTAATACAAATCGCATATTTTTCAGCTAAATGTGGACTGGTTTCCGCCTGCTGATGCATCCCTTAAAAGGGTGGTTATCCAGAGATTAGTATATGATCTCCTAGAGGCACCTTCTCACGAATCTCCTCCCGTACGTGCCAATGATGATAACATCCATAGAGAAACTGCTGTAAATTTCTTTCCACAAACGTTCAATAATGATCCTTCAACGGTTTGTCAAACTTCTCATGATGATGAGGAAATTGAAATTTCTTTGTTACCATCATTAACTATGACAACTGAACCATGTCCTGTGGGTCCTACCGAATCTCTAAAACCGACATTTGAACCAAGATCATTTCTAAGCATGCAATTCCCATCTTTCAACGAGGCAACATTTGATGGGTACAAAAGTTCCCTAGCGCCATCACTTGAGGTAATTCTATTCTTTTTTTTGTCATGTGAAGTCCTAAACTACATGTGGCAAAATGGGCAGGTTGGGTAACAGGTCAAAACGGTGTATGGGTCGGGTCAGTTGGGTTTACCCGAAACACCTTTTTCTATTTTTAAAATTTTTTCTATAAATACTTAGTGCCTTAAAAATAATAGAGTGAATTACATAATTGGTCCTTGTGGTTTGTTAAAAATTGCAGAAAATGTCCCTGTGCTTTTTTTTTGACGCGTTTCGTCCCTGTGGATTACAAATCTTACGAATTTTGTCCCTCGTCCAAAAATGTCCGTTAAGTGTCTTGCATTGTTAGTCCTTCGTTAGTGCAGTCCGTTAAGTGTTTTGCACTGTTAGTCCTTCGTTAATAAATTTTGCACCGTTAGTCCTTATTTTTTAAAATATAGTTTTCCCCAATTAGTCCCTCCGTTAATAATAGTTTTCACCCGTTTTTGTACGTTTTTATCCGTTTTCGTTCGTTTTTTATCCGTTTCCCCCCGTTTTTTTTACCTTTTTCGTCCGTTTTCTTTCGTTTTATATAGTTTTTGTCCATTTTTCTTACGTTTTTATCGGTTTTCATCCGTTTTTGTCCGTTTTTCTTACGTTTTTCTTAATTTTTTGTCCGTTTTTCTTATGTTTTGTCTGTTTTCTTTCGTTTTGTCCGTTGTTCTTACGTTGTGTCCGTTTTTCGTACGTTTTTATCGGTTTTTCTTACGTTTTTGTCCGTTTAAAAAAAATTTTGAATAAAAAATCTCAAAAAAAAAAATTGAATAAAAAAAATATTTTTCAAAATATATATATTTTTTTTAAAATATTTCCGTTTTTTTTCAATATTTTTCGGAAAGTTTTTAAGATTTTTAAAAAAAAATATTTGAAAAAAAATATTTTTCGGAAATTTTTTTTCAATGTCTGTTTTTTTTTTTTTTTTTTAAATATTTGAAAAAAAATTTTTTGTTCAAAATTTTTTTTTGAAATTTTTTATTCAATTTTTTTTTAAATTTGATATTTTTTTTTTCAAAAACGGACAAAAACTTAAAAAAAAAACTGACGAAAACGAATAAAAATGTAAAAAAAACGGTCGAAAACGGATAAAAAACAGACAAAAACGGACAAAAGCGTAAAAAACAGATGAAAAGGGATAAAAACGTAAAAAACGGACGAAAAACGTAAAAAAACGGGGGGAAACGGATAAAAAAACGAACGAAAACGAATAAAAACGGACAAAAACGGGTGAAAACTATTATTAACGGAGGGACTAATTGGGGAAAACTATATTTTAAAAAATAAGGACTAACGGTGCAAAATTTATTAACGAAGGACTAACAGTGCAAAACACTTAACGGACTGCACTAACGAAGGACTAACAACGCAAGACACTTAACGGACATTTTTGGACGAGGGACAAAATCCGTAAGATTTGTAAACCACAGGGACGAAACGCGTCAAAAAAAAAGCACAGGGACATTTTCTGCAATTTTCAACAAACCACAAGGACCAATTATGTAATTCACTCAAAATAATATGTACTTTTGATTTTTGAATAACATGAGTCGGAAGTTTTATGCATTGCAAAAAACTTTGGGTGGCTTTTGAGCCTTTTGATCTATTAGAGATAACCGTAACTTGAATTTGACCCGTTGACTACTGTTTTGGGTAAATTTTGACATTTTAGTCTTAACATAACACGGCTTTCACTTGTAAAACAGGAAAATATAGAAAACGGAGGACAATCTGTTTATTCTCTGACAGAAATTGATCTTGAGCAAGACAATGGAATCACACCCGAAATCCCGTATTCATCCCAGAATCTCAAAAACATTAACTTTTATGAAACATCGCCACAAACATCAATCTCCGGATGTGAAGATTCATTTGAAGTCATCAATAGTAATAAGCAAATGAATGAAGAAGTCGACTTCATGGAGATGAGACATGAACCAAGATCACCATTAATGGAGCATGTGGAAATTCCTGATGATAACGATAATGGTAACGGCTATGCTTATAATCTTACGTTATCTTCTCATTTTTCTGAAATGCAAGCAAACGGGTCCACTGGTTCCGGTGAGTCCTCGGGCTTGGAATCAGATGTGCAGCATCCCACCAAAAAGATGCGAACGACAGAACCACCTCTTGAAGATGGGTCTCCGTTTAGCTGAATATAGTGTTAATAGGTTTTTGTTGGATGATATGTAGCAGTTAGAATGGACCACCCCCACATGTATACTGTCGGTTATTGATATTTTGCGTTTTGGTGTTTGTTTTTGAAAGGTCCAGTTATGGGGGATATGATAAATAATACTAGTAGTGTTTAATCCTTTGAACTACTCTACTTGCTTTTAATTGAGTTATATCATGTCTTCTAAAATGGGTAAAAAACCAACTCTAATGTGCGCGTTGCACTTCTAAGCTTAAAGTATCTAATCCGACCTATTATTACTACTTTTTTCCAAAATCTTCAAAGGTGAAAGATGAAAGGTTAGATGAATTAAGCGAAAATCTACCCTCTAGAAGACAAGTCAGAACTTCTCGTGGAGAAGATTAAGCGCGGTATACGGGAGTTGTTTATTTGTATGTGTACAAACAAAGGGCATAGCAAAAATGTGTAGAAATGAAAAAGGATCTTATGAATGAGATTAGTAGTGTGATTGTTTAGAGACACACCATCATAAAAATATAAAACTCATCATAAGTCTGGGTATAATTAATGTCTAGATCCGATGACGAGGTCTAACTCGGACGGCTTGTACCAATCGTCTTTAAATCGAGCCATTTGGTGAGCCGTGCAAAAATCATTTAACTATACAATTTACCACAATATGCCATTTTTTTTATTACATTACACCAAATTTTCTTGACATTTTAGTCCTCTTCCTATGCTTCTTCCCCTACCCCATTCCCGTCCTCTGAATTCTCCACTGCCATGACCTCCATGAGGAACCCTTGGCTCGTGGAAAAGTTGGAATTTAACCATGTCAAACACTTTGGATAAATTAGAACAATATGGTATCTACTTCGGATATCACAAGGATTGCCGCACGTCAACCATGGTTCCTATCAATGCCATGGTTCCTAGCCATCGGATATTGCAATATGTCAATGTTTATTTGAGGATATGTATTTCATTTTGCTCAATAAAGGTTTTAATCATAGTATGGTAATCGTTTTTTCCTCTCCACCTCTATGGCCCTGGAGACTGTCCACAGACGTGGTTTCAACTACTAATGGAGGAAATGGTATTGATATATTTGACGAGGGTTTTCGCTCATTAAATATAATGTCACCAGACGTGGTTTCAACTGCATGATTTCAAAGAAGAAGATGAATAAGAAGGTGAGAGTAGTGAGATAAAAACACAGTAGTAAAGTTCATGCAGATCATTTCACACTACATATAAGTTCACACATAATTAGTTTACCTATGTCACAATAAACATTCAATAATATTATCATAAGTTGGTTTGACGGAAGTACAAAAAACAAATTAGCTAAATACGTTGTGAATAGAAATAGTAAAACGATCAAACAATGCAAGTGAAGATAAGCAGCTTCTACGGAGATCAATAAGCAAGTTTGAACACACATTGAGACAATTCACCAACTAAACTTCACGAATAGCTTGTTAGTGTTTCCCATTCTCCTTCGAGACCATTTCTTATTTCACAACATTTGAGGTCCTGCCATTTTCAAGATTTGTTTTCCATCGCTCCCATATCAAATTAGCTTCAAGAAGTAATCAACGTCCTTAAGCCTCATCTGAAGATGTGCCTCTACGTACAACGATACACCGGTAAGCAAATAGAAAACAATGCATCAAAGAGGAGTACCACCTTAAGAACCAAGAAACAATTTTAGCTTATATGGAATTGCGCCATTAGTATGAAATTAAAATGCAATCGACAATAGTTGCATTTTATCCATGGACCATCTACCATCTTTTTGAAACTTTAACACCTTTAACACAATAAGGTACCAAAACTGTAACAAGTTTTATAATGGATACCGTTTATGTAAATTTTGGTATTTAGAGACCAAAAATGTAATTTGGTATAAACTATAAGGACCATCATGTAATTCAATTAAAATAAGAGAAAAATGAATTTAGAAAACAAGGAAAGTGTGTTATTTACTCACCGACGGTTACAGGTTGTATTCTTTATCTCCAAACACGAAGCTTGGGACATGCAGCAATATCTTCAGGTAGCTTCTCAAGAAGAGCACAATGAAAAAGTAAGAGATACTTAAGATGTTTTAACTTACAAATGCTATCAGGAAGGTGTTTAATATTTGTAGCTGACAAATTTAGAATCTCCAGAGATTCTAACTGGCCAATGTCCTCAGGCAACTTCCTAAGACAAGAACAGTCTCTAACATTGAGCGACTTCAGACGTTTTAACAGGCCAAGATTCTCTGGTAACTTCTCAAGAAGATCACAATCATTAAGGTCGAGATGCATCAGATGTTTTAACATACAAATGCTATCAGGAAGGTGTTTAATCTTTGTACCCGACAAATTTAGAAAGTTCAGAGATTCTAACTGGCCAATGTCCTCAGGCAACTTCCCAAGACAAGAACAGTCTCTAACATTGAGCGACTTCAGACGTTTTAGCATGAAGATGGTATCTGGAAGATATTCAATCTTCTTACTCCTCAGACATAGCTCTTCTAAACATTCTAACAGGCCAAGATTCTCTGGTAACTTCTCAAGAAGATCACAATCATTGACTTTGAGAGATTTGAGATATTTCAACATACAAATGCTATCTGGAAGATGTTTTATCTTTGTAGATGACAAACAGAGCTTCTCTAGACATTCTACCTTGCCAAGATTATCTGGTAACTTCTCAAGAAGATCACAATCATCGACTTTGAGAGATTTGAGACATTTCAACATACAAATGCTATCCGGAAGATGTTTTATCTTTGTAGATGACAAACTGAGCTTCTCTAGACATTCTAGCTTGCCAAGATCTTTATGAATCTCTGGAATATTGCATTTGAGTTTAAGCTTTCTTAAGCATCGTAAACTACAAATCATGTCTGAAAATTTCTTAAAGTCTGTGCAAGCACATAGACCAAAAGAAATAAGCTTCTCAATATTTCCAACTGATGACGGTAGATTTTCTTTATATTTACAATCAAACTGAAACTTTGGGAGATTACTGTCGGGGTGCAATGGGCATAAATCCAGGAACTCACCAACCAGATTTAAACTAGCTAAAGAATGATCCTTTGATTTCCGAACTTTAAAATCGGAAAACCTCAAACATGAGTTTAAGTATAAGTAGACAAGTTTTCTTAGACAACCAACAGGAGCTTTAATTTCTACCAACTTATCACAACCTTCAAGATCTAAACTCTCAAGATTTGGAACCAGCTCAAGGTCAAGGCTCTTCAACCTAGATTTACAAAGTTGAAGGAATTTGAGATTTGGACATGCACTAGACACGTGAAGTTCTTCAAAATCAGCAGAACCTTCAAGATCTAAACTCTCAAGATTTGGAACCAGCTCAAGGTCAAGGCTCTTCAACCTAGATTTACAAAGTTTAAGGAATTTGAGATTTGGACATGCACTAGACAAGTGAAGTTCTTCAAAATCAGCAGAACCTTCAAGATCTAAATTTTCAAGATTTGGAAACAGCTCAAGGTCAAGGCTCCTCAACCTAGATTTACAAAGTTTAAGGAATTTGAGATTTGGACATGCACTAGACACGTGAAGTTCTTCAAAATCAGCACAACCATTAAGAGATAATTTCTCGAGATTCGGAGTTAACCCAAGGTCAAAGGTTTTTAACATTGAGTCACTGATATTGAGGTAGTTGAGCTTTTGACAGCTAACAGGCATTAAAAGTTCAACTAAAATAAGAGAACCTTCAAGAGATAACGACTCGAGATTCGGAGTAATCCTAAAGTCAAAGGTCGTCAATTTTGACTTATAGAGAGAAAGGAATTTGAGTTTTGGTAGAACCTGCCAGCAAAAAAAAGACAAAAAGATTAATATTAGTGGATTAACAAGACCAATAAATTAATAGCATTATTACGAAACAATTACTCTACCTTTTTTTCTCCCTCTTCCCAAAGTCGTCTCATTCTTGTGCACCACTTAATCTCAAGTCCAACAAGATTGTTTGCTTGAAATGTTTTGGGTAAATACAAGAAAGGGTAATACCGACATTCTAGATATTTTAAAGAGTTTGAAAAGTATTGGGCGGTATTATCAAGATCTTCGGCATGTCTTTCATAATAATCTTGGTATGGAAAATACACTCGAAGATATCTAAGTTGCTTCATTTTTCCAAGACCTTTCATAACAGTTCCCACATTTGTGTTCGAGTTACGAAGTTGTAGACATTGACATACTGTTGCTTCAGTACCCTGCAATACAAAAACAATGTCCAGAAACCTTGGGAAGTCAGAACAAATGCAAAAGTTTTAGTTTTCTCTACATTACAAGTAAACTGATCTTTACCTTGTCATCAGCCAATATATCTTCAATTTCCTCTTTAATCCACAGTCGGCTATGTTTGTTAGGTTCATTCGGGTGCTCACGACGCACAATGTTCTTTCCCATTTCTTCTATATGGTCATGCATGTCCAAATATTCCTTATCTTCATTAAAAGTTATGAGAGATCTCTGCTCAAGAACTTTTAAACCATTTCTAGCATGAAATCCACAGCATTCAAGAATTCTGGTTGCATCTTCTCTGGGAAAGCCTTTCAATATGCATGCAATATCCAAAAATATTTCCTTATAATCTTTCTCTAGACTCTCATAGCTTAATTCTAGCTTTTTTAGAGTCCCCTCTAAGGGAAATTTTTCTAATCTTTCTATGGCATCCTTCCATTCAAGCTTATCCTTAGCACAGAGAAATGAACCCAATACTTTGAGTGTTAAGGGAAGACCAGCAGCATAGCGTACAACTTTTCCTGATAGCTCTTCGTATCCTTGAGATGGAATCTCCCTTCCAAATGCATATCTACTGAGGAGACAAATTGCTTCCTTATCTGATAAGAGATCGATATCACGAATCACGTTCACTCTCTGTGCTTCCAACACTTGCTCATCTCTACTGAGGAGACCAATTGCTTCCTTATCTGATAAGAGATCGATATCTGGAATCAACTTCACTCTGTGAGCGACCAACACTTGCTCATCTCTTGTTGTAACGATAATTCTACTTCCTGGCTTAAACCAGTTAGATCCACCGGCTAACGCCTCAAGTTGGTCTACGTGATTCACATCATCTAGAACAAGAAGAACCTTTATACGGCACATCCTGTTTTTCATCATGATTTTCCCATCAGTAACAGCATTCACAGTGACGTGTTCATTCAGCACATCTGAAAGGACTTGTTCTTGTAACTTATTCAAACCCAAATTTGTGGAAACTTCCCTCACATTCTCAACAAAGATTTTGGCATCAAAATCAGCAGATAGATGATCAAAAACAGCTCTAGCTGTAGTTGTCTTCCCAGCCCCTCCCATGCCCTTGATCCCTATCATGCGAACATCATCAATTGCCATTTCT
This sequence comes from Chrysanthemum seticuspe, assembly GCA_019973895.1. NCBI lineage: Eukaryota > Viridiplantae > Streptophyta > Magnoliopsida > Asterales > Asteraceae > Chrysanthemum > Chrysanthemum seticuspe. The sequence continues at coordinate 366,642,683 of BPTQ01000008.1, read as the reverse complement.
AAAGAGTCAACAACATCCTTTACTCGAGTCTCCATGCCTACTAAGTTTTCATCAAAGCCGGAACTGATGGGACGTAACCCTAGTAAAATCTCTTGAACAATTTTTTTGATGAATTTAGATTCGTCCCTGTGTGAACGTAAAAACAAGATATGTTTAGTACTATAATAATAATCTTTTTCAACACATATTAGCAAGAAACAAAAGTAAGAAATTACCCATCAAGAGTGTTCTTGAGCTCCCAACCAGCCAGACCGGCCGCTTCTTTTAGAGCCCCTTTCCATTTCTCAGCAGCATCTTTCTCTTTATTCTTGGAAAAGGCATTTTCAACCGCCCCGATTTGGTTTCTCACTTCGGTGGGTTCCACATCATAGAAAACGGGGTAAGCAGTGTGCTCATCCATATTTTGGCACTCCATAATCTTGAGAAGCTCATCCAAACACCATGACGAAGAAGCATAGTTTTGGGAAAAAACAATGATGTAAAATTTGGAGTCTTCAATGGCTTTGATAAGCTCATCGCTGATAGTTTTCCCTTTACGGATTTTTACATCATCCTTGTAAGTGTAAATGCCTTTTGCCTTAAGAGCTTCATAAAGATGGCCAAGAAAGTTTTTGCGAGTGTCTTCACCCCTGAAACTTAAAAAAACATCATACTTAAACCTCTTTTGAATGGATGAAGTTGAAGTAGACACCATCATTTTTGGTTCAGATGAGTTTAAAGAAGATTTTTCTTTTTTTGGTGCAGATGAGTTAGAAGACGATTTTTCTTTTTTTGGTGCAGATGAGTTACAAGACGATTTTTCTTTTTTTGGTACAGATGAGTTAGAAAACGATTTTTCTTTTTTTGGATCGGAGGAGAAACGTATAGATCTGCTGAAGGACATTTCTACAAACTGATAGCAAAGAAAAGTGAATAAAATGGGAAAAAAACAACTTGATAATGTGAAGGTGATTGGTTATGTGTAAACTATGATGAAACTGATATGGTTGAAAGAGACTATGTGAAGAAACAAACTAGTTCCAGCTGCTGCAGTGATGTTGAGAAACAAAAGCCCTCATATGGCCTTTTTGGTCAATGAAAAAGATAGATAAGATTCACTGTTTGAAAAAGAAAGATAAGCCCCTCGTATGGTCTTTTGGTCAATGAGAAAGAAAGATCAAATTCAACAAAAAAGGAATAAGCAACCCAATACATCCTCTTGGAAATTGCTTATTCATGTCAAAGTAATTTAATCTATTTCTCCAAAAAGACACGCATAAACTCATCAATTTATCTAACAACTTCTTAGAAACTGCTTTAAAGACTTGCTCCGACATTGTTATTATAATTATTTTGTCCACATATGAGCTTCCTTGTAAACTATTGTCCGGCCACTTACATTATATAATTGTTTTATCATTGCTACTTAGTTAATTTGAATGTACAAGTTTTAAGCATGATGTACAAGATCTGGTTTGGATAATGGACATGATAAAGAAATATAATAATTTTGCTTTATTGCTTTTTGCTTTTTGGTATTCCATTCTTTACCAACATGATAAAGGCCTTTTTTTTATATCGACATGATGTTTTTGAAAGGTTTATGGATAATTATTAATATTAGTATGACCGGATTCGAACTCGAGACTTCGGGATTGCACACATTACGTATGAGAATTGATGTAAATAATTATAATATATAAAACGTTATTATTATTAATTATTAGTCACGAAATAAATACTTAACGATGGTTAATATTTAACGAGGTTTGGCTAACGGTCGTTAAATGTAAACTTAAAGGACTAGAGATGAAATTATAAGTCGGGAAGGATCTAGAATCCCTTTGGGATTGATTGGCCGATCGGTTGGGTTTCCTAACCCAACCCACACATTAACTTGTCCTCCAAGATTGGTTAACTATAAATACAATCCTATTGTGTTCATTCTAAACCTAATCTTGGTGACTTGCAAACCTAATTTCTCTCCTTCTCCCTCTTTCTTTTGTGTGGCCGGTCGAACTCTCCTTTCCATAGGGATTCGATTTGCTTAACTAAAGAATAAGTATTTGGTTTGTTTCGTGATCAAGAAACTAGCTTTTCACATCAAATCGCTATTAGTACGTGTGTACAAGAACGAAGAACAAGCACGCTTGAGCTTGTGAATCTTGGTGGTTGATTTCATTGGTGGGTCGACATAGGTGTTGGTCGACATTCACAAACCCTAATTTATTAGGGTTTAGGGTTTCTTGTTCTTGATCATAATTTGGGGTTTTTCCATAAACCCTAATTGCATTGATTCGCAAAAGGTACGCACATACTTTTAATTCGGTTAGTTAATTTACAAATATTATTCCTATTACTTCCGCTGCATGCTTTGATGATGTTTACTTGTTTATGTAATTGTTATGATTAGTAAAACCCAACAGTGGCATCACGAGCCGTTAATATGTTGTAATTAATTACCGAAACACATAAAAATTGAATCTTTATGATTATTATATGCTTTTATGGTTTCTAGGGTTTTGAAAATTGGAACCCTAATTTTTTATTATTGGGTCGATTACCCTTTAATTGTTTATTAGGTTTTATTTTTTGTAAAACTTGTAGAAACCCTAGGATTGCATGTATATTTTATGTGGTTTTCATGAATAATTGTTATGTGCCATGATTATATGCGTATCTTGGGATTATAATTGTTATGAGGAATCCATGGTGAAACATGCATGTTTTGCCATGGAGTATTGTTTTTCGATTAATTGTTAAGTGATATACACATGTTTATTTTTTTGATAATATTGAATTGGGGAAGACCTCAATTATACTAATAAAAATTCGTTATGTGCTATTTGGTATACTATTGACTTTGGCTTACGCAATCGACTTGTCGATGTATGTGGCTCATCTACCTTGTAGTTGAAAGCCCTAGTTGATGTATGCATTTTTTACGCCTAGAATTGTTTATTAGGTTTTATCGAAATAATTATGCATGTGGCTAATTGTTTTTACATATGTTAATTGTTAAGTTATATGTATATATTATTTGAGTTCCTTTTAATTTTTATTAAAATGCTTTTTTGTTTATATATTGTTTGACATGTTAGTAAGCAAAAAGGGTTTTTGATGAATAGAAAATTAAATGGACTAAATAATGGTGAAACTGATTTGTTATCTAAGTATTATTCTTGAACTTTTAATCGATTGATGCGACTGTACTAAATGGTTAGAACGGCTCACCCACTAGAACAAACTATAAAGGGGTTATTTAAGAAGTGAGCACAGTCTCACTGAATGGATGTCTAAGGTTATGCCTCAGTGCTTACCTGGTCCTCTGCCTCCTGTGAGTTCGATTGGAGCTACCTAGTATAACCATTCTATGTACGAAGCATCTTAGTGCAAAGTTGTAAGTTTCTCAACGCATCGATTAAAACTTTGTAGAATTTAATCTTAGCAATTAAAATCGTATGTAAGGTTTTCGAAAATATTTTGTTATAAAGTTGTATGCATGCTTCTTTATACATATGTTTTGATTACACGTCAAAAATTGTACCCTTTAAATTTAAGTTTATGCCATCTAATGATATGAAACACTTGAAGTTGTAATTTAGTTATGTGAGACCTTGATCTAGATTACAATGACAAGGTGAATTATTTTGTTGTGTGAGACCTCAGCTTTATGATTTGCAGTTTCTAAATTAGACAACTTAATTAAGTTAGTTAGTGAGACCTATGACTTAAGGCATAAGATGGGATGAAACATGCTTACGTTTTGCATTAATTGTTTTGGCAAAATTGTAAATCCCATATTTACTAGGAATTGAAAACTTGTTTGTCAATTATTGTTCTTCGACAATTACCTATTCTATACTTTCATCACTAGCAGATCAACTGATGTGGTGAAACTATGATAATGAGGGTCCTAGATTCAAGGAAAATTCTATGGTTAATATGAATATTAACCTAAGGGTATTTTATTTTCTTGAAAGATTTAATTATCGAAAATACTAAAAATTGAATTTTGTTAATTCTTTTGATTGTATTATTGCAACATTAAACCGTAAACGTAGTTTGGGCTTTGGTAAATTGATCTAAGTCTGTTTTCAAACAAATGTTTGATCAAGAAAAATTTACTAAAAGACAAACATAAACTCTTTTCCATGGAAGAAGAGTGTGACTCAATCCTATTCCTTTTCATGATTGAGAAATGTATGTTAGGAACATTAGAATTGTCTAAATTCTAATATAACTCGTAGCAACTTTAATAGTTAAGAAAATTGCACACCATGTTTTCCTTAAGAGATTTCATTACCCTCTGTTGGTGATTGAATTCTTATATGACATTTTGGTCAACTAGAAAACATGTTTGATATTATATGAGTTATTACATTAGAATCTAGACTAATTACCGCAAAATTGGTAAAAGACAAACTAGTATATTGTATCTAGTTGTTTTGATTTGACCAATTAAAGGTGCTACACACCATTGTGGGGATAGTAGACCTATTGAGGAAGAAATTGCATGCTCAATTTTTCAAGTTAATAGTATGATGGATGATTCATCATCTACAGAGTAGAATACACTCTTTTAGTACATAAGTAATTGTTACGAATAGTCTTTGAAAGGAGTTACAACGTAATAGCACGCTATTTTCACTGGTTAATGAAACACTTACGATGTTGTCAAATCCAGTGGGAGTATGGTGTATTACTGAATAAGACATTATTGTAACGTTGTCTAATTCAGTGGGAGTTACAAGTTATTATCTTGGTAATAACTCAGATTATTTCTAGATTTTCTTGAAATAATACATTACGTTCAAAAATGTAGACATTCATATTCTCAAGGATAGTCATGAACGTTTCCTTGATAATTAAGTGCTCCTACATCTACTTGTAATGCTTATATATCTATGACACTATCATATTGCTCACATAAACAAACGAATGTCATGGTGTTTATCTGCTATATGGTGTTGTTCTATGCACAAGTGGGAGAAGTATTAATTGTGTGCAAAAGAACAAACACATACAAATATGATTAATGGATTCTCTTGATCGTAAGATAAGAGATTAACGTTCTAATAAGATTGACTTGTTTAGAACATGTGTCAAGATCATAGCATAGACTACTTTTATGTCTTATGTCATTAAAATTATAGAAACACTTGAAGTTACATTTTAGGTTAAGTGAGATCTTGGCTAGATTGTAATCTCAAGGTAAATCACCACTTGTTGTGGGATCAGGCGTGGATGATTTGCAGTTTCTTAAGTTGGACACTTCAACGGATGACATAATTAAAATAAAGTAATCTAATGCTACTTTAAATATTTGTGTATTCTTGGAATGACATAAATAGTTTATTAACTTGAAAATTAATTAATTGAAACCATGGTGTGGTGTTCATAATAACTTTAAATTATAGTACATGGTTATGTGTTTTGGTATAAAGTCACAAACATGAAGTCTTTTAAAGACTTATAATATAAAGTAATATATTATAACTGTTATGTCTTTTGACTTGGTCAAAGAATACTTATGTTATAAAACATGCAATTGGCTTGAATATTCTATTATACCATTAAGTTGACTTAGTTGGTAAATAGGTAGGCCAAAAGGAATATGTTTATCTTAAATATTGTCTTACAATATTAATTCTAATGAAATACTGTATGTATATGAAATGTTCAGTTAGAAGAATCAAACTTTTGTCATATTGTTTGATTCAAGATAACTATATCCTCTTTTCTTCCAAAAGTTATCAAGGTTAAAAAATTGAGTATTGATTGGATATACTTAATAAGAACTCAAACCTAGAAGATTATTAAGACACCATTTTAGTATGGAATGTGATGAATCACATTGTGTCTTATATTGAAGTTCTGATTTGTTAAAACTACTTATGGAGTAGGTTATTAACGAACAAGATTTACGAACTGTCAATGTGTTTTGTAATATCCCAAAAGAAAACAATTTAGTGTTGTTCTAATTGCTAAAGTATTTATAAATAGTCTTTATATTACAAAAGCAAGTGGGAGTTTTGTTTAGATCTTGAAGAGATTAAATTACAATTACAAAACACATAATCTTCTAAAATACACTAGTAAATATCATGATGAGGTCAAATTTGATAGACCTCATGATAGTGGAATTCTTATTCATAGATCCGTAAGGATTCTCAGATAATTGATTGATGTGCTGAGATATATGAGTTGCAGGATTATGGTAAACCTCTTAATCATGATGATGCATTTACCTAATATTGAATTGTGGTAGATTATTCATACTATGAATGACAAGATGCTGTTCATAAAGATAATCAACTTTGGAAACTTGGTTTATCTTAATAAAGATGAGTTTCTTCAAAAGAAGGAAAACCCTAGTGGTTTAAATCTTTGTGTAGAAATCATATGGACAATATTGTACATATTTTTAATGCATGACTTGTGAATAGATTATTAATCACACTTTAGCAATTAACTATGATTGAATATTCTTTCCTTGGCACATTAAATATATAATGATTATGATTGTCATACTTATTTTCATTGATATGAAAAATGACAATGGAATATTAAAACTATTTCTTATGTGATTGCTTTTGCGAGGACGATAAGCAATCGAAAGGAGTTTTATGAATTCACATAATTTTTGGGAATGTACTAAAGGCAAGAATCCATGAATGGATATATGCATGCATCTAGGAGATGATTCTTATGTTTAACTATTAAATCCAAGTTTTGGTTTAAAATTAAAATAAGATAATTTCTATGTATTCCTGAAAGCTAGTGGGAGTATTGTGTTTATTTTCTTTAAAATCTTATATGATGTGGGTAGTAACATTCCATCTAAGATAAAATGTTAAGTTCTGGTTTGGAATGGAACTTCACTTGAAAGATTTAGAAAATAAGACATACAACCTTGGAATATATGTTTATTGTTAATAAACATGTGCGGTAAAATAAATGAGTCTAATAGAACATGATATATCATTTGGAAAATGGATATGTAGAACATGAATTAAATCTTTGTTTAACACAACGTTTTTTTTATGTACATCATGTTACTGTTGTATCATGCTTGAATGCAAGATGATTTGACAACATTGATATCTAATGAAGTTATTAGATAACTAGTGTAATGAATATTCTAATGGAATATGTTTGAATTTAGAATTACATTCCTCAGCCTGGATTTGCTCTCAAAATTCTATGGATGAGCAATACAACAATTGTTGTGAAATTGTCATAGCTAACAAACTTGAAAGTTTGAAGGCATAAAACATTACACTGTAGATATTGAAGTTTACGAAATTTTTAAAGAGCATATTGTTGTTTGTATACAATGATGCTGGTATAATTGAGATGACACTCAATACTAGTCATGGGAGGATTTCATCCTTGTAAATGGCCATGTGAACTAGTTGTGCTTAACTAAGAGCATAGTTGCATTATACAATAAAGAATTAGAATACTTTAAACTTTAAAAATGTTTGAAAGTTTGATTGTCATAAATTGGTGCTTGAGAATGTCACACACTTTATGAAATATTATGTGGCAATATCAAGATATTTTGAATGCACACATACAAGAACTTCACTAGTTGAATTCTTGAAATAAGTATTCTCAAAATTCCGATAGATCAAAGTTAGTTGAAATTATGCCTTGTCAACAAGTATGATTGTCATTACTTGAGACATAATTCATTAACTAGTATTATCATGCATTGATCTATTTAGTATTTGGATAAGGGATGTTATGAACAAATATTATTTAAATGAAATAAAATATTGGTTATGTTTATTTTTCATTTTCTTAATATTATATCCTATATTTGCATGTTTAATCCGTGAATAACTTATGTTATTCTAAAAGTCCGTTGTCGATCAATGATGTGGGAATGTCATTGAATTAAGACAAATCTGAGTTTTGGTAGAATATACTTTAAGTATATTGATGCGTGGGACATGCCAAATTCACATGATATTCAATGAATTGAATATAGGACAGATCCCAACTTTACATGATGATACTTTATGGATCTTTGTCATTAAGTATATCATGAAGTGTTTATCCTCAGACTTGAGATATCAGATAACTGTTATGAATGTAGTGCACTTGTGTAAGATAGTCTAACGCTATCTGTAACTGGTAGTTATAAGGGCTATTTTCGGAAGTGTTACAAAATTCATGAGTTATGTTTGTAGTCAAGAGAATTTGTTCCTTTGAATTTGTTTCAAAGTATAATACTATATTTGGGCCCCTCGTAGGATTGGCAAGATGTTTGTAAGGCCTTACCCAAGATCTATCTGGAATACGTTCAGATGATTTGGTAATCTTGTTCAATAAAATACAACGAGAAACATAATATTAACTTATGAAATGACTTGATCCATATTCATAGTTAATGTAGTATTAGTAACAAAAGGATAAGTAAAAATGATGAATCATTAAATGGTTTTTTCCAGGAGACCATACTCGATTTGATCTGGGGGCATTGGCGTGTGAAAGCTAGACTAACCAATGTCATTACTATATTAAGTAATATCCAAGTGGGAGCTGAAAGGTTTATGGATAATTATTAATATTAGTATGACCGGATTCGAACTCGAGACTTCGGGATTGCACACATTACGTATGAGAATTGATGTAAATAATTATAATATATAAAACGTTATTATTATTAATTATTAGTCACGAAATAAATACTTAACGATGGTTAATATTTAACGAGGTTTGGCTAACGGTCGTTAAATGTAAACTTAAAGGACTAGAGATGAAATTATAAGTCGGGAAGGATCTAGAATCCCTTTGGGATTGATTGGCCGATCGGTTGGGGTTTCCTAACCCAACCCACACATTAACTTGTCCTCCAAGATTGGTTAACTATAAATACAATCCTATTGTGTTCATTCTAAACCTAATCTTGGTGACTTGCAAACCTAATTTCTCTCCTTCTCCCTCTTTCTTTTGTGTGGCCGGTCGAACTCTCCTTTCCATAGGGATTCGATTTGCTTAACTAAAGAATAAGTATTTGGTTTGTTTCGTGATCAAGAAACTAGCTTTTCACATCAAATCGCTATTAGTACGTGTGTACAAGAACGAAGAACAAGCACGCTTGAGCTTGTGAATCTTGGTGGTTGATTTCATTGGTGGGTCGACATAGGTGTTGGTCGACATTCACAAACCCTAATTTATTAGGGTTTAGGGTTTCTTGTTCTTGATCCTAATTTGGGGTTTTTCCATAAACCCTAATTGCATTGATTCGCAAAAGGTACGCACATACTTTTAATTCGGTTAGTTAATTTACAAATATTATTCCTATTACTTCCGCTGCATGCTTTGATGATGTTTACTTGTTTATGTAATTGTTATGATTAGTAAAACCCAACAGTTTTGTGTATGAAAAATTTTGAACTTTAGATGAGCTTATGATTAAATTAACGAAAAGTAACCAAAAACACCATTATAAACATACTGATGAGTTTGTGAAGATGAACTCATATAAAGAATGAATAGTTTAGTCCATTAATTTATGTGAAGAAACAAACTGATTGCAAACAAAAGTGAATAAAATGAAGAAATAAAAACAACTTGAAAATGTGAAGGTGATTGGTTTGGTGTGAAAATGTGAAAGAAAAGAAACTAGTTCCAGCTGCAGCTGCAGTGATGTTGAGAGACAAAAGCCACTCATATGGTCTTTTTGGTCAATGAAAAACAAAGATAAGACTCAGTCTCACTGTTCTTTTGGTAAACGAGAAAGAAAGATAAAATTCAAAAAAAAAAGAATAAGCTCATCAAATTTAACATAAAACTACAAATTATTCACAGAAATCAAGCAGGCTCAGTAGAATGAGTTACCGACTTGCATTGACTAGTGTGTGAATATCATCAATGAAGAGAACAATTTTTCCATTCGAAGTAACCTATTTAATATCACCTTTAAGTCACTCCTCAAAATCTCCTACGTATTTAGCACCAGCACGAACCCATATTGAGTGATATAAGCTGCAAAAGGATAAATTTATCAACACAAACTCGTGATTTTTGAGAATGAATGCACAAACAGCATATCAGTACGAAAAGTATTAAAACCAGTGGTAATCATGGTGACAGCTAAGAAAAAAACAATTTTCCAACAAGATAAAACTTTAATCTTTTTGGTTCACGAACCTCGTAAGAATATAATCATACAATTAAAAAAGGGCGGTTTAAAACTTGGTTTACTTGAGCATCATCTTGGGTTTGAAAATAATACTTGTAGCTAATATAACCTGTTATTAGTAGATAGTTTGCTAATTCTAAATTAAATATGCAAACAGTAAACATCTTTTTGGGATTGCTTATTTGAAATTAAGGGCATGCTAATGTTATATAAATGAAGATGTGCTCTTTTTAAGGATGTTCATGTCAGACAACAACAAATGTAGTAATAGCAATGTTAATATAAATCATAATCAAAACTAATAATATCACCATGAAACTTATTAACCAATATCACATTCATGTACGAACTTATATTCAACGAAATTAAGAGTAAAATAACAAACACTTGTGACATATAACTAAAAGCCCTTCTATATCTGCTTTGAAGTTTAAAATGCTGGTAAGGCCAAGGAAGCGTTGATACCCAAAAGGAGAAAAATGCTGGTAACACCAACATCAGAGCGTGCCTTCGAAAGGTTGCTGATGGTCACTTTACAGCAGCGGTGAAGGTGTTATGCTCATCAGGGGTTGCTCCGCATAATGGTGATACTGTGATGGCTTTGGAGGCCAAACATCCGCACAAACCACCTCCGTCTGTGCCGAGCACTTTGTATGCTGAGCCTGCCCTTGTTGTGGAGGTTGATAACGTCATTGGTTGTATTAAATCCTTCCCTAAAGGGACTTCTTGTGGGAGGGACGGCTTGCGGTCACAACACATTTTGGATGCTTTATGTGGTGATGGGTCTGCTGTCGCTAGTGGTTTATTATGTGCTATCACTGCAGTGGTTAATTTGTGGTTAGGGGGGAGATGTCCGTCGGCTCTTGCGGAGTTTGTTGCGTCAGCTCCTCTTACACCGCTCTTGAAACCCGACAACGGGATCCGACCTATTGCAGTGGGTACTATATGGAGGCGGTTGGTTTCCAAGGTGGCTATGAAAGGTGTTGGCAAAGAAATGACCAAGTACCTTAATGATTTTCAGTTTGGGGTCGGTGTGTCGAGTGGAGCAGAGGCCATATTACATAGCGTTAACATGTTGTTAAGTGATCGTCACACTGACGGGTCTCTTGCGATGCTTACAGTGGATTTCTCTAACGCTTTTAACTTGGTGGATAGATCAGCTTTACTTCATGAAGTCAGGATGAGGTGCCCTTCTATTTCTTTATGGGTAGAATTTCTATATAGGCAGCCAGCCATATTGTATCTTGGAGATAATCATAGTCCACCACTGGGGTTCAGCAAGGTGACCCGTTAGGACCACTTCTTTTCGCTCTTGTGTTGCATCCCCTCGTGCACCAAATCAGAAATAATTGCAAGCTTCTTCTTCATGCGTGGTATCTTGATGATGGGACGGTCATTGGTGACACTGAGGAGGTGGCTAGGGCTCTGGACATCATTAGGGCGACGGGTCCAGCTTTGGGTCTTGAATTGAATATCAGGAAAACTGAGCTTTTTTGGCCTTCTTGTGATGGTAGGAAGCTTCGTAAGGGTTTATTCCCAAACGACATCGTAGGCCATCGTTGGGGGTGAAGCTTCTTGGAGGGGCAGTTAGTAGGGATGCTGGTTTTATTAGCGGGTTGGTAAAGAAGAGGGCTTCTAGTGCTATTGATATGATGCGTCTTCTTCCCCAGCTAGGAGACCCGCAGAGTGAGCTTCTCTTGCTTCGATCTTGCATGGGTATTGCTAAACTTTTTTTTTGGCTTGAGGACGTGTCAACCCGTATATGTGGAGGAGGCTGCTCTGCTTTTTGACAAAGGATTGCGCGAGGCGATTGAGGATATGGTGGTTTGTGGAGGTCCTTTTTTTGGGGATCTCCAGTGGCGACTTGCTTCTTTACCTATTAGGTTTGGTGGTTTGGGGCTATATTCGGCGGTAGAGGCTTCATCTTATGCCTTTGTGGCCTCGAGGGCCCAATCTTGGGTGCTTCAGGACCACATCTTACGCAGCAGTGGTGTATGCGACATGGATTATGATTATGATTGTGCTTTGACTTGTCTTCATGATATGATTCCAAGTTTTGACTTTGGCGATTTCACTAAAAAGGACACCGCCCCCACTAAAGCCCAACACACATTGGCGAGTGCCTTTTTTAGCAAGATTGTCCAGGACATGGAAGTTCACTTCGAGATGACCGTTAGACAAAAAGCTGTTTTTGAGTGTCTGCGTGCACCACATGCTCAAGAATTTCTCCTTGCCATTCCTATAGATGGTCTCGGTCAACATATGTCGTCGATTGAGTATCGCACTATCCTTAAATATCGCCTAATGATCCCAATTTTTTCGGGTGATGAAAGTTGTCCAGCTTGTCACAAAGCTTGTTTGGACTCATTTGGAGAGCATGCAGTTCATTGTAAAGAGCTTCCGGGGTTGAAATACCGACACGATTTGGTTAGGGATGTTCTTTTTGACATATTCAGGCGGACTGGGATTTCAGTTAAGATAGAAGCACCTGTGAATTTCTTGACTGACCCGATGGAAGGAAGATCGACACTTAGACCAGCTGACATTTTGGTCTTTGGATGGATAGGAGGGAAACATGCTTGTGTAGATCTAACGGGGGTTTCTCCACTTGTGGGATTGGGGAATCATGCTTTTACGGCAGGTCAGGCTGCCTTGAAAGCCGCTTCGTGCAAAGTAACCAAACACGAGAAAGCATGCCTTGATAACCAACACGCGTTTATACCTTTTGCATTTGATACATTTGGCTTCCTTGCACATGAGGCTGTGGAGCTGCTCAAAAGAGTCCAACGGGTTATGCATGGCAATGTTACGACTCCAAGGTCTCTGAATGTAGTTTTTAAAAGACTAAGTTTTGCTATTCAAAAAGGGCTAGCGGCGCAGCTTGTTGCCCGCTTGCCTGTCGTTTTAGTGTAATATTCAGGAATGACAAATCCAAGAAATCATACCTTTTGGTCGGGTTTTTGTTCTTCCATTAAAAATATTATGAGACCCTAACATCAAACCATCTTTGGAATGTTGTTTGTGATCGATAAAGTAATGATGAATTTTGACTTTGGAAGATCAGGTTCCGGAGATGACGTCATTTGTTATAATGATCTGGAGTGACAGGAAATGATATGATTTCGATCTGTTGAAGGGAGGGAGTGTTTGGGAGTCTAAAAGTACCAATTTACCCTTTAGTTACATTCATGTTCACAGTTGCTATTAAAGTTATGTGTTAGTGCATTAGGTGTCACACAAGTCTAAGCTCTTCATTCGGGGTCCATTGGTGTAACATGACTATAACAAACCTTAACAACTAACCACAACTAACACCCCCTCCTCACTCAGGCTGGACGCAGTAATATACAACGATCGACATAGTCGATCCATTGTATATCGATCTCTTTACTGTGCAATCTCAATCGTGGGTAACTTTTTATCAATGTTGGTCGTCTACACGATCGAATGAGAAAGTGGTTTGTGTGTGTATTTAATGAATATAAAAGGTATATTGTGGGGTATTTTTTTGTAGTATAGGTCGCCTTACTGGGGCACCCAATCGTCTGAAGGTCGCTGGAGAGAGAAAACTGACGTGACAGGGAAAATGAGGGGATTGAGTGACTTTACTAGGCAGCCTCATAACTAACCCCAACTTACCCATTTGTGCCCCACCACTTACAACTTTATTATTTTTTTCACATTTCCAAATAAACTAAATTTATTTATTAAAATAAAAATACAATACAATATATTTAAAAAAAAAGTTATAAATTAAACATTAAAAAAAAGAAAAAAAAATGAATGTAAAACTTATCAACAAGCCAGCCTTGCACAAAAAAAAATCAACAAGCCCAACCCATTATTAACCTCACTTAAAAAAAAAAAAAAAAAAAAGGAACTGCATCTTCTTCCCCATCACACACACTACACACACAGTTACAAAACCTTATAAATCGAAAAGAGAATATATAAACCACTTCTGACAAAAAGGACAAACAAGGACGAAATCTTGCATCGCCGAGCAGACGATGAACTCTCCAATGGCGAGCGACAGCGAGTTCAGGCGGTGTGGTGGCGAGGATCAACGAAAACGCCACGTAGGAATGGCGAAGGGCAACGACGATGACACCGGGTGCTCTTATATCTATATATAACTTACACCACCATTAGTTATAGTATGCAAGCATTGGTGCTTAAGCTGCATCTAATGACTATAAAAAAAAGTTGTGCGCGCTATCATTGTTGACACGGTTACTATTTTCCCGTATGCAAGGGAAGATGCAGAGATGCCCGTATGACAACATATATGGACTCCGCTAATGCTCTTACCACATCAAGTCTCATGAGATGCCCGAGATTGATAGAACATTCCCATCCCATTTCGTCTGATAAACATTTCTTATAAGTAAGAAAACACATAAAAGACATATTTAAAATTTAAACGTCCCTTTTTTTTAAAACGTTAAAACGCCTTCTAGCTGGAAGTTTCCCCTTAATTTCCAGAGGTCTAAGTGTTGTCAATAAAATTGTGCGCTTCACTCCATATTTTTTGTGCATATTTAAAAATAAGTTTTTTCCACTATTAGCTTAGTATGAAAATCCATGAGGGTCAATTTATTTCGTGACTCAACCGACTGAAAATTACATGTCACCCCGCCCAACATTTACTTTCCAATCCAAACACCTCAGTTCCTTGTGCAGCCATTAGCTTGGCTTCAATTGCAGCAAAAAATTTCCTCCCAAAAGTAAAACTTGTAATGGACACAACATCCAGTGGCATGTTAAAATTGGCAACCCTATCAATATTTGTTTATCTCTTTACTAATAGCCTACACATCACATGTATATACGTAATTTATTATCTATTAGCATCGTAATGAAAAAGCATACGTCAAATTAATAGTAGAATAGATTGTAAATCTTTTGCTCCTGATTAGGTTAGTATTTCCATGTCTTCGGACATCGTGGCCAACCTAGCAAGCTGAGCAACTGTATTTGCAGCCACCACTGCTGGTTTAGCTGCACCCGTCATGGCAATGACATGTGGCGTTGTGTGCTTACGATCGTTCACTTTCACCTGTTGGCTTATCTTTAGGACCTGAAACACCATTTTCTTATGTTATGGCATATCTTATTCCACTTACTTGAATTTCATAGATTTAATCAGTACATTTAGTAGAAGATAAAATTGTTGGCCTTGTTTGTGGATCTATGGTTTTTAACATAATCAAAATATACCAAAATAGAAGAAAAGATTAAACTTTATAAACGTAAACTACTTTTTATATATAAAATCTGTCATCCTTGTTCATACACATCTCCTATCTATTTATACATACCGAAAAGACACGATTGAAAAATCGTGATGGTTCAGGTGACCTAAGGGGTGTGTCTTTTCGAAATTAAATGACAAATAACTATTTTTTCTAACTGCCTAAAACTGCTTTTCTAACTGTCTTGTAACTGCTTTGTAACTGCCTTTGACTTTCGGGTTTAACTTAGAGATTGGGATTAACCCAACATTCTCCCCTTTAATCACAATCTCGTTGTCGTAGATCTTTGGTAGTTCTTGAAACTGCCAATAAGAGGGTTGGTTCTAAATCATCTTTGATGAGGTTTGTCTCTTTTTGTCTTCAATATCTTCGATCTCTTTTCTGGCAATGTGAAGCATAATGTCCATATTCATTGCAATTATAACATTTTACTTTGCTGAAATCTATAGGCTTTTCGTTGCTTCATTGTAATCTTGTGAGGATTTTTCTTCTTCACGATTTCGGCTATGTGGTGGAATGTATCTTCCTTTTTCTTGATTATCATAGTGATGTCTTCGACCATTGTTGTTATGTTTTGTAAACAATAGTTTATCTTAATCATCGAATGTTCTTCCTTTCTCAGCCTTTACTCTTTCTTCGAAGGTTTTCAATCTACCAATTGCTTCATCTAGAGTCATTGTGTCTAGATCGGAGTATTGCTCTATGGATGCGACAATGTGAATGAATATTTCAGGTACATAATTTAGCAATTTTCGTACGCGAGTTGATTCATCAAGTGTTGATCCAAAACTTGTCATTTTTGATGTAATACTTGTCATCTTTGCGGTGAATGAATCGATAGTGTCATCTTTCTCCATTTGTAATGTCTCAAATTCGGATTTGAGTGTTTGTAGTTTTGCCTTTTGCACTCGATCCACTCCAATATTTCTAGTCTTTAGTGCATCCCAAACTTCTTTTGCGCTTTTGAAATTTGCCACTTGTAATACTTGATCTTCGGGTAGTGATTGGAATAGATATGCCAATGCAATTTTGTCTCTGTTGTCATTTACTTGAGTCTCAGTAGTAGGTTCTACCATTTCCCAAAGACCATTTGCTTGAAGTATGATCTTTATTCTTATATGCCATATGGTATAATTAGTTGAATTTAATGCGGGACATTGAAAGTGGTGTATGTTATCTAAACTTTTAATTTGACTTGTTTCACCTTTTCCCATTCTGATAAAATACTTTTAAAACTTTTTTTAATACCTTTATAAATCTAAAAAACTTAATAATGTAAATCTTGAAACCTTTTAAACCTTTAATAAACTTTATAAGAACTTAAAAAACTTAGAAACTTTAAACTTTAAAACTCTTAAACTTTATATATATTACTTATCTTAAACCTAATAAGTAAAATCTTAAAAAACTTATTTTCTTATCATAAACCAAATAAGATAAATCTTAAAACTTGTTTCTTATCATAAACCTAATATGAGAACTTGAAAGTTTCTTATCATAAACCAAATAAGAAAAAAACTTTGAAACTTGAAACCTCTTAAGAACTTAAAATACTTTATAAACTTTAATCTAATTAAAAACTCAAAAATACTTTAAAAAACTTAAAAAATATATAATATAAACTTTTCTAAATACCTATAATATATCAGAAACTTAAATAACTACTATACTATATCTTAAAAAAAGAAAGTTAGGGGTATTTCTTGTAAACTTTGAAACCGATGGGTTAATAACCCGTAACCCCTTTTTTGTTCCTGATTATACCCTAAAATGGTACGCTCTTTTCTTTATTTGGAGACTTGAAACGTGTCTCTCTTCTTTCTTCTTTGATAAAAAAGCCGCCTATTCTTTCTTCTGAAAAAGAGCGCCTCCTGATTCTTTGATGGTTGACTGCCTGTTTGTATGGCTTTGTTAACCACTTCTCCTCGTCTTCTCCGGTTGGTGTGTTCTTTGCCAGCACTTGGAATCCCACATAATGAAACTAGGGTTTCGTTGAATTGGGGTTTCAACCGAGAGAGAATTGAATGATTGGAGTTCTAAATTGAGTCGATTGGTGACTTAATTTGATGTTCTGGGCTTGATTCCTCAATGAACAGGTGTGTTTGTTCTTTGTTGTGAATCTTTTAATTTTTGCCCTTTTTGATGACTTTGGTATATGGTTTTTTATTTGTTTTTTGAATCGTTCGACTGGATATTTTTTACAAATGATAAAAGGAGCCCTTTTTTATGCCGGTAACTAATCACTTCTGTGATTGATACCTTGGTGACGAAAAAGATGGATTCTTTGATGAATAACACAATAAAATAATTCTGTGATTATTATGGTTTGACTGTTTTGCAAAAAAAAAAAAAAAAAAAAAAAAAAAAATCGAATCTCAGTTGGTTGTTTCGATTCAAGAACAAGGTTGAGAAAGACCTTGGTATATGATGATTTGGTTAAAATTTCCAAACCTGGCTCTGATACTAATTGTTGGCCTTGTTTGTGGATCTATGGTTTTTAACATAATCAAAATATACCAAAATAGAAGAAAGGATTAAACTTTATAAACGTAAACTACTTTTCATATATAAAATCTGTCATTCTTGTTCATACATAATTCCTATCTATTTATACATACTGAAAAGATACAAATGAAGGGTTGTAATGGTTCAAATGAACCAAGGGATGTGTCCCTTCAGGCATAACTGCCAATAACTGTTTTCCTAACTGCCTAAAACTAAATTTATAACTGTCGTTGACTTTTGCTCCAGTTTGACTTTCGGGTTTGACTTAGAGATTGGGATTAACCCAATACTAACGGACCTTTTTGACCCTTTTGCTTTGCTGACTATAAAAGTAAAGTATGATGCTTTAACAACTTGGAATTATCCATGACCCTTACTTATAAAATGAATCATTGTTGCTTGTTTTTCAGCTAGGGTATCGAGCATACAAAAACTTGATGACTATGAGACCAAATATGGTGCTATCAAGCCAGCTCTTTCTAAACGAAACTATGGAATGGCCTGAGTTTTAGTGGGCTATACAAAAGGTGCATAAGAATAGACAAGGTCAAGTTAAGTTAAGAAAGGAGACACAATCCATATATACTTATCCCCTACCAGATTGTATGTGTCAATAACATTAGTTCTTTTTTCAGTTTTGTAGAGTTAGAGAAACTATAGTGTTCTAAACTGTTATTCACTCAGTCATGCGTGTAAATGAGCACGGATTAGTAACAGACAAATTCAATATATATTTGTGCTTCTCTCTGAGGGTGTTTTGTGCATGCACAAATTCAATATATATTTTTGAACCGATATTTTTTATAGTGTCATATGTCGGTAGGTGAATGATGCTAACATCTGGTTTGGTATGCAAGTTTTAATCCAAATGTATGTTTTGCATGTGTTTTTTTTATCGTTGTTGATTAGTTATATCTGATTTTGGTATACTAGATTTGTTATTATATATCTATGGGAGCGTGTTTTAGGCGACATACACATAGTCAAATAGATTGAACTATATATGGACGTCACGTTATCAAGGAGTGAAATTATACGACACACCCATTACCGAGAACAAGTATATGGGATCTACTACCGATATCACACGGATTGCCGCACGTCAACCATGGTTCCTAGTCATCGGATATTGCAATATGTCAATGTTTATTTTGAGGACATGTATTTCATTTTGCTCAATAAAGGTTTTAATATCACAGTATGGTAACCGTTTTTTCCTCTCCTCCACCTCCACGGCCCAGGAGAGTGTCCACAGCCGTGGTTTCAACTACTAGTGTAGGATATTGCAATATGTCAATGTTTATTTGACAAGGGTTTTTGCTCATTAAATATAATGCCACCAGAGTTTCTGCATGATTTCAAAGAAGAAGATGAATAAGAAGGTGAGAGTGGTGAGATAAAAGATTAAAAACTCACTAGTAAAGCACATGCGGATCATTTCACACTATATACAAGTTCACACATAATTAGTTTACGTTACAATAAACATTCTACAATATTATCATAAGTTGGTTCGACGGAAGTACAAAAAACAAATTAGCTAAATACGTTGTGAATAGAAATAGTAAAACGGTCAAACAATGCAAGTGAAGATAAGCAGCTTTTACGGAGATCAATAAGCAAGTTTGAACACACATTGAGACCATTCACCAACTAAACTTCAAGAATAGCTTGTTAGTGTTTCCCATTCTCCTTCGAGACCATTTCTTATTTCACAACATTTGAGGTCCTGCCATTTTCAAGATTTGTTTTCCATCGCTCCCATATCAAATTAGCTTCAAGAAGTAATCAACGTCCTTGAGCCTCATCTGAAGATGTGCCTCTACGTACAGCGGTACACGGGTAAGCAAATAGAAAACAATGCATCAAAGAGGAGTACCACCTTAAGAACCAAAAAACAATTTTAGCTTATATGGAATTGCGCCATTAGTATGAAATTAAAATGCAATCGACAATAGAGAATTTTTGAAAACAGGTACAATAGTTGCATTTATCCATGGACGGTCTACCATATTTTTGAAACTTTAACACCTTTAACACAATAAGGGACCAAAACTGTAACAAGTTTTATAATGGATACCATTTATGTAAATTTTGGTATTTAGGGACCAAATTTTGTAATTTGGTATAAACCATCATGTAATTCAATATTAAAATAAGAGAAAAATGAATTTAGAAAACAAGGAAAGTGTGTTATTTACTCACCGACGGTTACAGGTTGTATTCTTTATCTCCAAATATTAAGCTTGGGACATGCAGCAATATCTTCAGGTAGCTTCTCAAGAAGGGCACAACCACGAAGGTTGAGATACGTCAGATTCTTAATCATACAAATGCTATCAGGAAGATGTTTAATCTTTGTAGCCGACAAATCCAGTCTCTCCAGAGATTCTAACTGGCCAATGTCCTCAGGCAACTTCCCAAGACAAGAACAGTCTCTAACATCGAGCGACTTCAGACGTTTTAGCATGCAGATGCTATCAGGAAGAAATTCAATCTTCTTACTCGTCACATATAGCTCTTCTAAACATTCTAATTGGCCAAGATTCTCTGGTAACTTCTCAAGAAGATCACCATCATAGACTTCGAGAGATTTGAGACATTTCAACATACAAATGCTATCCGGAAGAAATTCAATCTTCTTACTCCTCACATATAGCGTCTCTAAACATTCTAATTGGCCAAGATTCTCTGGTAACTTCTCAAGAAGATCACAACCAAGAAGGAAGAGATAATTCAGATGTTTTAACTTACAAATGCTATCAGGAAGATGTTTAATCTTTGTACCCGACAAAACTAGACTCTCCAGAGATTCTAACTGGCCAATGTCCTCAGGCAACTTCCCAAGACAAGAACAGAATCCAACATTGAGCGTCTTCAGACGTTTTAGCATGCAGATGCTATCTGGAAGATATTCAATCTTCATACTCCTCCTCACATATAGCTCTTCTAAACATTCTAATTTTCCAAGATCCTCTGGTAGCTTCTCAAGAAGAGCACAATCATCAAGGTAGAGATACGTCATATGTTTTAACTTACAAATGGTATCAGGAAGATGTTTAATCCTTGTAGCCCACAAATCCAGTCTCTCCAGAGATTCTAACCGGCCAATGCCCTCAGGCAACTTCCGAAGACAAGAACAGTCTCTAACATCGAGCGACTTCAGACGTTTTAGCATGCAGATGCTATCTGGAAGATATTCAATCTTCTTACTCCTCCTCACATATAGCCCTTCTAAACATTCTAATTTTCCAAGATCTTCTGGTAGCTTCTCAAGAAGAGCACAGTCATCAAGGTAGAGATGCGTCAGATGTTTTAACATACAAATGCTATCAGGAAGATGTTTAATCCTTGTAGCCGACAAATCCAGTCTCTCCAGAGATTCTAACTGGCCAATGCCCTCAGGCAACTTCCGAAGACAAGAACTGTCAACATCGAGCGACTTCAGACGTTTTAGCATGCAGATGGTATCTGGAAGATATTCAATCTTCTTATTCCTCACACATAGCTCTTCTAAACATTCTAATTGGCCAAGATTCTCGGGTAACTTCTCAAGAAGATCACAATCATTGACTTCGAGAGATTTGAGACATTTTAACATACAAATGCTATCCGGAAGATGTTTTATCTTTGTAGATGACAAAAAGAGCTCCTCTAGACATTCTAACTTGCCAAGATCTTTGGGAATCTCTGGAATATCGCATTTGAGTTTAAGCTTTCTTAAGTATCGTAAACTACAAATCATGCCTGAAAATTTCTTAAAGTCTGTGCAAGCACATAGACCAAAAGAAATAAGCTTCTCAATATTTCCAACTGATGACGGTAGATTTTCTCTATATTTACAATCAAACTGAAACTTTGGGAGATTACTGTCGGGGTGCAATGGGCATAAATCCAGGAACTCACCAACCAGATTTAAACTAGCTAAAGACCGACTAATCTTTGGTTCCGATCGACCAACGGGAACCTGAAAACAGGAAAACCTCAAACATGAGGTTAAGTCTAAGTAGACAAGTTTTCTTAGACATCCAACGGGAGCGTTAATTTCTACCAACTTATCACAACCTCTAAGATCTAACCTCTCAAGATTTGGAAACAGCCCAAGGTCAAGGCTCCTCAACCTTGATTTACGAAGTTCAAGGAATTTGAGATTTGGACATGCACTAGACATGTGAAGTTCTTCAAAATCAGCACAATCATTAAGAGATAATTCCTCGAGATTCGGAGTTAACCCAAGGTCAAAGGTTCTTAACTTTGAGCGACTGATACAGAGATGCTTGAGCTCTTGACAGCTGACAGGCATACAAAGTTTTACTAATTTATCAGATCTAAGAATTAACGTCTCGAGACTCGGAGTCATACTAAAGTCAAAGGTCGTCAACGCTGACTCATAGAGAGTCAGAAATTTGAGTTTTTTGAGAACCTACCAACAAAAATAAGACAAAAAAGATTAATATTAACGTATTAACAAGATCAATAAATTAATAGCATTATTACGAAACAACCAATCAATAATTATTCTACCTTTTTTTCTCCCTCTTCCCAAAGTTGTACCATTCTGGTGTACATCATATCAAGTCCAACAAGATTGTTTGCTTGAAATGTTTTGGGTAAATACAAGAAAGGGCAATAAGAACATTTTAGATATTTTAAAGAGTTTGAAAAGTATTGGACGGTATTATCAAGATCTTCAGCATCTCTTCGATATTCAAAATACACTTGAAGATATCTAAGTTGCTTCATTTTTCCAAGACCTTTCATAACAGTTCCCGCATTTGTGTTCATGTCATGAAGTTGTAGACATACTGTTGCTTCAGTACCCTGCAATACAAAAACAATGTCCAGAAACCTGGGAAGTCAGAACAAATGCAAAAGTATTAGTTTTCTCTACATTACAAGTAAACTGATCTTTACCTTGTCATTAGCCAATATATCTTCAATTTCCTCTTTAATCCACAGTAGGCTATGTTTGTTAGGTTCATCCCGGTGCTCACGACGAACAATGTTCTTTCCCATTTCTTCTATATGGTCATGCATGCCCAAGACCTGATCATATTCATTAGAAGTAAAATCATATTCAGAAGAAATAGTTATGAGAGATCTCTGCTCAAGAACTTTTAAACCATTTATAGCACGAAATCCACAGCATTCAAGAATTCTGATTGCATCTTTTCTTCTCCAGCCTTTCATCATGCATGCAATATCTAGAAATTTTTCCTGATAATCTTTCTCCAGACTTGTATAGCTTAATTCTAGCTTTTCCTGAGTCTCCTTTAAGGGAATTTCTTTTAGTCTTTCTATGGCATCCTTCCATTCATGCTCATCTTTACCACAAAGAAATGAACCCAAGACTTTGAGTGTTAAGGGAAGACCAGCAGCATAGCGTACAACTTTTCCTGATAGCTCTTCGTATCCTTGAGATGGAATCTCCCTTCCAAATACATATCTACTAAGGAGACAAATTGCTTCCTTATCTGATAAGAGATCGATATCTCAAATCTTCACTCTATGTGCTTCCAACACTTGCTCATTTCTCGTTGTAACGATAATTCTACTTCCCGGCTTAAACCAGTTAGGTCCACCGGCTAACGCCTCAAGTTGTTCTATGTGATCCACATCATCTAGAACAAGAAGAACCTTTATACCGCGCATCCTCTCTTGCATCATGATTTTCCCATTATTAACACCAGTCACTGTGACGTCTTCTTTCAGCACATCTGAAAGGACCTGTTTTTGTAACTTCTTCAAACCAAACATAGAGGGTTTTGAAACTTCCCTCACATTCTCAACAAAGCTTTTGGCTTCAAAATGAGCAGATAGACGATCAAAAACAGCTCTAGCTGTAGTTGTCTTCCCAGCCCCTCCCATGCCCTTGATCCCTATCATGCGAACATCATCAATTCCCATTTCTAAAGAGTCAACAACATCCTTTAGTCGAGTCTCCATGCCGACCAACTTTTCATCAAAGCCGGAATTGATGGGACGTAACTCTAGTAAAATCTCTCCAACAATTTTTTTGATGAATTCAGCTTCGTGCCTGTATGCATGGTAAATGAAGGTTCTGTTTAGCATACCCTATATCCCACATGAACCGTGTTTTGGATCTATAACATACAATCATATATCAAGCAAAAACATAGTACTATACTACTATAAAATAAATAATCCTTTTTCAACACATATTAGCAAGAAACAAAAGTAAGAAATTACCCATCAAGAGTGTTCTTGAGCTCCCAACCAGCTAGATCGGCTGCTTCTTTTAGAGCCCCTTTCCATTTCTCAGCAGCCTCTTTCTCTTTATTCTTGGAAACGGCATTTTCAACCGCCCCGATTTGGTTTCTCACTTCAGTGGGTTCCACATCGTAGAATACAGGGTAAGCAGTGTGGCCAGGCATCTTGTGACACTCCATAATCTTGACAAGCTCATCCAAACACCATGAGGAAGATGCATAGTTTTTGGAAAAAACAATGATGTAAAATCGGGAGTCTTCAATGGCTTTGATAAACTCATCGCTGATAGTTTTCCCTTTATGGATTCTTACATCATCCTTGTAAGTGTAAATGCCTTTTGCCTTAAGAGCTTCATAAAGATGGCCAACAAAGTTCTTGCGAGTGTCTTCACCCCTGAAGCTTAAAAAAACATCATACTTGAAGCTAGTTTGAATGGATGAAGTTGGAGTGGACACCATTATTTTTGGTTCAGATGAGTTTGAAGACGATGCCATTGAATAAAAGTAATAGATAAAAACCATTAACATTAGTATTAGCATTAGCATAATTCCTAATGCTTGAATCACTGTTAATGAAGTTATGGATGAAGGATCATAGAAACGTAATATTTTGCTGAAGGTCGACATTTCTACAATCTGATTGCAAAGAAAAAAAAAACCTTGATAATGTGAAAAGGTGATTGGTTAGGTGTAATTATGATGAACTGAAGCTGATAAAAGAGTTTATTATGTTGAGAAACAAAAGCCCATTCATATGGTCTTTTGGACAATGAAAAAGAAATAGAAGATTCACTGTTTGAAAAAGAAAGATAAGCCGCCCACTCATAAGATTCAACAAAAAAACAAAACAATACATCTTCTTGGAAACTGCCTTTTACATTAATCTATTTCTCCAAAAAGACAAATAAACTCATCAATTTATCTTTTTTTCTTTGACCGGTGAATTTCAACTTAGAATCAACCACCCACAAGACGCAGGCCCTAACCACCACTTTACCCAGACTATGTTGTCTTAACCGGGTCCACGCTGGTGACAAGTGGGGCTCAAACAGGGTCGCGAGGAAACCGTACCGCCTCCACACAAGTTTCCTTGCTGGAGTAACGGCCGGATTAAAACCCCGTCCTTGCTCAGATTCGAACCCCTAAAGGATTCTTATCTTCATTGCAAATGCCAACTGAGCAATGGCACTCATCAATTTATTTAACAACTTCTTAGAAACTGCTTTAAAGACTTGGTCCAACATTGTTATTATAATTATTTTGTCCACATATGAGCTTCCTTGTAAACTATTGTCCGGCCACTTATACTATATAATTGTTTTATCATTGCTACTGTTAGTAACAGAATTCGGGAAGGGTGGACTTACACGGAAGATAAAAATTTAATCTTTTTGGTTCATGAACCTCGTATGGATATAATCATACAGTTAAAAAAGGACCTGTTTGAAACTTGGTTTAGTTGAGCATCATCTTGGGTTTGAAAATAATACTTGTAGCTAATATATCCTCTTATTAGTAGATAGTTTTCTAATTCTAAATTGAATATGCAAACAATAAACATCTTTTTGGGATTGCTTATTAGAAATTAAGGGCATGCTAATGTTGGAATCATATAAATGAAGATGTGGTCTTTTAAAGATGCTCATGTCATACAACTACAAATGTAGTAATAGCACTGTTAGTTATGAATCATAATCAAAACTATTAATATCACCATGAAACTTATTAACCAGTATCACATATAATTTGTATAGTGAAAGCTAGAAATAAACAAAATTAAGAGTAAAATTACAAACACTTGTGATATACAACTAAAAGCCCTATATTTGATTCGAATAAAATCATACCTTTTGGTCATTGAAAGGGTTTTTGTTCTTCCATTAAAAATATGATCAACACCTGCATAAGACTCCTTTCTTTTTTTAACTTTACACTCCGGTCCAAAAGTATAGAGAAAAAGTCATTAAGAACATGTGTATTTCTTATGTTTTTTCTGCATCTAAAGTGTAAAACGAAAATCAGATATTTTTTCGCAAAGGAAACATTTAATTTTTTTTTTAGTAAACATCTTTGAAAAAGGAATTAATTAATAATTCAACTCTTACCTAATAAAGAAGTATTTTTTAAGTTAAGTTGAATATATATGTAATTTTAAGTTTTAGATTGGATATACATGTAATTTTTAAGTTAGATTGAAGAGTAAATTACACAGATGGTCCCTAAGGTTTGTCCAAAATTTCACTCACAGTCCCTAAAAGTTTAAAGTTGCATGGATAGTCCTTGTCTCTGGAAAAAATAACACTTATTGTCCCTTATTTAACTTGTGTTAAGTGAGTTCTGTTAAAATTTACACTTTTAGCCCTTTTGGTTAAAGATCATTGCCTCGTCAGTCCTTTATCATAACGGACGTTTATAATTTAAGGATTTTCGCCTTTAGGTACGTTTTTATACATTTTCCTACGTTTTCATCGGTTTTCGTTTGTTTTCATACGTTTTCGTTCGTATTTATACGTTTTTATCCGTTTTCGTTCGTTTTAATACGTTTTCGTCCATTTTTTATTCGTTTTCGTCCGTTTTATACGTTTTCATTCGTTTTTCTTACGTTTACATATGTTTCATCCGTTTTAATACGTTTTTATACTTTTTCGCCCATGTTCTTACATTTTTTACATTTTGGTCCGCTTTTATGCATTTTCGTTTGATTTTATACGTTCTTCTCACATTTTTATCCGTTTTCGTCTATTTTTATACATTTTCATATGTTTTTATATGTTTTAATCCATTTTTATTCGTTTTCATCCGTCTTCATCCGTTCCAAATTAAACACTGATAAAACTTTAATATTTTTGGTTCATAAGAATATAGTGAGCAATTAACATAATTATAGTCATACGGTTAAAAAGGGATCCTTAAAAAAATCAACAAATTAGCTAGATATTTAAAATCATACCTTTTAATCATTGAAATGGTTTTTCTTCTTCCATTTAAACCATCTTAGGAAAAGTAAACTACACAACAATAACGACAATTAATTATATAAACCCTAACTATCGGTACAAAAGTGTAAAAAAATAAGAAGTTGTGAGCAATGATGAAGATAACTAAACGGATTATCGACAGCTTTGGAAGATCAGGTTCCGCCATGATTATTTGGAGTGACCGTAAATGATTATTTTTGGATCTTTTTAGGAGTTTGGACTGTCTAAAAGTACCAATTTACCCTTTACTTGCAAAACTATAAAACTTGTTTTAAGACCGTTAATCGTTAATCGTTCTAAAATTACCAAATTACCCCTTTACTTGCAAAACTACTGTATAAAACTTGTTAATCTTTTTTATTTTACCAAATCATAAAAGACTCTATCAACATTAAGGGCCCCGTTTGGTTTGCTGACGGGTTTAGGATTTAGATCTATAATTGATGTAGAAGAAAGAAAATATATAATTTGTATAATTTTATTGTAGTAAAGATTTATTTAAATATTAAAATAATAGTAAAACCACTCAACACCTAGTTAACATCACATATTCCATGTTTAACAACACTTTTTTTCAATTATAATTATCCAAAAGGTATAAGTATGAAAATAACGAGTTCGTGAAATGTTATTTTACACAAATGATGAGACTTAAACACAACCCATATGGATTGTTATTTTGAAGAGATAATTGTGTAAAAATGTATCCAACTTAACAAATTTTCTTTTGTTGTGTACTCAACTTTTAATTTTCTAATTATATGTATTAAACTCTCTAATTTTTCTTATTTTATGCATCATTTGTTTAATATTTCTTTTCTATGCATCATTAGTGTTTGTATTTTTTTAAGAGCTAACTACATTTTTGGTCCCTTTTGTTTGTCGAGTGTAACACTTTTAGTCCATCTGTTTGGTCCCGAATACTTAACCTCGGTTAGTTCGAAACACATAACCACCGCCCACCGCCGCCACCACCATGCACCACCGCCACACACGACTTACCACCACCACACCATGCACCACCCACTGCCACCACCACCCACCTCCCACCACCTACCACCACCACAACTCACCACGGCCACCCCGCTGCCATTACCACCACCACCACCCACCACCACCACTTACAACTACCACTAGAAATCACCACCACCACGCACCACCGCCTCCTACTGCCACCACTGCCACCACCACCACTTACCACTATCACTACCATTCACCACCACAACACACCACCGCCACCTACTGCGACCTACCACCACCTACCACCGCAATTACCAATCATCACCACGCACCATCGCCACCCACTGCCACCACCGCCACCCAACACCAGCCATCACTATGGTGGTGGTGATGCTAAGTGGTGGTGGTGGTGGCAATGGGTGATGCATGGTGGTGGTGGTAAGTGGTGGTGGTAGGTGGTAGGTGGCAGTGGTGGGTGACGGTGGTATGTGGTGGTGGCGTGGGTGGCAGTGATGAGTGATGGTGGTCATCTTGGGGAAGTCGCCACATACCAAGGTCTGTCTTTCATTTTTCTTATATCTCGCCATGCATATCGAATGTGATAATTCCTATTCTAATTTCTAAAGCTATGTTCGTGATTAGATGAAGATGTAACCAAGTTGAGTAAAGTGCCATGCGTTCTGCATATGGATCCTATTCGAGGCAATCATACTGGCTTGAATGGTCTTATGCAAAGGTAGCATTTAAGCATGTTTTGTTTTATAAGTTCAAGTTATAGAACAAGTATACTTCTTACACTTTGTCAGAGATAGCGAGTCAGCTTCTAAATTGTTTTTCATTTACCGTGTTTCATAAGTTTTACCGTCCCCCTTCGTTAACTTGTATCGTGTTTCCATACTTGTATAATTGAACAATTGTGGTTTACATGTGGATATCTCAATGCAGTTACCTTAAAGAAGAATGGAGAGGGAGGATACCGGAGACGTCTGAAGATATTTGTTCAAGATTTGATAATTTACGCTTCATCTCACTTGAGGTGGCGTACTTTTTAACGAATATCCTCTTTATGTAATTTCATAAATATTATCACACAATATTAAAGTTCTTTACTAATATAGGACACTTTTGCCCTTTGGGGGGGGGGGGGGGGGGGGGGGGCATTAACGCTTTCCAAACATCTGTTTTACGAGTTTACGCTTTTTGAAACAGACACGGAAAAATAAAAACACTAGTAATGCCAAACATGGCCTTGTTAGTACAAGCAGTTTTTTGACATTCTCACTTGGCTTTCACTTGATATGAATGTTGAATTTGGAATCTGCTTGTTTGTGCAGTTACCGCAGCAGCCAAATTTATTTGATTGTGGTCTATTCTTGCTCCATTACGTAGAACTCTTTTTGGAACAGGTTCCAATGAATTTCAATCCATTTAAAATATCAAAGAGTGTCGACTTTGTAAGTAAACTGATTCATCTGTCATTCTCATAGCATCAGTTTTAGTTACATGTCTGATTTATTTTTCTACATATATATTGACTTTTAAGCAGATAAAGATACCTTTTATTGTTACTTGACATCACACCATTTGTTCAGCATCTTGTATCGTAACTATGTGCTAGTTTTTCTGGATTATTATTCTTAAAGTTAATACGAATAGCATATTCGAATACAATTTCTAAGACATAGTGCTCACATGTAACATTTGCTGCAATCCAATAAAGCGTAGCAGAAAAAGCTCAGATGAGATGATAAGCAAGGGATAATGTGTTCTAGATGGAATGAAACTGAAACATGCCTCTAATATAACGGGCCAACATAATATGGGAATAGAGCCTGAAAGCCGAGCTGCTCAGAAATTAAACAACAACACAGACCAGCCGACCAACCAAAGTGATACCTTTTTTTTAAATTGCCACTGTCGATGCTCTTTAGATCTAGACATGAAGCCTAAATAAAGACAACATAAACATTTGAGTCATACACAACAACATCCACATCAGTTATATGGCACTGAAAGATACGTATTGCAAGAAAATTGTACACAAAACCCTCATCAAAACTAACAAAAGCAGAAACATATAGCAAAAACCTTAAAAAAAATCTGAAATATGCACCACCTACCAACTTTCCTCTCGTGTAAAGAAACGTAGAACAAATTATTCTAGAACGAAATTGAAATGTCCCACTTAAAACGTATAGGTAGAGACAACAGACCGCTCATACACCGTGGCTACCGGCCAAAGGCCCAGAACATGCAAAAAACGTCCCAAAAACGGACCATGATCTAATCGAAAGTTGTTTTAGCAACCGATCATTAGCAAATCAAATATTAAATATCCACTGTCGTTATGTGACTGGCCCGCCAAGATATGGGCTAACGAAATGTATACACAGCAGTTGTCATATTATCACCATCGCCTATAGAAACGGAGAAGGTTCAAATTCATGTATATGATACCGTTTGTTTTCGCCACACTATAAGAAGCTCAGATTGATTAGAAATCTTGAAAACCGGACACATCCGCCATGGCTGCAAACGTAATTGTTTGCCCCACCAAGGTGCAGAGGTTCGCGGCTTTGATGAAACCAATGCAAATCCATCATCGCCTCTTATGTCCAACGACACCAACACTTTCGTTTCAGCCACAACAAAATTAGTACCCAAAACCCATCATGGCTGCAACCAAATGGCTACCCCGCCAAGATACAGGCCTGGGCAAGCCATACTCAGTTAGGCAAAGAAAGCAAATCAAAATCCCAAAAGCTAACAGCACCCAGAAAATTGATCTAAACCCATGTGATCAAAAGAAAACCCTAAAAAAATCTGTAACAATCGAAGATATACTCCGAGATTCGGTGCCAAGAGATGATAAGATCAAGATATCACTACACGTGTAAACATGTGGCGGTGGAAAAAAGAAACGGGAGAGAGTTATCACTACACGTGTTAACATGAGGCGGTGGAAAAAAGAAACGGGCCTCTCCCATTAGACGCTCAAAACCAAACGGCCCAGATAGGCTCCAAACCAAACGGCCCAAATAAGGGATGCACTGACCATCCTTCAATTATAAAAATCCACCGTCGTTGCTCTTTACATTAGAGATATAATTTGTAGTCACCTCATCCTTAATTTCCTATTAGCAATTAACATAGAGAAATACCAAATATCCCAATGACTACAACATATAATACTTATAAATATTTGAAGTAAGAAACTGCAATTTTAGTTTTTTATAACGCTATAATGGTTTTAATAATAATACTTTTATGTGGCACAAAATAACCTTGTTTGAGTTATGTCTAATAGCTTCAAAAGAAAAAAAAATGTTGTATAAAATTAGATGGGTATTCGTATATGTTTAGTGGGCATATGATGGTGATGGGTTATTTTAATAAAAATTGTTGACTAATATAATGAGGGACGAATACATGATTTTTAAGAGGGTGTTGCACAAAGAAATGTTGGGCTAACTAAAGTTACACTGTAAGAAACAAAAGTAGCAAAAAAATTTTTGGGGGTTGCACATACCACAAAAACGACAGTTTTTAAATCTTTTTGTACTTCGTGACCTAAAATCAGGTGTAACCCGTGCCACATCCGACATACATTGAATCAAGTCGCGTTTATGTGAATTTGAATAGTGAAACAGTGAGACATTTGGGTTTTTATGCTAAATTTGATAAACATAAGCCAAATACGACTTCATAAGCATATAAAACATTAAAACGAAGCAATTGTAAGCTAAAACGCAAAGGATTTCTAAAAACGAGCACGCTCGGGGCTAATCCCGAGCCTAAAACGTCAATATTATGAAAAATAAATCCTAGGAACGCAAATATGTTTTTCCTACGTGCTAAATGACAAAATAAAATTTTAAGAAAAAGCCGGATATTTTTTTGACTTTTTATTTATTTATTACGAATTAAAAACTAAAATGAAGAAATTAGTTATTTAAAAATATTAAATCTAAATGGAAAAATACAAAATTTTGCAGGAAAATACTTTGAATTATGCTAAACTCGGGAAAAATAAGTATTACGAAAAATCTTATTGGGAATAAGCTGATAAAAGCAAATAGATAATATAAGCTAAAGGGCATTTTACATATAAAAGATTGACTACGCAAAGAATAACATGTAACACCTAATGGGAGAAATCACTACAACAATCGCCGCTTTCGCAGGCGAAATTTCAGGGCTTTCGCCGGGGACATCTCCCGGGTAAAAGGTTTTCCCGGGGACATGTCCCCGGCAAAAGGACCCCGGCAATACCTGCTCGGGAATACTTTTCCAGGGGACTGTTTACCACTTTTACCGGGGACACGTGGGTCCCGCAGCCGATTGTCTCCGGTCAAACATGTCCGACGTGGCACGTGTTTTTGCCGGGGACTTGTCCCCGGAGAAACTATTTTGGGACTTCACTTTAAGTACCCTAATTACGTTATTAGTCCGATGTGGCACGTGTTTTTCCGGGGACATGTCCCCGGGGAAGCGTGTAACCACTGTCAAGGTAAACTATTTCGCCGGAGACATGTCACCGGGTAAAGTCGTAAATTAAAATATGCTTTTGAACTTTCCCCGGGGACATGTCCCCGGCAAAACTAGCTGACCCACTATGCAGAATATTGCTGCAAAATGGGTAATTTCCAGATTTTTTCCGGAAAAAATCTACAACCTGTTATCATAATATGCCAATCCACCACCTGTTTTACCAATGTCACAACCTGTTTTAATATGCCAATCATAACATAAATTCGCTAAACATAATATCATATATACAACATAGTTATCCTTTTCCAAAATCGCCAAAACGGTTCCTACACCGTTAACGCATGATCATCTACAAAACTATCCAAAACTACCTATCCGCAAATGGTCCAAAAGTATAACAGTATATATCAACAAGATAATTATAATAAATAAATAAATAAATAAATTAACAAACAAATAAACACATTTAACCACTCGATAACAATTTCATTCAAATAATTAAGTGTTGTTCTACAAATTACAATTCGAGATTAATCTTCCACATCATCAACATAAAATTCAACATTATTAGTACTGTCATCTTCATCATCTTCATTCTCGTGGCCATCATCATCATCAGATGCTAAATCATGAGGAACGTGATCATCAAAATCAATATCATCTTCGTCTTCCACAATAGTGATAATTGGTGGTGGTGCCTCAACTTCCGCTGGTTGAACATCTATATTTATAATGTTATAATCCAACTGATCCAACTCAGCAGAGAGTGTGATATGTGATGAGTTGTTGTCATGTACAACATCCTGGTTGTCTTCTACCACAATGATATCTGGGTTCCAAATCTTTTGATGATAAGAATCTTGGACGGCCTTCCAATTACCACGTTTACCCAGGAAATCAAGGTAAAAGACTTGTGTTGCTTGCGTTGTAAGAATGAATGGTTCATTTTGAAACGATACACGATCGGTCATAATTTGCGTAATGTTGTTTCTATAGGTACAGCGTTTTAGGTGATTAGTGTTATTAGTGTCGAACCATTTGACTTTGAACAACACAACATTGAATGAAATATATGAAAACTCGAGAATCTCTTCAATCTGGCCATAATGCATTCCTCCATCAGGGTTAGGAGTTGAAATTCCGCTGTTTTGAGTTGAACGACGTAAATCACGGTCGTGTACAGTAAACTTCACACCGTTGACTACGCAAGAATTGACTGAGACTGCAGTACATGATGGTCTACAAGCCAAAGCGAATAACTCGGCGGTACAAATTAGGTCCTTCTGTACTTTTAATTCACGAATCTATGAAAAAGTTAAGAATAGATAGATATGAGTAATTGTCGTTATTTATACAGGGTAATACATACAATAAGTCTACCTTCATCTCAAACCAGCGAGGAAACCCTTCTTCCAAGTCTCTGCCAGGAAATGCCCTGTAAACGTTCATGATATTAGAATAAATCGTCGAATAACAACTTACGTGAAACAAATTTTGAAATAAAACGCGTACCTCTTGTACGCGTTCATGTACGGGTCGATTTCATGACTGTTGTGTAGTACGTACCATACTACTTGCTTCATTGTGTCTGCTTTAAACCGAACTAATGATTTTTTACCATTCTTTTTGCAGACTGAACGAAACACCTCAAATCGACTTGTTGGCCTTGGACCGTCCTCATTCCGGTCAGGACGATTAAATCTCGTCTCAACACCCCGAAAATAATGCGAACAGAAAGTTAATGCTTCATCAGCAATATAACCCTCCGCTATTGAACCTTCAGGCTTGGCTTTATTTCTGACATACTTTTTGAGCTTTTTCATGTATCTTTCAAATGGATACATCCACCTCATGTAAACAGGACCGCCTTCAATAGCCTCTTCCGGTAGATGAATAACCAAGTGAATCATAATGTCAAAAAAAGCTGGAGGATATATTTGCTCGAAACTGCACAAAATATTGTTGGTGTCTGGTGTGTTACGCGTAGTGCAAGTTTTAAAATTTTATAAACACGATTTAACCATCTAATTCTATTAACACATACGAGCAAGTATACTCGTCCGTGATAGCAAAGTTGGGTAAGTCGAGATCGTCCCAAGGGATTTTGTGTTTGAAATTGTTTTGATGAAAAGATTCCAACAAGAAAGCTTGTCAAGGCTTCCTCAAATAGTGATGTTTATAGTGAAATTCAATAATAAGAAATATATATACTTGTGTGTAGTCTATAGTCAATCATAAATAGTGTTTATGAAGGTTTGGTGTAAACTCTTGATGTGATGCACAAATCATAAGCAAATGATCCCCAACCATGGTATATGTTTGTAAAAATCATTCTAAGAACAAAAACATATAGATAATCCTTTCGGTCCTTATCCTAATGATTATCCTTTAGAAATTCCATTTGTTTGCAACATGTTCTTATTAAACTTGTTCTTACGAATCTTTCGACCCTTTCGTGATGAAAATGTTCCTAGTCTTGTTTTAATAAGCAAACATGGTGGTTGTCAATCACCATATCCCCATACTAGTTTGTCACTCAACTTTTTGGAATAAAACACAAGAGAAATCCTTTCGGTCCTTTTTCTTAAAACATGTTTTATCAACAAATCAAACCAAGACTAGTATTTTTCCAACAAACTTATTTAAACAAGATCATATATACATGCATCACATATGAGAACACTAGTATGATTAACTACATCCCAACACACAAGTATATCCCAAAACTACTCCATGATAATAATAACTAAACACAAATCATAACAAAGTAATTCCAATAATTCAAGAGAATAGAAATCCTTAACAAAGTTCATAGAATACCTAAACTTTTGCGATTACAAGAATTAGAATTCGTGGATTGTAGCAACCACACGCTTCCAATCACCTAGATTCACCGTATAAGTCCAAATTACCAAAACTATGGATGAGAATTGTTCCCTCCTTGCTCCTGGACGTTTTTTAGTAAGAACTAAGCTTTTGGGCTGAATAATATGGTTGGTATTAGTTTTGATATAAACTAATACACTTTTGGTTGTGTCACACCTAGTAAATTAGGACTAGGTTCATTATATAGCCAAATAAGCTTGCTCAACTGACCAAAAACGTTCCCAACAAGTTAATATCAAGAAATGATCGGCCTCCAATGATTATGGGGAGTTAAGGCAACAATAAATGCAACTTTGTGTAACTACAGCTCATGCAACCGGATCGGTTGCGATTTGACCATTTGCCCAGCCGGATTGGTTACGGGTTACGACCGATCGGCTGGTTTGTGCTGATTTGACTTTTGTTGACTTTCTTGTTTATACGCTTCATTCTTTGCTCTCGCTGATGATTTCCAAAGCAAAACTTGATCTTTCCTTGCGGTAGATACTTAGAAATCATTGTAATTCCCAATCATTGAATCCAAAAGCTTCCTTGCTCGACTTCCTTCTTCGAGAATCTTCCAAATGTGCATAAAAACTTCATTTCTTCATCATTCGTGATACCTGGCTACATATACATACACAATACGCATCTTTTGCACTTTTGCAATAGTTATGAATAAATATAGCCAATTATCATGCACAAAACCAACAATAACGCTAGTAAAAACATGTTCATTTTAGGCGTTATCAGTGTCTTTTGATTTTTCATTCATTAACAAAGTACCCAACACACTCTCACACACATTTTTTTCCATATGCATGACATCTAAATTGTGTTTTAGTGTAAGAAAAGACCAATACTCTAGCTCGTAGAAATCATATTTTTTTGTCCAATTCAATTCGCGATCTTGATCACGTTTTTTTTCGCACCCCCATATATTGGATGTTTCCCCGGGACACGTTTAGGCAATCTTCTTAGTTGATCCAAGATGTCATCATTGGTAAATTTTCTAGGAGGGTCTGTATTATCTGCCTCTGTATAGAATGCCCTTGTGTTCTTTCGCCATTTATTGGTCATGCTTAAGAATCTTCTGTGACCAACATAAGCGGTTTTGTTTAACACGCGCATAGCTGGAGTGTCTACATTACATGTCGGACATGCCATGTAACCTTGCCCACTCCACCCAGACAAACTACTTCGAGCGGGAAAGTCATTGATAGTCCATAAAAGCGCTGCTTTCATACAGAATTCGGTGCCTGTAACAACATCCTTAGTCCTGACTCCATGTTTCCATACGTCTTTAGGTCATCAATCAAAGGCCTCAGGTAAATATCAATATCCTTCCCTGGTGATTTGGTGCCCGGAATTAACAATGTCAACATAAGAGAAGTCTCTCTCATACATATCCAGGGAGGCGTATTGTATGTGGTTAATATGACCGGCCACATGTTGTATGACTGACTAAGGTTGCCGTACGGATTGAAACTATCAGCAACCAACCCTAACCGGATGTTTCTTTTTTCTTTAGCAAATTCCTTCGAATACTTGATGTCAAATTTCTTCCATGCTTGACCATCAACCGGGTGTTGCATCTTACCGTTCTCCATAGACTGCCCAGACGCATGCCAAGTCATATGTTTTGCAGTGTGTTTAGACTTGTACAAATGTTGTAGTCTAGGAATGATAGGAAAGTAACGCAACACCTTGTTAGGAACTTTCTTCCCCAGTGTGTTCTTTTCTTTCCATCTACTAGCGCCGCAGATCGGACAAGTCTGCAAATCTTCGTTACCCGCCCCCCGATATAAAAAGCAATCATTTACACAAGCATGCATCGATTCATATCCTAACCCGATAGTTTTAAATGTCTTCTTTATTTCATAGTATGACGATGGCATCTTGTATCCTAGAACGGGCTGGAAAACTTCCTTGAATAAAGTTAGGAACTCATTAAATGTGGTGTCACTCACTTTACCTTTGACCTTGATGTGCGTAATCTTTGCCATAAAGTCAAATGAAGACATCCACTCACAGGCTGGGTATAGATTTTTTGTTGGCAGTGGCAAGTAACTCCTCATACTCATTACGTTGAGGAATTGCGTCGTTACTTGTCTCGCCAATATTTCCTTGAGTTGGATCATTTGGTTCGTTATTCGGACCAATATCATGAAGGAACTCAGCCATGTCACTCATCCCAGGGTGTCTTGTGTTGTGTACGGTTGTTCGGCCATCCGGCTCACCATGATTATACCATTTCGTATAACTATGGTCCCAGCCATTTGTGTGTATATGGTCAAACAAAAATTCGTTCTTTATCTAGTTTACGTTTAAACAAAGAGCATAGGGACATTTTATATTCCCATCAATATTCACCAAGGAATTGCAATGCTTGCAGAAAGCTCTAAGACCAACTAAGAATTCTCTACTGGTACGTGCTAGTGAGACCCAACTTTTATCAATTGGCATAACTGCGTTTTAATGAAGCAACAAATAATTATATAGACTTAAAATGTTCACCTAATCCAACTATGGAAGGCAATCCTAACCCACTCTTTGAATGTTTCGTCTCATATATGAATGCGTATAATTGAATTTACTATTTGAGAAAATTTTGGCAGCATTTCCCCTCAACTCCCCAAATATGTGCATTAAAGACATATTCGTAGGAGTAAAGGGGAAACAATGTCGAAATTTTCACAAATAGTAAATCAATTATACGCATTCATATCCTAAATGAGACAAAACATTCAAAAAGCAGCCCCAAACAGGGGACTTTCCGAAATTAATTTCTAATAAATTAATTTCGGACGGGTTTTCTATAGGATGATTAACTTCAGATGGGGACTTTCCGAAATTAATCACTAAAGTCCTAAAATCATTTACAACAGTTCACGAGTATTAACAACAAAAATTAACAAAGTTAGACAAAAAACATACCGATTGTGGTCTTGGCTCTCGTGTTCGCCAGGTGGTTTTGTCAGTTGACTTCCGATATCTTCTGCTTTTTCGGGTTTGTCCAAAGCTTAACCTGCGTATTTTAAATAGTTTAGGGTTTTAGGTAATGAGAACTATCCAAGCATCGGGTATCAAAAAGACCCTTTAAACCATTAGGGTTGAATTGGTCATTTTAACAATTAGGGTAGGAGGGTAGGATGGTGGATTTTGGGACCTAAACCAAGATCTTGGCAGGGTGTTGGGGGTCCACCCCCTTTCATGTGTAATAGCACTTTAACTAGGTTAATGAGATCATGTTGTGTTGATCTGCTTGTGATACAAAAGATTTGATCGTGTTTGCGTATGACTATTTGAACAGTATGTATATGGTTGAGGGTTTCTGAAAACAAAGGAATGATGTTAGTGTGTCTAGTTAAAGTGCTATTACAGCATTTCTCGACAACATTTCATTCTGTTTCTTACAATGATCTTCCAAAAAACTCAACAAATTCTCTCTTATATTATCAAACAACAAAAATGAACTTAGCGGCGGTGACACGTGGCTTCTCTGATGGTTTACGGCGAGGAGGTACACGGTTTCTTGGTCCAACAGATACAAGAAAGTGTACAGCCTATTTCTTGTTACGGTTTGTAATGGTTACCTGATGATGAGAGTTGAATCTTGAAGGGTAGAAAGGTGGTGCAAAATGGTTTAGCCCTGCTTTGAGAGTTCATAACTGTGTGCATGTTTTTAGTGTGTGTTTTTTGGTGAGAAACTCCATGTGTGTGAGAGAGAGAGAGGGGTCGGAGATTATAAGAAGATAGATGAAAGGGTTTGTAATGATAATGATGGCGAGTGAAGTGGAGTTAATGAGGCACCCTCACAAACCCTTTCATATCTCTCGCCACGATTATATCTCTATCATTACACACCATTTCATACCTCTTCTTATCATCTCTGACCTCTCTCTCTCACACAAACTCATGGAGTTTCTCACCAAAAAACACACACTAAAAACACACAATAAAAACACTCTCAAACCAAGCTAAACCCTTTTGCACCACTTTTCTACCCTTCAAGATTCAACCCTCATCATCAGGTAACCATAACAAACCGTAACAAGAAATGGGCTGTACACTTTCCTGTATCTTGTGGACCAAGAAACCGTGTACCTCCTCGCCGTAAACCATCAGTGAAGCCACGTGTCACCGTCGCTAAGTTCATTTTTGTTGTTTGATAATATAAGAGAGAATTTGGTGAGTTTTTTTGGAAGAACATTGTAAGAAACAGAATGAAATGTTGTCGGGAAATCTTTTGTAATAGCACTTTAACTAGACACACTAACATCATTCATTTGTTTTCAGCAACCCTCAACCCTAGACACATTGTTCAAAAAGTCTTAAGCAAACATGATCAAATCTTTTGTATCACAAGCAGATGAAACAACATGATCTCATTAACATAGTTAAAGTGCTATTGCACATGAAAGGGGGTGGACCCCAACACTTTGCCAAGATCTTGGTTTAGGTCCCAAAATCCACCATCCTACTCTCCTACCCTAATTGTTAAAATTACCAATTCAACCCTAATGGTTTAAAGGGTCTTTTTGATACCCGATGCTTGGATAGTTCTCATTACCTAAAACCCTAAACTATTTAAAATACGCAGGTTAAGTATCTTACCTTTTGTTCTCAGCTGTGGTCGCGGCTTGCACTCCAGACTGACAGTGGACACTATATTCCTACAAAAACTTGGTCCTAACAAAATATTACCAACTGAAAATATTAATCATTTGCGCAGCCAAATATTACCAAGAAAATTGGTCCTAACAAAAACTCTTTATTCGCACTTTTTTATGTATGTCAAATTTATATTAAAAGAAAACCATAATAAGAAAAAAAAATACATATATGGAGTAAGATGGAGCAGCTGCTGAGTTTGGTGGGTTTTTTTTTCATCTCATTTGTGAAAGCAGAAACCCATGAAGCATAAACAAAAACCCACTTAAGATTACAACTATATAAGAGATACCCACTTAAAATTACCAACTGAA
Organism: Chrysanthemum seticuspe; assembly: GCA_019973895.1. Classification (NCBI taxonomy): domain Eukaryota; kingdom Viridiplantae; phylum Streptophyta; class Magnoliopsida; order Asterales; family Asteraceae; genus Chrysanthemum; species Chrysanthemum seticuspe. The sequence goes on along the minus strand of BPTQ01000008.1, from coordinate 366,602,273 downwards.
AATATTAATCATTTGTCAAATTGGTATAACATAAACAAAAACCCATGAAGCATTACAACTATATAGTGGTGGTGGAGGTGGTGCGTTGATGGAGGTGGCTCGGTATAACATAAACAAAAACCCATGAAGCATTAAATTAGTAAAAACTAAAAGATACCCACTTAAGATGAAGGAGGCGGCTCGGTGATGTAGTGGTGGTGGAGGCGGCTCGGTGATGTAGTGGTGGTGGAGGTGGTGCGTTGATGGAGGTGCTGCTATGAAGATGGAGGAGGTGGAGCAGCTGCAGCTGCTAGCGTGAGTTTTTTTTTTTTTTATCTCATTTGTGTAAGCAGATCTTGGTTAATAATTGAGGTGATTTTTACGATTAGTTTTCGTCGGGGACATGTCCTCGGAGAAACATTGGTTTGTCTTCTAGCAAGACTTTTGCCGGGGACATGTCCTCGAGGAAGGTTATGGCGGGATAAAGTAAAAAGGTGGGAGGGAAAATAAAAAAATTGCGAAAAGTTTTACCTGGGACATGTCCCCGGTAAAAGGTGTTTTCACTAAAATTATTGAAAAAAATCTTTATTATCATTGTCAATAACTAAAATTAATAACACATCAATTGTGAACTACCATTGTTCATTCTTTTTAGCTTCTTGGTAAACTACCATTGTTGTTACCTTGGACCCCATGAATGCCCTCTGTATAGGTGCTATGGTATACGTATCATGTTTAACGACCGACTATAGGTGCTATGGTATACGTATCATGTTTAACGACCGACTATAGGTGTTATGGTATACGTATCATGTTAAACGACCGAGTATAGGTGCTATGGTATACGTATCATGTTTAACAACCGACTATAGGTGCTATGATATACGTATCATGTTTAACGACCGATTATAGGTGCTATGGTATACGTATCATGTTAAACGACCGAGTATAGGTGCTATGGTATACGTATCATGTTTAACGACCGAGTATAGGTGCTATGGTATACGTATCATGTTTAACGACCAAGTATAGGTGCTATGGTATACGTATCATGTTTAACGACCGAGTATAGGTGCTATGGTATACGTATCATGTTTAACGACCGACTATAGGTGCTATGGTATACGTATCATGTTAAACGACCGACTATAGGTGCTATGGTATACGTATCATGTTAAACGACCGACTATAGGTGCTATGGTATACGTATCATGTTAAACGACCGAGTATAGGTGCTATGGTATACGTATCATGTTTAACGACCGACTATAGGTGCTATGGTATACGTATCATGTTAAACGACCGACTATAGGTGCTATGGTATACGTATCATGTTAAACGACCGAGTATAGGTGCTATGGTATACGTATCATGTTTAACGACCGACTATAGGTGCTATGGTATACGTATCATGTTTAAAGACCGAGTATAGGTGCTATGGTATACGTATCATGGTTAACGACCGAGTATAGGTGCTATGGTATACGTATCATGTTTAACGACCGAGTATAGGTGCTATGGTATACGTATCATGTTTAACGACCGAGTATAGGTGCTATGGTATACGTATCATGTTAAACGACCGACTATAGGTGCTATGGTATACGTATCATGTTAATCGTTGCAAGTATTTGACGGTAGGCAATTTGCGTGTGCTATACATCATATTCAATATTAACAAGCTCAATTTGCACCACTACACATTACTAACCAAACTAAAAAAAGTAACGAAAAATTTCTTGGAATGATTACAAAAAAATCACATCAATTAAAAACCCACCATAACTCATATCTCTCTCACATACTTATTACACCAAGAAAACACACACATGACACTGATGCTTCATATTCTTCATTAAAAACAGTTCATTTCATATGATCATCACAAAAAAAAAAAACTTCAAAAAATTTAAACTCTTAAACAACATTGTTTGATCATAATGGATTTTTTTAACTTGCCTGTTGGAAAAAGAACTAGACATCAATGACAACTCTATGCTCAAGGTACTAACTTGTTTAAATATTTGATCAACTTTTTATTATATGTTTATATATGTTACAATATAATAGTGTTTGGTAAAAAGAATATTATCATGTAAATTTCTGACCCAAACATATCAAGAACTCGAGTAAAGAGATATATCGACGATAAAACCAGTGACCACTCTTTTTCCGGCGTATAATCAGCATGGCCGGATTTCAGGGTGTGCAGGGTGCGCAATCGCACAGGGCCTCCAAAACTTTTGGGGCCCCCGATGTTGTAAATGCAAGGCTGACTTATGTCGAGGTTTAGCAAAAAAATGATATGAATGTGTTTGTAACATAAGATTTTGACGATGTTCAAGTGAAACAAAGATTATTTCAAGCGTATATAAAAAAGAAGAAAAAAACAGATTTACAGGAAACTTTTATGTTGGAGAAGATGATAACTATAAGATATATTTACTTTACACCCTCAGATTTATCAACTTTTTACACTTTTATCCTAGTCATTTAGTTTTATACCTCAACTGATCAACAAGTATAAATGGGTTCACAAAATTTAAACTTTCACTCCATGTCTAAATAAAATTATTAGAATCAGTCCAAATTGTTTTATAACTTCAATTTTTTCAAAACATTCTCTATTAGAAAAACTTTAATTGTTGCCCTATAATATTTATGTGATAAATGCATGTTATACACAGTTTTTTTTTTTTTTTTTTTTTTTTTTTTTTTTTTTTTTTTTTTTTTTATGTTTTCATATACGTACCCTTTTCATAATATGTTTTCATATATTTAAATTTTTCGCGTTCGAAAGATCTGTATTGTAATAAATGGCACAGGGCCCCCAAAATCCACGGGACGGCCCTGATAATCAGCCATTGTATTATATCGACAATAAAGTGTATTTTTTTAAAATATAATTTTTGCCGGGGACATGTCCCCGGCAAAAGGTTTGGCGGGAATTTTCCCGCGAACAATGAACATGCTTTTGACTTTGGTCAAATTTTGATAAAAGTTGAAAATACTTTTGGCGGGGACACGTCCCCGGAGAAACTTTGCGTTGAATTTTGACTATCCGGTCAAAGTTTAATAAAAATCAAACTTACTTTCGCCGGGGACATGTCCCCGCGGAAAATATGCGTTGAATTTTCCGTAACAAGTCAGCGAATTCATGTGCCACGTCAGATCCAATTTTGTCGTTTAGTGGCTTTCACCGGGGACTTGTGTCCCCGGCGAAAATCTCCTCGCCCGTCCATCCGATTGTTGTAGTGGATGGTAAGGGATGCTTGTGTTGGGTTTGTGAGTGTGCAGACCAACTTTTATGAAAACTTGTAAAAGTGATTAAAACTAGAAAATTTTATAAAACCAACTTTTATGAAAACTCTTAAAAAGCAGTAAATAAGCTGCAAATGGACAACAGTTTATCTAAAAAGCTCACAATGCAAATAAAACCTAAACAAATTATGCTAAAAGGCTTCAATAAGCTACCGAGTTTCTACAATAAGCTATTATAACTACTATGCAAACTAGAAAAGCTATGGAGAGTAATTAAACAAGCATAAATAAGCAAAGGGAAAACCGATTAAGCAACATATTAGATTTAAACTACTTTAACAAAAAGCATCTTAACAGATTTGAAAATAAGCAATACAAAGCTAATGCTACTCCCTAAAATAAGCTACTGAGAGAAACAATTAAGCTATGGGAATAGAAATAAGCCAAAATACTAAGGAATAAGCTAAGACATAAAAAGAATAAGCTAAGGGAAGGATACTAAAAGCTACTAGGGGAATAAGCTATGGAAAAGCTTTATGCTGAACTTAATAAGCTGAATAAACCTAAAACAACCTACATTCTTTAAACTGATTTTGAAAATTTACTTGACCAAAATTACGTAATACACAAAAACATCCTAGTGCCAAACAGTCCTTAAGGGATTGTTTTTGCTTTTAATTGCAGTTTGAGACTGAAAAGTTGTAGGATTATCAATAAGACTAGATGACAGAATTCAACTTAATTTTAACAATTAAAAGCTGAGATTATGCTTAAGCTAAATTTGACTTTTGTTTTGACTTTAATTTATTTTTTTTGAACTTCTGAAAATAAAAAAGAATTTAAACAACCCAAACCCACAAAAAGCTATTATAAGCTTTTATTAGCTTGTGAGAACAGGAATTGAAAACTTAAAACAGATTAGGAATAATGAGTTACTAACAGTAAATGAGAAATTGAAGTAAAATAAGACAAGGTAAAAATGTGAATCTGAAATTGCAAATAGTAAACTGACATTGCAAACTTAAATGGAAATTACAACTATATTAAAATAGTAAATGACAATGTAATTAAATGATAACAATTCTCTAATAGCATGAAAATTGGACAAATTCCTTCTGTGAAGATGAGGAGATCTCTAGGGTTTCCTTGGAAGGCTCTGGATGTCTAATCTCGTCCACTGATCTTCCTATGTCATCATCCTAATCATTGTAAACCCTCGGACAAGGAATGTTGTCATAATGTGTCAGGTGGCAGGAGCTTCTAGATGTACTTATTTGTATGGGTTAAAATGGGGTAGCAGTGGAAATTGGGGAAGGAGATGCTACAATAAAGGTAAAAGGAGCGAAGGGGTTATTTTAGGATTTTTTTTATTGTGTTTGACTGGGTTTTAATTAGATTGACCGGGTATTGGGAAGAAAAAGGGTTGGGGCTATAAGTGTAACCGGGTATGTTATTATTTGTGGGCTTGGTTGGGCTGATGGGGTAAAGGATAAGAGTTGGATTGTTTTTGGTTAAGGATTTATTGGATTTGGACCTAGTTATACTACTTGTATCCGGACTTGGAATAATATTACCAAAAGGACCAAATTTGTAACTTTATGAAATTTCAAGGACCCAATGTGTAAATTTGACAAAGTTGAGGTGTGATCGGGAAATATGACTAAGTGAGGGTATGTTTGGTAATTTGGGTAAGGATGAGGGTTTGATGTGAAAAATGCCAAATATGCTCAAAAAACCCGTAAAACTGAATCCCGACTCCGGCTTTTGCTCTCTTTTCCTTCTCGTGCTCGGTTTTTTTTCTGATTTGTATTTTCTTTGTCCTTTTTGTGATATCCGTACCTGCACATGCATAAACTCAAGAAACACACAAATATTAAGCATTAACGGCTCGTTTCTTGTTTATTTGGGTTGGTTTTGATAAAGAAAAGTATATGTTTTCACATATACCAGCCACACTGATAGCGAATGGTGAACTTTGATTACATTGTTACTAAATAACCAAACTTGAGTTTGGTTTCAATTTTCTCTAGCTTCGTAAGAAAGAAAATAAATGTGTGATAGGAAGATAAATAAGATTTGATTACGTCAATAAAAGTTACATTTATCTATGAGGTTATTCTTGTGAAACTTTTTTTAAATTGCAATCCCACATGGGATAAAGAGAAAAAGTTTAGCTTACTTATATGCTCTAGTAAATATGTCTAAATAAGTTGAGATTAGTATTATGTTGTTGGTTCTATTCTTACATATTGTTTAAAGAAATAAAAACAACTCCTAAGACTTTAACTAATAATTTCATACAAAATCTGGACAATTTTTTTTGTCATTTTGACTACAATAAATAGGTCGAGACTGTTTAAAAAAAAAAAAACTCCTAAGACTTGAGCTAATAATTTCATACAAAATCTCGACCTTTTTTTTTTTGTCATTTTGACTAAAATAAATAGGTCGAGACACGCTTATGTTGTTGACTTCTAGTGTTGAATTTCCTTTAAAAAAAATAAAGAACATCGAATCATAGTAATTGGTAAATTCATACAGGATCCGAACTTTTTGTCATTTTCACTACAGTAAATAATATTTCGACTTTTTGTCAATATATTGAAGGATTTATCACGTCATCCAAAACTTGTGTGTCCATATTGTAAATTTTAATGTTCGAGACATGGCGAGTGTATATGTTTGCACCAAATAAAAGTTAAAGTGTGCTTGGTTGAAGCTATTAAAGTATAAGGAATGGTAATAATAATCTATACTACTTTATAATAGATTTGGGACTTGCTAAAAGGGGTAGTCTTAAAATTGTAAGACCAAAAACATTTCCTTCTTAAGAAATAATAATCCATTTAGTCAATAGTAATACAAAGACTTTATGACCAAACTTTATGGCTCTGGAAAAATTCAGACTTTTGACCAAACTTTTAAAGCCTGTAATAAAAATGGTCAATACGTTACAAAACTTCATCATAAATATATTTGACTTTTGCGAAAAATTCAATACCTTGCACACATAAATAAAAGTTATGACATTTTTGTAACAGCTCCAATATTCATTATGCTCATTCAAGATGTAACAGCCGACTACAAAACTTCATCATAAATATTTTTTAATTCATTAAATTCATACTTTTAATTTATACTCTAACCTACGGGATATAAGTACCCACAAATACACAAAGAAATCTCATTTTTCATTCTCACTCCACACACTACTAAAATCATCCCCCCCTCTCTCATTATCTGTAAAAGAACACGCATCATCACCTCAACTGCCACAACCACCTACGACGCCTTCTCCACCACCACAATCATAAATCTACTAAAAAACATTTGCTCATTACAAAAATAGTTATCCGGTACCCGCCGCCGCATTGCGCGGGTACCCTTCTATTGAATATAAATGGTTGATTAACTATAATGTAATGAGTCATAACTCATTACTTAAATGTGTTTACATAAACACTACACAACTAATTTGATAAACTTTGACCTCGTTTGGTACACGGTTGTGAGCGGTTTAGAATGAAAGATTCTATCAACTCTTTGTTAGGTACATTTTTTTTCCCTGACACTTGATTTTGATGAAAGAGGACCAATCACCAGGATTTTTTTTTCCGTGAGTTTTTGTTAGCCACATATATTCACTTCTTTTTATATTTTTACATTTTTTTGTTTCAAATAAATACATAAAATCTATTAAACATATATATAAATGAAATATTAATTAATTTTCTCTCATTCTTTTCTTTCAAACATTTCTCTAATCCGAATTCAATTCCAACCCCACTTACAAACCATAGTTAGGTGTTGTTTACTTTTTTCCTTAGCTAAGGGATTGGACCAACTTACCTTTTAATATTATTACTTTTTTAGGTGAGACCCATAAAAATCTCTTATTTGGTTTATATCCACAAGGGATGAAAATTGACATCCTCCCCAATAAGAGGCTTGAAGAGATGGAACCCACATGAATCCTTAGCTAAGAAGAAACTTACCTTTCATAAACCAATATATTACGATCACATAGATTTGTTGATTGTATTATAAGCATAAAATTATTGATCATAGATACAGGAACAAAGACACGTTATTGTTTTTGAAGAGGTTGGGAAGAAAGAGTTTATTAGGGTTAAGATATGGGCAGTGAATCAGTTTCGTAATATTAATTGAGAATAAAATGGCTAATTACCGAATGTAATGTTATCCTTTATAGCTTTAGAGTTACAGAACATCCACAAAAAAATGTGGTGGCTCAGTGGTTAACATACCGCATATGTTATAAGTTTTTGAAATAAAGTATAATGGTATCTTAATATTAAGGGTGTTACAAGTTTACATAATTTAAGACATTTAAATTTTTGGCTATTGACTATTGACTATTGATTTCCATATTAAGTAAGTTAGAATATGAATTTTAAGCCTTTCTATATAGAGAAATGTCCTAAATGAGTAAAGATAAAGATGCAATGCATTCAGTTCAATGTTCCTCTACACGCTCCATCCCCATTCTTTGTATCACTATTGTCATCTGATTCAAAAACACATAGACAAATCCGATACATCATCCATTCAATCGTACACCTATTTTAATGGGATGTTTGGTACGCATGAATGGAAAGCTGAGAAAGGGAAAAGAGGTTGATTCTCATGTGTGTTTGACATAAGAATGGAAACAGGGAATTAAATTACCATTCTCATTCCCCCATTTTGTTTCCTTAAAAATAGGAGAAAGGTGGAGAATGAGAATTTTAGAAGGGCTCTTTCTCTCTATCCATTCTCTAGTGAATGAAAAAATCACGGACAAAAACGTACGGTTTCTTTTTTCTTTTTTTTTAATTCGCGTTTTTTCTTCGCTTCATTGATTTTTGTCTGTTTTTATACGTTTTCATCTGTCTTCGTTCTTTTTCATCCGTTTTCATACGTCTTAGCTCGTTTTCATACGTTCTCATCTATTTTCATACGTTTTCGTCCATTTTCGTTCGTTTTCATACGTTTTCGTCCGTTTTCATCAGTTTTCTTTCATTTCCGTCCATTTTCATACGTTTTAGTCCGTTTTCAGACGTGTTTTTACGCTTTCATAAAAAAGTGAATAAAAAAGAAAGACAAAAAGACAAGAAAAAAAACATGGACTTAGGTTTATCTATTAAATTTTAGATTAATCCCCACCATTAAATCAAACTAGATGGATGGTGAGGATTTGTACCTTGGTAAGCATCAAAATAAGAGTAACCATTTAAACTTTTCTCTACTTCGTAACATGTAAAAAGTCCTATAGCAGAAAATTATACAAATATTGATGTGTATATACTAGTCTTTGTAAATCAAGTTTTAATTGCTTATCCTCTACGTGTATATACTAGTTCGATCATGAATATTATACAATATCCATCTTTTTTATTAGTTGTGTTTAGTGCAATGTGTAAGTTGTAGAAATATGTTTTTCTTTTTGTCATTTTTGTTTCATCGTAGAGATGATATAATATATTTTTATATGACAAAAAACTTGAATTATGTTTGCATAATTGTAATTATGTGACCTGATAACGTCAAATAATCAACGTAACTAAAAAACCTGAAAATATATATATTCATTATTTTATGTACCAAACAAAGGAATTGATTCTTTAATCGATTCTGACATTATATTCTCTATTTTTACCAAATACTAGAATCCATTCTCTTATATTAGACTCATTCTCTTTATATGCCATTCGATTCTCAAATGCATTTATATTCTTTGTGATTCAGTCGTACCAAACGTCCCCAGTGTATATTCAAAGAATGAAAGGACAAAAATAACCCGGTTTTCAACTTATCCGGTACCCGGGTGAAGCCGGTTTAAAAAGAAACATCATCCTCCCCCTGCCCTGAAAGAAGTCTGAACTGAAGTGAGAGTAGTAATTATTTGCAGCAGCAAAATGAGTCGCAGAGAAGAATAGCATTATTAGCATCAGTAGCAGCATTTGTAATAATAATAATAATTAACCCCAATTTCTTCTTCTTCTTCCCAAACGATCTTTTTCAACCTAATCTCACCCGATCTTATCCCAACTTATTCTCCGTAAGCAACACCTTCTCTCATTTCATTTAATTAGGTCAATTGAATTTTTTTAATTGAAGTTGTTATAGTAATAAATACTTCATACATTTCAGTTACTTACCTCTTTGTTTATAACTTTTTTAGCAATTTAATTACGTTACTTTTATTCACTTAGTTTCTTTGAAAGCTTAGTGTTTTAGTAATAACTGACTTAGAAATTACTTAGTCAAAGTGTTCTGCTATACTAGTATTATCACTATTGTAAACTACAACGTTTGCCTTGCCTAATCGAAGAAGAAGAAAAAGGTTATCAAACTTACATATAGCACTAGTAGGATGTAGCAGAAAGAAAGCAGTAGTTGTTTCTTTTAATAAAGCGTTTGCTAGCATAGGTGTATGGCTATAAGTACTTCGTGAAAACGCTAGTTGCTAGTAGCTTTATATGACATTAGAACCAGCTTACTCTTCAATATTGTTATAGTATTATTTTGCTCGTTTCCTACAAAATGTGTTTTATCATGTTAATTTCCTAATATGACATATGCGTAGTACTAGTGTTATAGTTGCATACTATGGTACCTTATAAGTTAACATATCCGTTTTTATACGTTTTCGTCCGTCTTTATACGTTTTCATCTATTTTTCCTACGTTGTTATTCGTCTTTATACGTTTTCTTACGTTGTCATACAGTTTTGTCAGTTTTTCTTATGTTTTCATCCGTTTTTTTACGTTTTCATTTGTTTTTATACATTTTAGGTCGTTGTCTTACGTTTTCACCCGTTTTCTTGCGTTTCTGTACATTTTCTTACGTTTTTTGTTCGTTTTTATATGTTTTATCTGTTTTTATTCATTTTCTTGCGTTTTCATTTATCCATTTTTATCCGTTTTCATCTACTTTATACACTTTCATCTGTAAGAAAACAAGCAAAAACATATAAAAATGTATAAAATCATATCAAAACGGATAAAAACGTATAAAAACGCAAGAAAAACGGACGAAAACATATATAAACGGACGAAAATGCATAAAAACATATGAAAACGTATAATAACAGATGAAAAGTAAGAAAACAGACAAAAGCGTAAAAAACGGAGGAAAACGTATAAAAAAACAAAAACGTATAAAAACGGACAAAACCGTATGACAACGTAAGAAAACGTATAAAGACGGATAACAACGTAGGAAAAATAGATGAAAACGTATAAAGACGGACGAAAACGTATAAAAACGGACGAAAACGCATTAAAACGGGTGAAAACGTAAGAAAATGGGCGAAAACGATAAAAACCGCGTAGAAAAGATTGTTTTTTAAGAAAACCAAACTTTGAGTTAATTTAAACGGTCGTTAGTATAAAGGACTACCGTTGCAAAATATCGTTTGGTTAATGGACTAACGTTGCCACTGAGTTATCGGAGAAGATAACGGTAGTTAGCGACAACGTGCAATATGTAAACCGTAAGTAGCAAAAAAAAAAAAGTGACTACGGTAGTGATTTGGAGCAAACCACAGGGACGAACGGTGTAATTTACTGTTTTTTTTTTAATTAAAGTTTTGGTTTTTGTTCCTGGGTTTTTATTTAGAGTAAATTACAAAGATGGTCCCCGTGGTTTAATTTGAAAAGACAAACTTACCGCACATGAGGAACTTTTAACAGTTAAAGTTGACGCCGTTTGGTCAAGGGACTCTCAGTGTTAATGGTTTATGAGTTAGGGACTATCTATGCAAAAAAAAGTCAAAGGACCAAGAGTGAGAGTCAACGCAAACCACAAGGACTATCTTTGTAATTTACTCTTTGGTAAAATCACACCCGCATTTAAAACAACCGGTTTTGAGCTTATGTTTGTTTTCAAAATTGGTATTACCCGGGTCAACCCTGAAAGCCTGAATGGAAGATTTGATAATAATTATTTGCAGCAAACTCAATCGCAGAGAATAGCATTGATGATAATAATAATTAAACCCAATTTCTTCAACCTCTCACCCGATCTTATCCCAACTTATTCTCCGTAAGCAACACCTTCTCTCATTTCATTTAATTAGGTCAATTCAATTTACTTTTTTTTAATTGAAGTTGTTATAGTAATAAATACTTCATACATTTACTTACCTCTTTGTTTATAAGTTTTTTAGCAATTTAATTACGTTACTCTTATTGTAAACTCCAGACACCAACCAGTTGAATGAGTCAGTCAGAAATGAGGGTTAATAGTAATTATTAGCATCATTTGTAATAATAATAATAATTAACCCCAATTCCTTCTTCTTCTTCCCAAACGATCTTATCCCAACTTATTCTCCGTAAGCAAGCACCTTCTCTCATTTCATTTAATTAGGTCAATTCAATTTACTTTTTTTTATTTTTTTTTAATTGAAGTTGTTATAGTAATAAATACTTCATACATTTCAGTTACTTACCTCTTTGTTTATATGTTTTTTAGCAATTTAATTACGTTACTTTTACCGTCCGAAAGTTAAGTGTTTTTGTAATCACCGGTTTCAATAATTGACTTAAAAATTACTAACTCAAAGTGTTCCTTTATACTAGTGTTATCACTATTGTAAATTACAATGTATGCCTTGCCTACTCGAAGAAGAAAAAGGTTATCAAACTTACATATAAGTACTACGTGAAAACAGTAGTTGTTTGTTTTAATAAAGCGTTTGCTAGCATAGGTGTATGGCTTTAAGTACTATGTGCAAACGCTAGTTGCTTCAAAATGCTCTCCGTCATAGCCTTGCAATACATTTTTGTAGCTTTATATGACATTAGAACCAGCTTACTCTTCAATATTGTTATTTGCTCATTTCCTACTAAATGTGTTTTATCATGTTAATTTTCTAATATGACATATGCGTAGTACTAGTATTATAGTTGCTTACTGTGGTACCTTATAAGTTAACTTTATCAACAATTACTTCAACGTGTTTTAGTATCTTCCCCTGCTGGCATAATGCGACTTGTACTAATTTTCTATGTAACGTTATGTTGATTATGTATTATGCAAATATTTGTTGATCGCTTTGCGTGTGGATTCTGTTTGTTTAAGGACAATTTTATTGAATTGTAGGAATAGAATGCTCCAAGTGCTAAGCACGCTCGTTTATTCGAGGCTGCTTTGCTTCAACATATTGTGAGTAAGTGCTGTAACATATATGAATAAAGTTCATCTAAAACCTGTCTCAACAGTTATCGTTTATGTAATCTAATACCCTATACTTTTTTTGTAACCATTCCGAGAAACAAAATTTGGATATTTGGTCTCCGTTGCCTGACCAAGGATGGAAACCTTGTACAGACTCGGCTACCGTTCCATGTGAGATCCTTAACCTGTGTTTTTTTAGATATTGTACTATGTTGTGAGTTATATAACCGTCTCTGTTTCATCTCTCATCATAATGTAATCGAATCCCGATTTTATATTTTAAGCCACTCTAGAAGTTAATCCGGTCTGGCAAGATACAAGGTATTTTTACGGCCGCTATTTGGCTTTATATCGTGTTTTTAAGCTCTTAACTCTTAGACTGGTGGTAAGATGTTACGTTTACTATGCAGTTCTTTCACCGATATAATTTGATATCGACCACTTTATTGAGGTCTTGCAAGATGAAATCTCCATAGTTAAAGAAGTGCCGAGCATGTACTCTTGGAGCACAAGGGATTACTATGGTACTGGCATACGACCTACTCGAATCAAAATGGCGCCTGTCCATGCTTCTGCTAATTGGTATCTCGAAAATGTGCTGCCGATGCTAAATAGGTTCGTGATAATCTTTTCTTTAACGTTTTACTTCAGTTCTAGCACAAACATGTCAAAGTTATCTGTTTTCTCAGTTTTCTGCTGTCACTTGATGATTTAATGTGTCGCTATCTGATCTCTCGCCTGATCTTATGGTTTTACCATGTTTGCTTTCTCTGATACTTTAACCCTATAAAAAAGTATTCGTGTGCCACTTAAAATTTATCTGTTTGTCCTGAGGAAGCTGCAACATTTGTATGAACACGTAATTTATGGGAAGTGTCTAAGTAGTACCCAAATGTGTTCCATATCCATCGCAAATACGCATTATGGTACAGTGCTTCTTGTTGATATATTGACTGTATAAAATAGTAACAGAGGTCATTGCATTATGTATAACTAATCAATTTGACGCATTATGTTACAGTGTTGTTTATATTATTGAGTCAAACAGAACCATTATATCTAACAATTGCAGTTCTAATGTTTCAGTCATGGAATTGCAGGTATTGCCCCATTCTCGCACTGTTTAGGTTTTGATAACCTACCAAAAGAGATCCAGCTTCTTCGATGTAAGGTTAACTTTCAAGCATTAGTTTTTGTTCCTCACATTAGAAGACTAGGAGACACCCTCGTTCAACGCCTTCGAAGCTCTCCTACTACAAACAAAGGAACAACGAACGATATATTGGAAGATGAAAGGGGAAGTGGAAAGTTTATCATTTTACATATCCGCTTTGAAAAAGTATGTCTCCTTCCATGTTTCTCCATCATGATCTTTAGAATGTAAATTTACGCCATCTTTGTCTCCTTTGCTCTAGAATAGATTCTTTTTTCTCACATGTTGTTAACAACTTGATTGCATATATTTTTTTTGTGATTCTAGAGTGGCACCAAGTAGGTCAAAATGGGTCGGGTTGACCCACCAACACTTTTTTGTCTTTCACAGTTCTATACATGATCAATCCCTTAAAAAGGTTTTATAAAAACCATCACTGAAATAATGATCTAGTTTTTCCCGATCAAGTTATTAGGGGTTATAAACACTTGATCTGTTGGTGGTAGCAATTTAGACACATTTAGTTATGAATGGGTCAATTCATGTTATGTTTTATCTCTAAGTGGACGAAAAGTGGTTCAGGTCAACCTAACTCCATCCCTAACAAAAAGTATGCCCTTGCCACCTCGATTACAAATATGTGATGGTGGGATTATGAAGGACATCTTTTTTACCAAATTTTATTGAACAGGATATGGCTGCCCCTTCAGCTTGTGATTCTGGTGGTGGAAAAGCTGAAAAGTTGGCACTTGCAAAGTACCGGCAAGGCGGCAAGTAATTTGGCAGGGAAGAGTGATGAAAACTCAGTTCACTAATGAAGAGTTGAGACATCAGGGACGATGTCCACTCACTCCTGAAGAAATTGGACTGCTGTTGAAAGCTTTGGGCTTCAACAATGATACACGCCTCTATCTTGCATCCTGTTGGGAATAATTTGTTACCGCGGATAGTTGTGGTTTACACTGCTTGGATTAACACTAGCAGTGGAAACGTATTCCCACTGCCAGTTCATTATTACCACTGCTATTAGTTTAAGTTTAGTTAAACGCGTCTAGATAAGGATAGAATAGATTGTGTGTATATTCTATAATGATAGCTTTATACTTATCTTGTAAAGGACTCCTTGTTGTATAAAAGGAGATCCTAGGTCATTGTCTTAGTTACGTATTACTTTACATTTACCTACGAAAGCTTCAAGGTGTAACCCTAGTGATACTAAGATCACTCGTATTATTTCATTAATAATATTTGAGCTTAAGTTTTGTGTTTACTTGTGTTTACTCTCATACATCATATAATCCGTCTTCTAAGTATTACTTAAGTAAATTCCGATTGCTTAATAATATCATACAAAATATCATTGACACAAGGAGAGTGTCCCAGATCCATCAAGTGGTATCAGAGCGAAGGTTCTGGTATTTTGTTTTAGAAGATCTAGAGAATTTGCTTAACTCACTCACTCAGTTCAATGGAGATGGAAAACAACCAATCAAACTCTTCTTCTACACCCAGACTCCCTAAGCTTAAGCTTAATGAGTTTGAGATGTGGAGGATATTGATTGAGCAATACTTCCTCATACAGGACTATGCTCTATGGGAGATCATTCAACTTGGTGATTCTTTCAAACCCGTGACTAGTACTGTGAAGGTTGGTGAAACAGATGTTGTGAAAGTTTCAGTGCCTGAATCCAATGTTGAAAAGGCAATGAGGAAGAATGATCTTAAGGCTAGAAGTCTATTGCTGATGACTCTTCCCAGAGATCAGATCATTGCATTCAGCAAGTTTAAGACTGCTAAAGAATTATTTGAAGAAATTTGCTCAGTGTTTGGTGGTAATGATGCTACTAAGAAGACTCAAAAGACATTGTTGAAGCAAAGCTATGAAAACTTTACTGCTTCAAGTAATGACTCACTTGATAGCATTTTTACCAAGCTTCAAAAGATTGTTACACAGCTAACTGTGTTTGGCATTGAGGTAGAAAAGGAAGACCTTAACTTGAAGTTCTTAAGAAGTTTACCTTCAAAGTTTCAAACAAATGTCACTGTTTGGGAAAACAAATCAGACATTGAAACAATGAAACTCAATGATCTGTACAACAACTTCAAATTAATTGAGCAAAGGTTAAAGAAGGCAGGGAAACTTGGTACAAGCTCTAGTAGCTTGACATTGTTGTCAACCTCTGTTGACAATGATGTGTCTGATGATGAAAGTGATGATGATGTTGCCACTGTAAGTTCTAAAGTTTCCACTGGCAATGTGAATATTGCCACTGCAGGATCAAAGAAGAAGGCTGCTAGTATTGGAGATCCTACCTTTTATGCTTTTATCTCCACACAAGTTGATGGCTCTTTCTTAACTCATGAAGACATAGAGCAAATCGATGAAGATGACTTGGAGGAGATGGATATAAAATGGCAGATAGCTCTTCTTAGCATGAGGGCTAAGAAATTCTACAAGAAGATTGGAAAGCCTATCCACATTAATGGTGATGATACTGCAGGCTTTGATAAGAAGAAAGTGGAGTGCTTTAACTGTCACAAGTTTGGACATTTTGCTAGAGAATGTAGAAGACCAAAGGCCAAGGAAAACATGTATACATGGTACAAGCAAAAGAAGGGACCAACTGTGGAAGAACCAAAGGAAATGTTGGCTATTGATGGTGTGAGCTATGATCGGAGTTTCATGGCTGATGATCTTGAAGAAGAACAGACAGATGCTGCTCTTGTTGCTACTGAATTTGCTCTCATGGCTTTTTCTGA
Organism: Chrysanthemum seticuspe; assembly: GCA_019973895.1. NCBI lineage: Eukaryota > Viridiplantae > Streptophyta > Magnoliopsida > Asterales > Asteraceae > Chrysanthemum > Chrysanthemum seticuspe. The sequence goes on along the minus strand of BPTQ01000008.1, from coordinate 366,585,934 downwards.
TTCTGAGGTACAAAACTTTGATAGTTGTTCTAAAACTTTTAGGGCTGCTAAAGAAGTAGAAAGGCTTAATGACTTATACTCCAATGAAAGACAAGAGTTATATAATGCTAATTATACTGTGTCTAATCTTAGGAGAGCTATGGCAGTTTTAGAAAAGCAAATAGAGCATTATCAGGCTAATGAGTTAATATTTAATGATGATATGATTCTAATTAGGAGAGAGATAGAGTTTACTACAGCTGTGAATGAGGCATACCAAAAGGAACTTGATAAACTTAAACAGAAAACTGAAAATGTCAATTTAACTTTAGACACATGTTATCATCAGTCTAAGCAAATTGATAAAATTTGGAATGCTCAAATATACAATAAAGCTAAGTCTGGTATGGGTTATAATACAGTGCCACCACCACTAAGAGGTGTTCCATCACCTCCAGGTATAGATTTAGCTCATACTGGTATAGAAGACTTTAAGGATCTTGAAAGAGAATATGGTCCTTTAAAGAACACAGTTGTGAAGAGTGAGGAAGAGAGTAAGCTAGAAAATGATGTGTTTGAGAGTGCTAGTGACTCATCAGTTGTTGATGAGAATGATAAAAAGAAAGTAGAGACTACTCTCCCTAAAGTTACTAATACTGTTACAGAGGAACCTAGGAATCCAGTTAATAAACCTAGACCAACTGTAAAGTATGCTGAGATGTATAGGAACAAGCCTACAGCTCCTAGGGGTAACCAGAGGAGTTGGAATCATGTTAAATCTCAATAACTAGGAAGTGATTTTGTTATGAACAATAAGGCATGCTATATTTGTGGTAGTTTTGATCATTTACATGCTTATTGTGACTATCATGTTGGGAGAAGGGAAGTCTATGGGAAGAAAAGGGTGGAGTCTAACAGAAATCAACATAATGTACACCCTAGTTCAAATTGCAACATGGTCCCAAGAGCAGTTCAACTTAGAAGTGGCCTCAAAACATTTGCTACTGCAAAAACTGTTAACACTGCTCACCCTAAGTCACCTGTTAAGAGTGCAAACTACAAAACAAGTTTTATAAAATCTGCACAAACAGGAAAAAGGACCTTTCAAGCTAAAAAGGTTAATAATAATCAACAGTGGGTACCTAAAAAGAAACCAGCAGTTTCCATTGCTCATGCAAAAGTTACCACTGCAAGGGTTCTTAATAAGAAAAGGGGGGACATGGGCAATGCTGTGAAGGCCTCAGCACGTTGAGAATGGAAACCTAAAGGAAACACCTCTACAACCAATCCCAATGGTGTATCAATGACCTTTGATAGATTTAACTATATTGATACACGAGGCAGATCCAAGTCAATCATGGCTTGGGTCCCCAAAAGAAACTAAATCTTTACTTTATGTGCAGGAACATCCAAGAACTAAATGATTTGATCTTGTATTTACAAATTATGGGTGTTCAATGCACATGACTGGCAACAAGTCCTTCTTTTTGATTTTATGCGGACTGTCTGTCAGTTTTTGTTAATGAAGTTAGTGAAACAAAGTGTGTGATGCAGGAAAGTCAATAATAATGAAAACATGGATTATTATTAATATTTCACAAAACTGCACTCTAAGTGCAGCTATTACATCCATGAGGTACTGGTTACAAGCATCACAACATTAACTTGCAACTACTACCAACAACCTACACCAAAAACAAGCTTGCTAACCCATCTCTTTTCCTACCCATCATCCATCATCTATGGCTTCTTGGGAATGCCCCAGGTTGGCATCACCTTTGGAGCCCCACGCATGTTAATCCACTCGTACACTCTAGGGCATGACAATCCCATCACCACTTCTTTGACTGGTGGAGAGGATGCTGAAGGTTTCTCTTGTGATGGTGTTGTCAACAGTGGTGGAAAAGGAGGTATCTGTATTTCTCCTGAAGGAAGCATTCTTGCAAGGGGAATCACATCCAATATTCTTGACTCAGTATCATTATTTGTGCTTGTACATGGTGAAATGTAGCTTGCATTGGAGTCTGAGATATCTTCTATCATCACAGCTTCTAGTGGATTTGGATGAATGAAAGAAGGACCAGCAGCAACAGGGTTTGTATTTGCATCTGCATGAGTTCTCTTTCTTGATGAAACTGCCTCAAACACTTCTTTCTTTGTATTTCCTGGGTTGTTCAGTATATAATTCCAAGTCTCTTCATCCCAAAAGCTATTTGAGATTGAGTCATCTGAAGAGATGCTGATTGGATTTGAACTGCTCATTTTTGTGAATGTTCTTGTTGACAGATTTTTGGAGTGAGAAGTGTTGTTGGTAAAAGATTGGTTCTTTAATACAAGTACAAGTTGGATTAACTATGTTAATGAAGGGAATGTGTAAGTGGTTGTGAAGTAAATAGAGTTCAATGGCCTTGGAAAGTGTGTCAATACTTAAAAGTTGACTTATTTGAGCATAGCCATTGCTATGATCATTTCTCTATATACACTAACCATAGTCAATGCTCAACAGTGATTCTAGTGTTTTATTTATGCTTGTTGAAGGATTCTTTGTTTACACTACATGCTCGAGGCTATTTTACCTTATCTCGTTATCCACTGATGTGTATATAGAGATTATTTTGACAGTGGGAACTATAATGCAAACAGCGTTATAAAGTGTGTTCATACAGTGGAAAGAGAAAAACAAAGGAACTTCATTGAAGCTATAAAACATAGATCATTACAACCAAAGTGCAAGTACTACTAATCATCAAAACACAAAAAGATTGCAACCTAGCATACTCTAAACCTAACTTCAGCTAATCCATTGGCTTCTTGCCTTTGCCCACATAGTCATGCTTGTTTCTTGGTGCCCTATTCCTTTTGTTCTCAAAGGTGGATTGCATTTTTAGACATGGAAGACCAAGAACTTGTGGAAAAGGTTTTGGTAGCCTTGCAGACCTTATTGGACTTGATATATGTTTCATGTTGGAGATAGCTGTTTCCAGTGCTATTGATAGCGCCTTTGGCAACTCTTTGGATATGGAATAGGTTTCATCTTTTTCTTCATCATCCTCTGAAGAGCTGGTGTAGAACTCACGAGATTTTGCAGGTTTAGCTGCAGGCATTCGTTTAGCAGTTTCTTTGGTATACTTTTTAGATGAAGAACCAGCCCCTGGTGGAAAGTATCCACACCATCCTGATGCCTCTGAAGATGTCTCTGACTCAATTACATACTCTTCTTCTGAATCAGAAGAGATATCGATGGTGTTGGAAGGATTGCTCATGATTATGGTTTTGGGGATATTGTGTTTGAAAGTGAATTGATGATGTGTATCCAAAGCCAAGCCTCCTTATATAGACAAAGTCGGTGGAAGGGTTATTTAATGAAGATATTTACCTTTTCCTTACTTTGGTAGGTTAAGGAGTAAATATAGATATTATTGTTTGACTTTAGAAGATATTTTACTTGGACAATGGTTTGGTTTAAGTTAAATTTGGTATGTATCAAGTTGGTTATTCTTATCTTTTAAAGATACATAATCAAGTTTTGATAAGGAGTCGAAGTTAAAAGGTGTATATCTGAGATACACAATAAATGGTTATTGATTCACCATGTCTAACACACATAAGAATCAACTAGTCCAGAGCAAATGGCTACTGGTAAAGACATGACAAATCCGTTTATGGTTGATAGTTTACCAAAAACTATATGGTTATCAACTCACCATATTCTTTATGATTAAGAGTTGGCTAGTCCATAGCAAATGGCTCATGGTAAAGACATATCAAATCCGTTGATAGTTGGTAGTTTGCTAAAAACTATGATAAGAGCAGTCTTGTTGTTCTAATGATTTTATTTTCCACTGCTCTTTGAAATTTTTGTGAAAAATTCCCACGGCTATTTCACAGTTTCCACTGACAAGTGTTATTTTTCCACTGTAATTCTAGCCGTTATTAATGATTGTGTCAGTAACAAATTTTTTACTAGCCGTTGAAAGTTTCCACTGATTAAATATAGGATTATAAAATATTTAAGGAAATTATCTTCTTTCCTTCTTATAATACTTACTAAAGATAATTTTTCTTGTGCGACAATTCTAAACCCTAATCCTATATATCTTTTTCTCTCAATTGGCTAGTTATTCTTTAAATTCTTACTGACATAATATCGGTTTTCATCAAAAGTTTCTATGGCATCTTTGAAGTTTGCAGATGAGCACAACCTTGTGGCCTACTTACAAAAGTCTGACGAGAAGAGTGGCCCTGTTTTTCATCAGATTGTGGACTTTCTCAATACCACACATATAAGGTATGCTTTGCTTTTAAAACCCACAATCTATATCTCTCAAATCAAACAGTTTTGGACTTCTGCTCAGTCCATCACACTTGAGAATAGAGATACACATGAAACAGTGGATGCTCTACGAGCCACTGTCGATGGGGTAACCATAGATGTTACTGAGGCATCCTTGAGGAGAATACTTCACTTGGATGATCTCAATGGTATCATCTCATTACCTATGTCTGATATTCATGATACTTTATCATCCATGGGGTATGATACCATTGACAAAAAGGCCACTTTCAAAAAGAGTGGTTTTTGTCCCCAATGGAGATTTTTTATTCATACTCTGTTGCATTGTCTTAGTCCTAAGAAAACCTCTTATGAGCAATTTAGTTCAACCATGGCTTATCCTTTGGTTTGACTAGTCACTGATAAGATTTTCAACTGGTTAAATTATATTTTTACAAGTATGAAAGGCAATGTACAGAGTAAAGCAAATTTTTAATGTATCCCCGGTTTGTGCAAGCAGTGCTAAATCAATTTCAACTGCAACCCCATAATGATGTTTATCCAATCAGTTGCCTCAAGCCTAAAGCTTTTCAAAATTTGAACAAAGATGGCAACATGATTTTTACACCTCTCCTACCCCAAATGCTTGCTAAAATTTCTTCTGGACAAAACACACCCATAATTAATGTTCCAAACATTGATTATACCCCACCAGTTTCAAGAATCTATGAGAGAAGGCCTAAAAAGTCAACCCCTCTCATGACAACACAACAAGTTTCTGAACCTTATGGTCTAGGAACAAGCATTGGTGGTTCTAGACTTCCACCTAGTCCTACTATGGAGGAATCTGGACCAATGCCCCATGATTCACCTCTCCCAACAGGTAACACAGTTGGAAGTGCTGAGGGCAGTGGAAACCAATTGGAATTGATGGTTTTGTGTACCAAATTAGCTAAGCAGGTTGACTCTCTACAAAAGAACTTGGCTACTTTCAAAAAGCAGCATGCCAAGGATGTTCAACTGTTAAAGACAGAGATTCAGACTTTAAAGGAAGAGGTGCAAAGGTTGAAACAGCACAAGAAGACTGCAAAGTTGGTGATTTCATCTTCATCCTCACCTTCTGATGGTGATTCAGCTTGTCATGATTTGGGAAATTCTTCCAAACAGGGGAGGAAAACAGGTTGACACTGAGGGGAGGAAAATTGATTTTGAAGATGAAGGAGATACAACTAAAGGAACGAAGGAAGCTGATACTCATGGAGAGCAACTTGAAGATCAAGAAGACATTTTCCAAATCCAACTGATTTTACCACTGAAGATATTTCCACTGCAGAGCCGATTCTTGCCACTGCAAGTGAAGAATTTGATATTGTGAAGACAGAAAAGGGTAAAGCAGTTATGGAAGATGTACAACAACCTAAAGGTAAGTTTTCAAAGAAAAGACAAGTTCAGATTGATCATGATAGAGAACTTGCTAAGAAGATTTCAGAAGATCAAATTGCTGAAAAGAAAAGGTTGAAAGAAATAGAAGTTGCTAGCTTTATGGAAGCTCAAAGATTGGATAGATAGAAGATACTGATTCAATTTCCACTGTCCAACCTATAGTTTTGAAAGAGAAAGCTCCAGAGTTTAGTTATGTTCCTACTGAAGAAGATATTCAGTTTCTGGTGGCTAATAATCCAGAAATCAAGAAAAAGGCAATTGACCTTGTTGCTGATGCATCTTTAACTGAGGAACAAAGAACAGCTCAGTTGAAAGATTTTATTATGATGAAGAACAATCAAGCACTTGAAGATGTGATTATTTCAGTCAAAAAGGGTCAGAAGAAACAAAGACAACCAACCAAGGCACAAATACTTGCATATATGAAGACTTATTGTTGTCATGTTGGTAATTGGAAAAGGCATCAATTTATAGGAATGTCTGATGATCAAGTTGAAAGGGCTTACTACAGAACTGTGAAACAAGATAAATCTTTTATTCCAATGGGTTCTGAAGAAGAAGAAAGAAGAATTCCTAGATTGAAGAGAAAGGCCAAAGTTAGTGATTCTCAAACTGTTAAGAAGACTAAGGTTATTGAAGATTCTACAAATTCTACCGAGAAGTTCACTGAAGAACAGATGACTGGAATGATTGTGATTGAAGACAGAGACTTTAATCCTGAACCACTGCAAATTCGACATCCTATTATTGATTGGGAAGTTTACACTGCTAGCAATTTTGCTCCAACATGGAAGATTACTAGGCTGGGAGGTGAAACTTCATCATTCATAACCTTTCAAGATCTTATTAAAGCTTTTGACAGAGATGATCTCAATACACTATGGAAATTAGTTCAAGAAAGGTTTAATGATCAAGGTCTCAAAGATACAAAAGAAATGCAGTTATGGGTAACTCTTAGAAGGCTTTTTGAACCAAATGCTGATGATGACTACTGGAAAACCTTATTCACATGTTTTGGTACTAAATGGTTTTATTATGATTCATGTGAAGTTCATCATGTGTCTACAGCTAATGGAGAAGACTTTTTCATGCTTGCTGAGAAAGAATATCCACTCAGAGCTGGAGCTGTTACAGTAATGTTAAGCTTACACATAAGAGTCAATGAACACAATGAGAAGGTCAGAGCATTGTTACAAAGGATTCAAGATCAGTGTTCAAGAGCTATACAAAAGCTAAGAGAAAAGAAGTGATGTGTTTGATTGAATTCCCCAAATCCTTGAAATTAATGCATATTGAAGAAACTTATTGATTTGCAGAGAAATCATAAGTTTAGGGGAGGATTGTTGGGAATAATTTGTTACCGCGGATAGTTGTGGTTTACACTGCTTGGATTAACACTAGCAGTGGAAACGTATTCCCACTGCCAGTTCATTATTACCACTGCTATTAGTTTAAGTTTAGTTAAACGCGTCTAGATAAGTATAGAATAGATTGTGTGTATATTCTATAATGATAGCTTTATACTTATCTTGTAAAGGACTCCTTGTTGTATAAAAGGAGATCCTAGGTCATTGTCTTAGGTACGTATTACTTTACATTTACCTACGAAAGCTTCAAGGTGTAACCCTAGTGATACTAAGATCACTCGTATTATTTCATTAATAATATTGGAGCTTGAGTTTTGTGTTTACTTGTGTTTACTCTCATACATCATATAATCCGTCTTTTAAGTATTACTTAAGTAAATTCCGCTTGCTTAATAATATCATACAAAATATCATTGACACAAGGAGAGTGTCCCAGATCCATCACATCCCACAAGGTAACATCTAATCCACCCTATGGAAAAATGCAACTTTCGGATTCATACACATTTTAAAGGAATTATTAGACTATCTGGTTGATTGTGCAGATAATTGGAAGATATTATTTGACTATTTGTTTGCATTTTCACAATTTAAAGAAACTAGAAGGGTACCCGCGCAATGCGGCGGCGGGTACCGATGACTGTAATATGATTGGAATAAATGAAATAAAGGTTAAAGTTGTAAAAATTTGAATTAAAATAAAATAAACCCACTAAAAATATAAAAACTAAAAACTCATAAAAATATATTAAAATGGATGTTGAATTAAAGAGCATAAAATTTTAGAAAATATGGTGAAATTAGATTATAATATAAATAAGTAGATAAAAAGATATTTTAATTTGAAAATAAAGATGAATTTTTAGTTGAGAAGTGACACATGTCATTTTATAATTGGAGCTCCTTATCTTAATTTTTGGTGGTTAGGTGTTAGGCTTGGAGTTTGTTAAGAAGTGACACATGTCATCTCATGATTGGAGCTCCTTATCTTAATTTTACATGCATTATAATATATCTTTCCATAATAAGCAAGTAAAAAAGTCTATTTTTAAGCCTTCTAATTTTAGAAGGCCTAAATACATTATAAGGTAGTATAGATAGTTTTACTTATTTATCGAATTTCAAAATTAACCTTCTAGAAAGAAAAACATGGAATCTTCTTAGATCCAAATTAATATCAACGATCTTTTTGACTATTTATGACCTACATCAACCGCACCAAGGTTCAGTTTCTAGCAAATTAAACAGTGAAACCAACAAATTTTACCTTATCTGCTTGCTTTATCTCTGAAACATAGGTATATGGTGGAGAGGCGAGAATTTCAGCACTGCGTAAACTGTTTCCACTTATGGATGACAAAAAAAGCCTTGCATCTGACTAATTAAGAACGGGCAGAAGTTGAAGGAAAAGCGTCGTTGTTAGCGGCTGTTGATTATTATGTCAGTATGCATACTGACGTCTTCATATCAGCTTCACCAGGCAATATGCACAATGCAATGGTATGTTTGATTGACCTCATTCGTTTCTGTTAAAAACTAAAAGTAATATTCTCCTTAACATGTAAAAAAGAAACCATACGCTATGTAAATAGGAATTTTAGATCATATATGAGAAAAAGTATAGAGAAAATTAACTAAATGAGCTGTGGGACATATTATAATCTCTACCTATTTAATGGAATATATCCAGAAATGACCCTATAAGACGCAAAAATAACTTTTGTGAAACAAAATATCGCAAAAAGGTAAAAAGTGCTGGATATATGTATAAATTTTAGAAAAAGTATGTTCACCGGTTCACCAAAAAAGTACACATTTTGCCTAAAATAATTGTTTTGTACATTTTATATTTTGTTTTATTTTATTTTTGTGAAAATTTACAGTTTCTTATTAGAAATGTTGAAAATAATCTGAGTTTTTGCCAGATTTTGAGTTATTAAAGAATTTTAGGTGTTTTGCAAAATTTAATTTGCTAGTTATAAGGTCATATTTGGATAGAGATGAATTAAATGCATAATTCATTTATTTGTATCAGGCTTTACACCAAAAAGTCAATTAGGTGTTTTCGAAAAATATGCAAATATGACCGTTGATCTGCATATTTTCATTGAAAATCGCTCATTTTGCAAAATCTTTGTTAGATTTTCCAAGAAAAACAAAAAAAACTGATGTTTTTCTTTAGAGGCCGCTATTTCAACCCATTTAAATAAACAGATAAATTCCGGTTGACTTTTATTGATGAGGAACGGGTCAAGCATTTAGGTTAATGATAAAGTGAACGAGTTGAATAACTTGAATGTGGTCTGAAGTGTATTTGAATTCAAAAGACTTGGACAAAACTGTGTGGGTGGGTCCAAACCCAACCCATTCTGTTCCAACCCGTCTAACGTGCCTTTTTGACCCTTTGCTATCCTGACTTCTAAAACAAATAATTGTTCCTTGTTTTTCAGCTAGGGTATCGAGCATACAAAAACTTGAAGACTATCAGACCAAATATGGTGCTCTCGAGCCAGCTCTTTCTTAACAAAACTATGAACTGGCCTGAGTTTCAGTGGGCTTTACAAAACGCGCATAAGAATAGACAAGGTCAAGTTAGGTTAAGAAAGGAGACACGATCCATATATTCCTATCCAATACCAGATTGTATGTGTCAACAACATTAGTTGGTTATTTTTTCAGCTTTGTAGAGTTAGAGAAATGTGTGTAAACGACTAAACGAGCATGATGCAACATCTCGTTATTTTTTCAGCTTTGTAGAGTTAGAGAAATATGTGTCAAAACTATGAACTGGCGTTATGTGCATCCACGATATTTTTTATAGGGTCACATGTCGGTAGGTGAATGATGCAACATCTGGTTTGGTTTGCAAGTTTTAATCCAAATGTATACTTATATCTGATTTCAGTATACTATTTGTTATTACGTGTATATCTATGGGTGGGTGTTTTAGGCGACTTACAGATAGCCAAATAGATTGAACTATATATGGACGTCACGTTATCAACGAGTGAAATTATACGACACACCCATTACAGAGAACAAGTATATGGGATCTACTTCGGATATCACAAGGATTGCCGCACGTCAACCATGGTTCCTATCAATGCTATGGTTCCTAGCCATCGGATATTGCAATATGTCAATGTTTAGTTGAGGACATGTATTTCATTTTGCTCAATAAAGGTTTTAATCACAGTATGGTAATCGTTTTTTCCTCTCCACCTCCACGGCCCTGGAGACTGTCCACCACAGCCGTGGTTTCAACTACTAGTGGAGGAAATGGTATTAGGTCAATTGATTTATTTAATTGAAGTTGTTATAGTAATAGATACTTCATACATTTCAATTACTTACCTCTTTGTTTATAACTTTTTACCAATTTAATTAGGTTACTTTTATTGTCCGAAAGTTTAGTGTTTTTTGTAATAACCGGTTTCAATAATTGACTTAAAAATTACTTAGTCAAAGTGTTCCGTTATACTAGTATTATCACTATTGTAACACTACAACGTATGCCAAGCCTTGCCTACTCGAAGAAGAAGAAAAAGGTTATCATTGTAACATATAGCAGTAGTTGTTTGTTTTAATAAAGCGTTTGCTAGCATAGGTGTATGGCTATAAGTACTATGTGCAAACGCTAGTTGCTTCAAAATGCTCGCTGTCATAGCCTTGCAATACATTTTGGTAGTTTTATATGACATTAGAACCAGCTTACTCTTCAATATTGTTATAGTATTATTTTGCTTGTTTCCTACTAGATCTGTTTTATCATGTTAATTTCCTAATATGACATATGAGTAGTACTAGTGTTATGTGTGTCAATATAGTTGCTTACTGTGGTTACCTTATAGGTTAACTTTATCAACAATTACGTCAACGTGTTTAAGTATCTTCCCCTGCTGGCATAATGCTAGTTGTACTAATTTTCCAACTCCTTGGAAGGCCTTTACGTAATTTCTATGTAAAGTTATGCTGATTATGTATTATGCAAATATTTGTTGAGCACTTTGCGTGTGGATTCTGTTTGTTTAAGGACGATTTTATTGAATTGTAGGAATAGAATGCTCCAAGTGCTAAGCACGTTCGTTTATTAGAGGGTAGCTTTGCTTCAACAAATTGTGAGTACGTGTTGCCTTTTTATCATATATGTATAAAATTCGTTTAAAACTTGTGTCGTTTATGGAATCTTATATCCCCTTTATAACCAGTCTGAGAAACAAAATTCAGATACTTGGTCTCCGTTGCCTGAAAAAGGATGGAAACCTTGTACAGACTCAGCTACGGTTCCATGTGAGCTCCTTAACCGTCTCTGTTTCATCTCTCATCATATAATCGAATCCCGATGTTTATTTTAAGCCATTCCAGAAAAATATAAGCTAAAACAAACACCCTTTAAGAAAAAAACGTAAGTAAATAATAAGTTTTATATATTTTTTCTAAAATCTTAAGCGCGACCCTGGTAATACCGCATCTAGAATCCCGTCTGGCAAGATACAAGGTATTTTTACGGCCGCTATTTGGCTTTATATCGTGTTTTTAAACTCTTAACACTTAGACTGGTGGTAAGATGTTATGTTTACTATGCAGTTCTTTCACCGATATATTTGATGTCGACCACTTTATTGAGGTCTTGCAAGATGAAATCTCCATAGTTAAAGAGCTGCCTAGCATGTACTCCTGGAGCACAAGGGATTACTATGGTACAGGCATACGACCTACTCGAATCAAAACGGCGCCTGTCCATGCTTCTGCTAATTGGTATCTCGAAAATGTGCTGCCATTGCTAAATAGGTTAATCTTTTCTTTAACATTGTACTTCAGTTCTAGCACAAACACGTCAAAGTTATCGGCTTTCTCAGTTTTCTGCTGTCACTTGATGATTTAATGTGTCACTATCTGATCTCTCGCCTGATATTATGGTTTTAGCATGTTTGATTTGTCTGATACTTTCACCTTATAAAAAAGTATTCGTGCGCCACTTAAAATTTATCTGTTTGTCCTGAGGAAGCTGCTGTTGAGTTTATAAAATATATAACATACAATAAACAAGTAAACATCAAGAGTACATAGCGGAAGACTAAAAAAACATAACAAATAAATTAATTAACTGAAAGTATGCGTAACGTACCTCTTGCGAATGTCAGATCTCTAGAGCAAACCAAAGAAGTGGTTTAAAGAGTTGTCCCTTACCGTTCTACAACTCAAACCAAATGTGTAAGAATAGTGTCTTACAACCACGTTCTTGTACACACGAATTAACCAACGAATCAAGCGATTGCTAGATCTAACACAAGTCCTCGTTTAAGAAAAACGAAACCAAACTCCCTTACAAGTGGGGTGTTCGGCCGAAAATGGGACAAGAGAGAGGAGAGGAGAGATCTAGGGTTAATTCAATGCACAAGTGTATGAAACCCTAGAATCTAACCCTCTTTATATATTAGTAGGGAAACTTTAGGAACAAGCTATGAATTAGGGCTTGGGAAAGCCCCATGGCCGGCCACTATGCAAAGCCCAAAGGGAATCCATAACTTTTCCATTTCTAGTCCTTTCTCTTTTCATTTAACGGTCGTTAGTCATTTTTCCGTTAAATACTTAACGATCGTTAACCGGACTTAATGTGCAATAATTAATCGTAAACATAAACATTAATTATTAACTTTAATTCTCATTCGCTAATGTGTGCAATCCCGTGGTCACGAGTTCGAATCCGGACATTCACATGTTTGTAAATATATACATTTCCAACAGCTCCCACTTGGATATGTTTACAAAACGTGAAATGACATTGGTTAGCGTCTAGCAACACTCCAATGCCCCCGGTACAACTCGTGTATGGTTTTCTGGAGAAAAACCAAGTTTGATGATTCATCATCATATTCATCCTTTTGTTTCTAATACCATGTTAATAAGAATATGGATCTTACTCATTTCTTAATTAACTATTCTGTTTCTCGCTTTATATGATTTATTAAGATTACCAATTCTTCTGAACAGAAGACCTTGGGTATGGCCATACAAACATCTTAACAATCCTACGAGGGGCCCAGTAGTATTATACTTCAAAATAAATTTGAAGGAAACAAATCACATTTTGACTACAAGCAGGATTCATAAATTTCGCAACACTTACCAGTTACGTATAGCGTTAGATTGCTTCACAAAAATGCACTACATCTATGACATATCTCTGGTATCTCAAGTCAGAGGATAAATATCCATGATATACTTAATGACAAAGATCCATAAAGTATCATCATGTGGGTGGGATAAGTCCTATACTTAATTCATTGAATATCATCTGAAATAAGTCATGCTACGCATCAATATACTTTCAAGTATATTCTAACTAATACTCGGATTTGTCTTAATTCAATATCATTCCCATGTTATTGATTGACAACGGACTATTTAGAATAACTTAAGTTATTCATGGATTTAAACATGCAAATATAGGACACAATATTATAAATGAAATTAAACGTATACCGTACTTTAATTCATTATAAATAATAATTGTTTAACATTCTTTATCCAAATACTAAATAGATCAATGCATGATAATTCTTAGTTAATGAATTTTGCCTCAAGTCATGATAATCATACTTGTTGACATGGCATAATTTCAACTAACTTTGATCTATAGGAATTTTGAGAATACTTATTTCAAGAATTCAATAAGTGAATTTCTTGTATGTGTTTACACATATATTGATATTGTCATATCATTCCATAAGGTGCGTGACAACCTGAACCACCTATATATGACAATCATCTTTCAAAACTTTTAAAGTTTAAAGTATTCTTTATTCTTTAATGTATAATGCAACTATGCTCTTAGATGAGCATAACTAGTCAACATGGTCATCATCAAGGATACCGTGACTAGAATTGAGTGTCATCTCAATTATACTAGCATCATTGTGTACAACAATATGCTCTTTAAATATCCGTAAACTTTTGAACAGTTATAGTGTAATGTTGGTGCCTACCAAAACTCAAGTTTGTTGGCAATGACAATTATGAAACAATTGTCATATAATCATCCATAGAATCTAGGAGCATCTCCAGACTCTGGAATCCAAACATATTCCTTTAAAATATTTATTACACTAACAACTTTCAATGTTGTCAAATCATCTTGTAATCAAGCATGACACAACAATCTTACAACATGATGTATATGATGAATCTTCAAGTTAGACTTTAAGATCTCATTGTATATCCATCATGTTCTATTAGACTCATTTATTTACCGCATATGTTTATAATAATAAACATATATTCCAAGGTTGTATGTCTTATTTCCAAATCTTACAAACGAAGTTTCATTCCCTACTAAAACTTAATTTAGGTGGAATGTAGTTGCCCATACAACATATAAGACTTAAGAAATAATACTCCCACCAGCTTTCAGGAATACTTACGAGCTATCTTATTTTAATTATTAAATCAAACATGGATTTAATATTAAACATAAGAAACATCTCTTAGATGCTTGCATATATCCATTCATGGATTCTTGCAGTTTGTACATATCCAAGGATTATTTGAATTCATAAAACTTCTTTGTATTACTCATCGTCCTCGCAAAAGTAATTCCACAACAAAGAGTTATGACATTCATTGTCAAAATTTCATATCAATGAAACTAAATATGACAATTATAATCTTTATACTTCTATTTAATGTATCTAGTAAAGAATATTCAATCATAGTTAATTGCTTAAATATGATTAATATTATTATCACTAGACATGCATTAAATATGTGTACAATATTGTCCATATGATTTCTACATAAAGATTTAAACCACTAGGGTTTCCATCCTTTGAAGAAACTCATATTCATTATTAAGATAAACCAAGTATCTAAAGTTGACTATCTTTATGGACAGCATCTCAACATTCATAGTATGATTGATTTACCACAATTCAACATTTGGTAAATTCATCATCATGATTAACAGGCTTACCATGATCCGTAACTCATAATCCTCAGCATATTAAATATCTGAGATATCCTTACGGATCTATGAATGACAATTCCATCATAATGAGGTCTATCATTTACATGTTTAGCCTCATCATGATATTTGCTAGTGCATTTTTAGAAGATTATGTATTTTGTAATTCAATCTTTCAAGATCTAACCAAAACTCCCACTTGCCTTTAACAATTTAAAGATTACCTTTAAATAGTTTAGTAAGTAGAGCAACAATACATTGTTCTCTTTTGGGATATTACAAAAAACATTGACAGTTCCTGACATTAGTTTGTTACAACCCACTTTACAAGTAGTTTAACAAATTCAGAACTTCATTATAAGACTTAATGTGATTCATCACATTTCATAAACAAATGGTGTCTTATTAGTCTTCTAGGTTGGAGTCTTATTGAGTATATTCAAGCTATACTCAATCTACTAACCTTGATAACATGTGGAAGAAACTACAGTTATCTTGAATCAAACATGCCAATAGATTTTGATTCTTCTAATTGAACATACCATAAAACTATGGTATTTCATTAGAATTAATATTGTAAGATAATCTAACAATATTTTAAGATAACCATCTACTCTTTGGCTTACCTATTTACCAACAAAGTAAACTTAATGGTACAATAGAATTACCAAGTCAATTGCATGTATTATAACACAAGTATTCTTGACCAAGTCAAAAGATATACCAGTTATAATCCCACTATACGTTATAAGTCATTGATCAACTCATTGACTTCAAGCATATGTCTTAAAACATAGCAAGTTAACGTCTTACTTTATATTGTAAGTCTTTAAAAGACTTTATGTTTGTGACTTTACAAAATCATAAACATTTATAATTAAAGTAATTATGAACACCACCTCAGGTTTCAATTAATATTTCAAGTTAATAATTACTACATATATTTAAGTCATTCAACGAATACTCAAATTCAAAGTAGTATTAGATTACTTCATTTAATTATGTCATTCCATGAAAAGTTCAACGTAAGAAACTGCAAAATCATCCATGCTCGTTCTCACGACACGTGGGTATTTTACCTTGGGCTATAATCTAGTTCACGTTCTCACGTAACATAAATTGTAACTACAAGTGTTTCTTAAATATTGAATGACATAAATATTGAAAATAAAGTAGTCTTTGTTATCATCTTGACACATGTTCTTAATAGGGCAATCATACATATTTAAATGTATATTTCCTATTAGAACGGTATTCTCTTACTTTACAGTCAAGAGAATTCATTTAAATCATATTAATATGTGTTGTACCTTGTACACAATAAAGATTTCTCCCACTTGTGCACGGAACAACGTCATGTAGCAGATAAACAACACGATACACGTTCATTTATTTGATTAATATGATTTGTGTCGTAGATATAACAAGTAGATGTAGGACTATATTGATTAGTAAGGAAACGCACATGACTCTCCTTAAAAAAACATAAGTTCCTACAATTGGAAAGTAATTATCTTTGAAGATAATCCGGATTACTACACAGGAAATAAGGCTTGTAGCTCCTGCTGAATTAGAAATCAATAAAACAACTTCTTATTCAGTAATGCAACACAAATGCTCCCACTGAATCTGACAACATTGTAAGTGTTGCATAACCAGTGAAAACAACTTGCTTGCTTTTTACTTTCCTACACCTTTGAAGAACCATACGTAATCATTAGTAAGGTACTAAAAGGTGTATTCTACTCTGTGAATGATGGGTTATCCATCAATGTTATTAACTTGAAAAATTGGGTATGCAATTTCTTCCTTAACAGGTCTACCATCCCCATACTGGTATGTATCACCTTTAAAGGTTAAAGCAAACCAACTAGATAAATTAAGCTAGTTTGACTTTTACCAATTTTCGCGGTAATTGGTCTAGCTTCTAATTTAGTGACTCATATACATGTTTTCCAGTTAACCAACATTCATGTTTGTTACAAAAGGATTCATTCACCAAATGAGGGTAATGAAATCTTTATGGAAACTATGAAGTGCAATTCATTGCTATGAGTTACATTAGAATTTAGACAATTCAAACGTTCCTATTATACCTTTCTCATTCATGAAAAGGAATAGGTTGAGTCTAATGCTTCTCCCATGGAAAAGAGACTTCGTTTGTCTTTTCAGTAAATTATTCTCGATCAAACATTTGTTTGAAAACAGAATGGAGCAATTTACTGGTCAAAGACTAAACTTCGTTTACGGTTAAATGTTGCAATTATACATTCAAAAGAATTACAAAATTCAATTTTAGTATTTTCGATAATTAACCTTTTTCAAGAAAATTAATTACCTATGGTTCATAAGCATATAACCATTTAATTTTCACTGAAAAACTAGGATCCAAATTGTCATAATCTCATCACATCAGTTGATCTGCTAGTAATGAACCTTATACAAAGTGGTAGAGCTTTTGCTCAATTGCCAATTTCAATTGCAATTCCTAGATTTATGGGATTTACATATAGCCAATTTCAATTGCCATGTAAACATGTTTTATCCCATCTTATGCCTTGAGTTGCCAGTTCTCACTACAAAACTCAATTAAGTTATCCAACTTAAGAAACTGCAAAATCGTCCATACCCGTTCTCACGACACGTGGACATTTTACCCTTTGATTACGATCTAAGTCACGATCTCACGCAAATAAAAAGTAATCTTAGGTGTTTCCGTTTCGTTGGATGGCATATAACCTAAATTAAAGGGTAATAGTTTTGATGTTAAATCAAATATGTACAAAGATGTCATGCATTCATCTTTGTAGCATAGTTTTTATTAAAACATTTATATCTTGTTTTAATGTATAAGCTTTTCATCATCAAACTTTAATTGAGGTATTTGGTTCACCAATCAAGGAATTAGTGTTAATTATCATCCATTATACCATACTTTTGCATAAGTGTAAACACTTAGTGTTTCGGATAATTACCACCGAAGTGGCGCATGGAATTAAAACTAATTCGCCCTTAAGATGAGCTTGCACATTTAATGGCTTACTAAGTAGCTCCATTCGAACTTACAGGGGGCAGAGGACCAGGTAAGCGCAAAGCATAACCTTAGACATCCTTTCAGTGTGACTGTGCGCACTTCTTTAAACCCCTTTTATTAGTTCATTCTCATGGGTGAGCCGTTCAGACTATTTGTACCAAAGTCATCAATCAATTAAACGATTATCATTACTAGGCTTAAAAATACATGTTTCACCATTGTTTAGGTCAGTTTATTTTTCTTATAAAAATACCCTTGTTACACATATCAAACAAGCAAGTATTTGTAAAAATAAACAAGTAAACAATGAATGTGTCACACCCCCAAATTACCTGTTTTGCAGCGGAATGGAATTCCTGGGGGTTGACTGTCATAGCATCACAATCACAGTTATATTGAACGACCTAAAGTGTCGTTTGAAAAATGCATCGCTTGATTTAATAAAAACATTCAGAGTTACAAAGATAGGTCCCAAATGAACGTTACTATGTACAGAAATAAGTTTGGTACAAGTCAAACGATGTTTTAAATATGTATAAATCCATGTGAGACGCGTCGTCACCGCGACTGTATGATATGTCCACATGCATGCCATGAAGTGAATGCCTTAGTTACCTGAAAATACATTGCTAAAAGTGTCAACACAATGGTTGAGTGAGTTCATAGAGTTGTTGAAAATGTATAATACGACTACCACAAGTATAAATTATGTATGACAATGTCGTCACAAAAATGATACAATTGCTTAAGCACATGACACCGAAGCTTGACTGATGTTCGCCCCAACAGAGTGTTTTGCCAAACAACTCAAATAATGATTATGAAATGAAATGCATCCGTCCGGTTGGAATCCGCCAACCCGGATGGAGGTGTCACCCTCGATAGATCTATCCACTCACTCACACTTCTATGAAATTAACGGTTCATGTTCATGAAATGGGGATATTTAACTGGCAATGAGGTAACTTAAGCAATGTAATGAATTTGATATACTTGGTATCGTAATAAAAATGATGTACAATGTATTCTCCCCCGTAGGTTTGAAATAAGTAAAAACTTGAATAAATCGGGGCTATGAAAGCTCACCTGTTGCAATGATAATGATGATGTAATGGCACTACTGAAATGAGGAGCAACCTCTGACCGTGACCTATTATGAATGATATGTTCTAATGTAAATCATGAAATAATGTCGTGCATGCAAATCCACATGTAATCTATACCACTTGTACGTTTTTGAAAATAGAATTTATCGTCGAAATATATGTTTATGACATCTCGTCGTGTTATAAAATACTTTACAAGTATTTACGTTGAAATGATATCCTACGATAATCATTTAGTGATTTATTATGAAATTATAACTTTTCGTCGTAAAATAATGTCGTTGAAATTTTCATGAAAGTGACAAAAACGGCTTCTAAAAGCTAGTCGTAAAATGGTGCACGTCGAGCGTTAGGAAACAAACTCAACGGTTTTGGGAAGCTCGTATGTTTATCTCAAAATTTTAGTACATGAGTTTCCATTCTAGAGGTCTCGAATATAAGGAAAAATAGAGGTTAAGTATGGTACTTATGTCCCCAAAATATAGTTTAAGGATGGTTTTTCGGCAAAGTTTAAGCGACCGTAATTAATTCATTACAACTCCGCTAATCAAACGATCGGACATTTTGGAAACTATACTTGGCGATTTCACTTTTACTAGAAGACTTCACTTTATGAAAAGTTCTAAATCAATGTTAAAAACAACCTTTAACTTGGTAACTAGTTTTTGCCGCAAAACTTGTCTATTAGAAATAAAGATAGTTTTTCTTATATGATAAAAGTTACGGCAACTTTTGTAAACGTGTATAATTTAGTCGTTACAAATCCGTTTTCTACGTTTTAAAGATCCTTAGCTTCGTATCGAAGTATACTAACATATTTTTGACAAGTCGACATAATTTACAATGTCCAAGCTTCATTTTTGACTCGTACAAAATAAACAATGTTTGCTGAAATTCCAGAAAATTTATAGTTTTCGTCGCCAAATTGAAAAATTCATAACTTCTTCGTTATAGCTCCGTTTTAATCCGTTCAAGCGGCCACGGTTTCGTTTTAAAGTATATTTTCTAAATATCTAGGCCAAAATTTTTTATCTACTGTCGGATTTTCCAGATTTTGAAAATAAGGACGGACCCTTTTGCGAACTTGTCGAAATGAGTTTTTCTCGCGCCAAACCTATTCTAACCCATTCAAAACAACTCCGAAGCTATTCTAATCCTACCATACACCTTCTTAGGGTGTCATGGTTTCCTAGACATCACCAAAACTAATATATAACAAGGAGTAATTTATAGGATGGATTATATATTTTACACTTAAAAACATTAAAAAGTGGTATAAACTCATGAGACTTGCATGTTTTCTCAAATAAAATGAAATGACCATAACAATGAATATGAAATATAATCATGAAAATGAAAAGCTTACAAGTAACTTGATGAGGTTTATGAGAACAAAGGGTTTTTCCTAATCACTCAAGGTTTATATTGCAAAACCTTAACAAGAGTGATACTAGTGTAATAAAAACTTGTCCAAAATATTTTGATCTCTTTCTTGATCCCCTTGTGGTTGCCGGTTTTGAGAGAGAAGAAAGAAAGGAAATATGAGTTTTGATCTTACTTTGAAATAATGAAGTGAAATGTAAGATATTTTAGTTAGTATAATATGATTATACTTAGAAGATATTTGCAAAATTTGGATGACTAACCCCCTTGTGTCGACAAGGGGGTGTATTTGTTTATGTAATATATATATATATTTTTTATTAAGTATGTAGATGTAAATAAAATGTAAGTAAATGAAGTTAAGTGTTGAATTGTATACACATTTGAGTATATAGGGTAGCGTTAGTTAAAAATAAATTTTTAACGGATCAAAATAAAATATATTGAAGTCATAAAAATTATAAAAATACATTTCTCGCAAGAATTGAGTGAAATAATAATTGTCGTGTAGAATTTACGAAAACCGTCGTATTTTTTGGGTAAAGGGGAGTAATCCTGCACCCTGGTAAATATATTAACCAAATAAACGTTTAAGTACAATGGATATGAGTGAAATCCCATATCTCAGCCCGTTACATAGGCATAAAGCTTACATAACAAGATACTTCCAATTCTCTAGACAAGAAAAACAAACCACTACTCAAATGATAACATATGACACAACAAAATAAAATTACTTCCTAGGACTTTGAAACTTTGTGCCATACATGGCATTAAAGCAATCCAAATTCCCTGGCAGATCACGAACCTGTTTCGCATAGTCATCGAAGTCATAGTCATCATACTCATCTTCAAACTCTTGGCCACCACCAAAAATATTAGCAGACTCATCAAATGGGTTAGCACGAAAACCGTCGTAATTATATAAATATAACAATTTATATACCAAATAAATTTAAAACACCGGGTAAACTCATAATATTATTTTTATAAACTTAATATGAGTATAAAAATATATCGGGATAATTTTTGGAAGTAACGGATCAACTGTTCAAAATAATTAATTATGCGATAACGTTTCTTTAATATGAAAATTATATGTTTAATGAAAAATGCAAACCCATGCATAATATTGATATGAAATGATGTTATTAATGTTGTGTAGACTAAATCTAGTCTATATGAAATGTCCTCGATAAAATGTTCATGAATTCGCAGCTAAACCACTAAGGTTACGCGAATTTGATACTCGTAAACGTAGTTTACGATAAATAATGAAATAGTGAAACTTTTAAAGTTTGTAAAAATGACCTGAAATTACGAGTTGTCACAGAATGCATAACAAATAAAAGTCTTAATAACCAATTTTAGATCATGTCAATATGCATATATTTAATTAAGACTTTCACCCGTTTTCATCTATGTACAAGGTGAGCCACATGCATCGATTCATCGATTGCGTAAGTCAAAATTAAATATATACCACATAGCACATAATTGATTAAATTAATAATTATTGAGGTCTTCCCCAATTTTAGATCTATCATAATTTAGTGTATATCACTTAAACAAGAAAGACATACAATAAAAGCAGATCCATGATAAAACATGCAGATAATTATCATGGACATAAAATTACACTTAACAATTAATGCAATTAAGTCAAAGTTACGCACATACACATAAAGTTGCATGCATCTTAGGGTTTCTAATCCAATTAAAACAATATTTTACAAAACCCTAATTAGGGCACCAAATATAAACGCCCCCCCTCAAAATTAGGGTTTAGGTTTTGCAAACCCTAGATCTAAGCATACAAATAATAACACATTCATGTTTATTTTAATTATGTGTTTCAGTAATTAATTACTTGTTATACAAGGCTCGTGATGCCACTGTTGAGTTTATAAAATATATAACATACAATAAACAAGTAAACATCAAGAGTACACAACGGAAGACTAAAAAAACATAACAAATAAATTAATTAACTGAAAGTATGCGTAACGTACCTCTTGCGAATGTCAGATCTCTAGAGCAAACCAAAGAAGTGGTTTAAAGAGTTGTCCCTTACCGTTCTACAACTCAAACCAAATGGTGTAAGAATAGTGTCTTACAACCACGTTCTTGTACACACGAATTAACCAACGAATCAAGCGATTGCTAGATCTAACACAAGTCCTCGTTTAAGAAAAACGAAACCAAACTCCCTTACAAGTGGGGTGTTCGGCCGAAAATGGGACAAGAGAGAGGAGAGGAGAGATCTAGGGTTAATTCAATGCACAAGTGTATGAAACCCTAGAACCTAACCCTCTTTATATATTAGTAGGGAAACTTTGGGAACAAGCTATGAATTAGGGCTTGGGAAAGCCCCATGGCCAGCCACTATGCAAAGCCCAAAGGGAATCCATAACTTTTCCAAGTTTTCCATTTCTAGTCCTTTCCCTTTTCATTTAACGGTCGTTAGTCATTTTTCCGTTAAATACTTAACGATCGTTAACCGGACTTAATGTGCAATAATTAATCGTAAACATAACATTAATTATTAACTTTAATTCTCATTCGCTAATGTGTGCAATCCCGTGGTCACGAGTTCGAATCCGGACATTCACATGTTTGTAAATATATACATTTCCAACAGCTGCATGGGATGTGTCTAACTAGTAGCCAAATGTGTTCGATATCCATGACAAATACGCATTATGGTACAGTGCTTCTTGTTGATATTGACTGTATAAAATAGTAACAGAGGTCATTGCATTATGTATAACTAATCAATTTGACGCATTATGTTACAGTGTTGTTTATATTAGTGAGTCAAACAGAACAATTATATCTAACAATTGCAGTTCTAATGTTTCAGTCATGGAATTGCTGCTATTGCCCCATTCTCGCACCGTTTAGGATTTGATAACCTACCAAAAGAATTCCAGCTTCTATGATGTAAGGTTAACTTTCAAGCATTACTTTTTGTTCCTCACATCAGAAGACTAGGTGACACCCTTGTTCAACGCCTTCGAAGCTCTCCGACTACAAACAAAGGAACAACAAACGATATAAGGGAGGATGATAGGGGAAGTGGAAAGTTTATCGTTTTACATCTCCACTTTGCCAAAGTATGTCTCTTTCCATGTTTCTCCATCATGATCTTTAGAATGTATATTTAGCGACTTTGTCTTATTTATTCTAAATGGTTCTTTTTTCACCTATGTTGTACCAAATGTGGCACCAAGTGGGTCAAAAGGGGATGGGTTGACCCACCAACAATGTTTAGTATTTCATACTTCTATAAACGATTAATACCTTAAAAAGGTTTTGAAAAAACCGTCACTAACATAATGATCCAGTTTTTTCCGATCAAGTTATTACTTATTAGGAGGCTATAAACACTTGAATCTGCTTTTGATATTAACTGTTTGATCCGTTAGTGGTAGAATGGGTCAATTCATATTATGTTTTATCTCTAAGTGGACGAAAAGTGGTTCTGGTCAACCTAATAAAGGGTTGTTTGGCTACGTTGGTGAGTCCTAATCAGTCTGCATTTGTTCCGGGTAGACGTATTGCTGATAACATTCTCCTGACTCAAGAAATCATGCATAACTATCATTTAGATCGTGGGCCTCCTAGATGTGCTTTTAAAGTTGACATTCAGAAGGCTTATGACACGGTTGATTGGAATTTTCTTAAGGAGATCTTACTGGGTTTTGGGTTTCATCCTCGGATGGTTGGTTGGATTATGGAGTGCACGACTTCTGTGTCGTACTCCTTGAGTGTTAATGGTGTTCTTCATGGGTACTTTAAAGGTCAGAGAGGTCTGAGGCAGGGGGATCCTTTATCCCCTTATTTGTTTACTCTTGTGATGGAGATTCTTACTCTGCTGCTTCAGAAAAAAGTTCGTGACTCGGGGGATTTCTCTTATCATCAGTATTGCTCTAATCTCAATATTATCAACTTATGTTTTGCTGATGATTTGTTTCTCTTTGCTATGGAAATGTTAATTCAGCTCGGGTTATTATGGAGGCGTTGGATGAGTTCACTAATCTTTCTGGTTTGGTTCCTAGTCTTCCTAAGAGCACAGCCTATTTCTGCAACGTGTTGAATTATATGAAACTTGCTATTCTCCATGTCCTTCCTTTCGAAGAAGGTAGGCTCCCGGTTAAATATTTGGGTGTTCCGTTGATTGCCTCTAGACTGCTTTATCGGGATTGTAGGGAGTTGGTTGAGAAGGTTAAGAACAAAATCTGTGATTGGAAGAATAAGTTCCTTTCATTTGCGGGTAGGGCACAACTGATCACGTCTGTTTTAGCTTCTATGCATATCTATTGGGCTTCTGTGTTTATTCTCCCGTCTCGTGTTATGCTGGACTTGGAACAATTATTTCGGGGTTTTCTTTGGTGCCAAGGAGATCTTCGTCGTGGGAAGTCAAAAGTGGCTTGGGAGGTAGTTTGCCTTCCTAAGGCAGAGGGTGGTTTGGGCATTCGGAGGTTGGAATGGTTCAACAAAGCTTTATTTACGTCTCATATCTGGCGGCTCTTTACCCACCCAGAATCTCTGTGGGTTCGATGGATTAAGTCTTATAAATTAAGGGATCGCAGCTTTTGGGATGTCCCGTTAAGTGGGAATATGTCTTGGAGTTGGAGGAAACTTCTTCAATTGAGGCAGACTATTCGTCGGTTCTTTTGGTTTAAAGTAGGATCTGGTTCTACTGTGTCTGTTTGGTTTGATAATTGGTGTAGTTCGAGCCCTCTTGCTGACAGGATCTCTTCTAGGGATATTTATCGGGCTGGTTTTACTCCTTCTTTTTCGATTGCTGATTCTATTGTGAATGGTGGTTGGATCTGGCCGAATGAGTGGTATTCTAAGTACCCTTTTCTTGGATCTATTCATGTCCCTTCTCTTCACCCAGATTCTTCGGATCGGCTTGTTTGGAGAGTGCAGGATGATGTTTTTCGTGATTTCTCGGTTTCTACTGCTTGGGAGTCTATACGGCCGCGTGGGAATGTTGTTTTATGGTACAATCTGGTCTGGTTCTCGCATCGTATCCCTAGGCACGCCATTATGTTGTGGCTGATTATTAAGAGGCGGCTCAAGACTCAAGATAACCTGAGACAATGGGATGTTAGCAGTGTTGCTGATTTGAACCTGTTTCAGTGTCCGTTCTGCAAGTCGCAACCGGATTCTCATGATCACCTTTTTTTTCAGTGTGTTTTTCGATGCAGGTTTGGTCTCACCTCAAGCAGTTTACTGGTGGTTCTGCTATTCCCTATTTGCTGGATCCTATTGTGGATTATTTGGTTCCGATGGCGCACAAGAGGTCTATTCGTTGTGTTATCACTAAATTGGTTTTTGCGGCTGCTTGTTACTTCATTTGGCAAGAACGCAACAACAGGCTTTTCAAGAATCAGCAAAGATCAGAAGCTCAAGTTATTGATGTGATTATGTCGACGGTTCGCCTTAAGCTTCTTTCGTGTTCTTTTAAGAAGACGGCGAATATGGAAATGCTTATGGATTTATGGAAGCTCCCGAAGTCTCTCATCTGTATTTCTCGCTCATGATTTGTTCTGCTATGATGAGAGTTGTTTGGGGTTTGCATTGGTTGGATTCGGATTCCAACAGTCAGCTAGCTTATTTGGTTCGGGATGGCCGATCATGGAGTTGTTTGCTGATGGATAGTCTTCTTGGTCGTTGTGTGGGTTCGCTGGAGATCCGGGTGAGAGCTGTACTCTTTTTCCCTACTCCAAGATTTTCCCACTGGGTTTTTACTTGGAAAGGGTTTTTAAGGAGGCAGTCTCATTTGGTTCATCAATCTCCTTCGAAACGGTGGGCGGATCTTTTTGGAGTTTCTTGTTCCATCAGATGGTTTTTCCCTGTTGGAGTTTTAGTTACTGTATGTTTTAGTTGATGTAACGTCTAGTGGCCTGTCACTAGATTTCTCTTGGATGTTCAAGCGTTTGCTTGAGGTTAATGTGGCACTCAGTCACATTCCATTGTACTTCATTGATTTTTTGGTTTATATATTTTACCGGGGTGTATCCCTTTTACCAAAAAACTTCATCCCTACCAAAAAGTATACCATTGTTGACCGGTTACCTATAGGTGATGGTGGGATTATGAAGGACATATTTTTTACAAAATTTTATTGAATAGGATATGGCTGCCCATTCAGCTTGTGATTTTGGTGGTGGAAAAGCTGAAAAGTTGGCACTTGCAAAGTACCGCCAAGTAATTTGGCAGGGAAGAGTGATGAAAACTCAGTTCACTAACGAGGAGTTAAGACATCAGGGACGATGTCCACTCACTCCTGAAGAAATTGGACTACTTTTGACAGCTTTGGGTTTTAACAATGATACACGCCTTTATCTTGCATCGCACAAGATAACTTTTAATAATCCACCCCATGGAAAAAATTCAACTTTTCATACACGATTTAAAGGAATTATCTGAGTATCTGGTTAATTGTGCACACAATTGGAAGATAGTATTTATAATTTGTTTAAATTTTCACAATGTGAGGAAATAACATTTTACAATTAACCTTCATAGATCCAAATTAATATCAACAATCTTTTTGGTATGCTGATAATAGGCAAACTAGTATTTGACTATTTATGACATACATTAAGCGTACCAAGGCTGAGTTTTTAGCAAATCAAAGTCAAAACCGCAGCTTTTACAATTTACATTATCTGCTTGCTTTATCCCCTGAAACATAGGTATATGATGGAGAAGCAGGAATTTTTGCACTGCGTAAACTGTTTCCACTTATGGATGACAAAAAAAGCCTTGCATCTGACAAAGAACGGGCAGAAGTTGAAGGAAAATCTTCGTTGTTAGCGGCTGTTGATTATTATGTCAGTATGCATACTGACATCTTCATTTCAGCTTCACCAGGAAATATGCACAAAGCAATGGTATGTAAAGTTTACTTCATTCATCTTGTAAAAAAGAATTTTAGATCATCAATGAGAATAAGCACACAGATAATTAACTAAATAAGCTGTGTGACATATTATTTTAAGCTCTACGCTCATAATTGGATATCCGGAAATGACCCCTTAATTCGCAAAATTAACATTTTAGAAACGGCAAAATGTCGCAAAACGGTAAAAAGTGCATAATATATGTGAAAATATTAGAACAAGTACACATTTTTACCCGAAATAGTTGTTTTGAAATAAGTTTTTAACATTTTTTGTGAAATTTACCATTTATTATTGAAATGTGAAAACATGTCGATGTTTTGACTTATTTGAGAAGTTTAGGTGTTCCCAAAATTTTAATTTGCTAATTCTAGTTCATTCCTGGATATACATGAATAAAATGTATGATTCATTAATTTGTATCAGGGTGCACACCAAAAAGCCATTTAGGTGATTTGAAAAATATGCAAATATGACCATTATACTTCACATTTTCATTGAAAGTTGCTCATTTTGCAAAAAAAATCTTGCATTTTCAAAAAGAATGAGATTTTGCTTTAGAGGCTGCTATTTCAACCCATTTAAATAAGGGGGAATTTCATATATACCCAAGGAAACTTCAAAAATTACATATTTCCCCAAAATACAAGTTTGCAATGCATGATGTACAATGCTATTAAAGCATGCTTTGGGGAAATATGTAATTATTGAAGTTTCTTTGGGGATATATGTAAATGCCCCTTTAAATAAAAAAAGATAAAGTCCGGTTGACTTATATTAATGAGGAATCAAACGGGTCAAATATTTAGTTTAATGAAAAAAGTAAACTGGTTGAATGTGGTCCTTTCGAATTCAAAAAGACTTGACATAACTGTGTTGGTGGGTTAAAAGTTCAAACCCAACCCATTTCGTTCCAATCCGTCTAACGGACCTTTTTTACCCTTTTGCTTCGCTGACTATAAAAATAAAGTATGATGCTTTAACAACTTGGAATTATACATGACCCTTGCTTATAAAACGAATCATCGTTCCTTGTTTTTCAGCTAGGGTGTCGAGCATTCAAAAACTTGAAGACTATCAGACCAATAATGGTGCTCTCGAGCCAGCTCTTTCTTAAAGAAACTATGGAGTGGCCCGAGTTTCAATGGGCTATACAAAAAGCCCATAAGAATAGACAAGGTCAAGTTAGGTTAAGAAAGGAGACACAATCCATATATACCTATCCCATACCAGATTGTATGTGTCAACAACATTAGTTAGTTATTTTTTTAGTTCTGTAGAGAAACTATAGTGTTCTAAATTGTTATTCACTCGGTTACACGTGTAAATGAGCATGGATTACAGATAGATGAAGCGATATTTTTTTAGTCGGTAGGTAAATGATGCAACATCTGGTTGTTAATTTGTTATAGAATGTATGTTCTGCATGTGTTTGTCTATGGTTTTTGCTTTTGAGAAACCATTTTGTTTCAGATTTTTATCACGGTTTGGTTATCGGTTTTTCCTATCCACCTCCACGGCGTTGGAGACTGCCTCACGGCTGTGGTTTCAACTTACTAGTGGAGGAAATGGTATTGATATATTTAACGAGGGTTTCCGCTCATTAAATATACTGTTGCTAGAGTTTCTGCATGAATTCAAAGAAGAAGATGAATGCGGGTGACAGTCACATAAAAACACAGTAGTAAAGCACATGCAGATCATTTCACATATACATATAAGTTCACACATAATTAATTTACCAATAAACATTCTACCATATTGTCATAAATTGATTCGACGAAAGTACAAAAAACAAATTAGCTAAATACGTTATAAATAGAACAGTACAAGTGAAGATGGGCAGCTTCTATGGAGAGCAACGAGCAATTTTGAACACACATTGAGACCATTCACCAAGTAAACTTAAAGAACTTGTTAGCATTTCCCATTCTCCTTCAAGACCATTTCGTATCTCACAACATTTGAGGTCAGGCCAATTTCCAGATTTGTTTTCCATCACCTCATCAATTAGCTTCAAGAAGTAATCAGCGGCTTTGAGCCCCTCATCTGAAGATGTGCCTCAACGTACGGGGTTGGCAAATAGAAAACAATGCATCAAAGAGGAGTACCGAGTAGTTAATAAACGAGCCTACCTCGTTAAGGCCTATACTCGACTTTGTTCGGATCGTTAACACCCTATCTAGATCCGCCACTTCTTGTTCCGCCGTTTATGCGGAGTGCCACCTTAAAAACAAAGAAACTACTTTAGCTTATATGGAATTGTGCCATTAGTATGAAATTAAAATGCAATCGACAATAGAGAATCTTAGAAAACAGGTACATAAGTTGCACTTTATCCATGGCCGTCTACCATCTTTTTGAAACTTTAACATCTTTAACACAATAAGAGACCAAAAGTGTAACAAGTTTTATGATGGATACCGTTTATGTAAATTTTGGTATTTAGAGACCAAAAATGTAATTTGGTATAAACTATAAGGACCATCATGTAATTCAATATTAAAAGAAGGAAAGTGTGTTATTTACTCACCGACGGTTACAGGTTGTATTCTTTCTCTCCAAATATTAAGCTGGGTACATGCAGCAATACCTTCAGGTAGCTTCTCAAGAAGAGCACAACGATAAAGGGAGAGATGCGTCAGATTTTTTAACTTACAAATTCTATCAGGAAGATGTTTAATCTTTGTACCCGACAAAACTAGACTCTCCAGAGATTCTAACTGGCCAATGCCCTCAGGCAACTTCCCAAGACAAGAACAGTCTCCAACATTGAGCAACTTCAGACGTTTTAGCATGCAGATGCTATTTGGAAGATATTCAATCTTCTTATTACCCCTCCCATATAGCTCTTCTAAACATTCTAATTGGCCAAGATTCTCTGGTAACTTCTCAAGAAGATCACAATCATCGACCATGAGAGATTTGAGACATTTCAACATACAAATGCTATCCGGAAGATGTTTTATCTTTGTAGATGACAAACAGAGCTCCTCTAGACATTCTAACTTACCAAGATCTTTGGGAATCTCTGGAATATCGTCTTTGAATTTAAGCTTTCTTAAGCATCGTAAACTACAAATCATGTCTGAAAATTTCTTAAAGTCTGTGCAAGCACATAGACCAAAAGAAATAAGCTTCTCAATATTTCCAACTGATGACGGTAGATATTCTTTATAATAACAACGAAACCGCAGCTTTGGGAGATTACTGTTGGGGTGCAATGGGCATAAATCTAGGGACTCACCATCCAGACGTAAACTAGCTGAAGACCGACTATCCTTTGGTTCCAATTCACCACCGAGAACCTTAAAATCAGAAAACCTCAAACACGAGGTTAAGTCTAAGTAGACAAGTTTTCTTAGACATCCAACGGGAGCGTTAATTTCTACCAACTTATCACAACCTTGAAGATCTAACCTCTCTAGATTTGGAAACAGCTCAAGGTCAAGGCTCCTCAACCTTGATTTACGAAGTTCAAGGAATTTGAGATTTGGACATGCACTAGACACGTGAAGAACTTCAAAATTAGCACAATCATTAAGAGATAATTTATCGAGATTTGGAGTTAACCCAAGGTCAAAGGTTCTTAACTTTGAGTAACTGATATTGAGATAGTTGAGCTTTTGACAGCTAACAGGCATGAAAAGTTCTACTAAAGTATCTTCAAGAAATAACGTCTCAAGATTCGGAGTAATCCTAAAGTCAAAGGTCGTCAACGCTGACCCATAGAGAGACATGAATTTGAGTTTTTTGAGAACCTACCAACAAAAATAAGACAAAAAAGATTAATATTAACGTATTAACAAGACCAATAAATTAATAGCATTATTACGAAACAACCAATCAACAATTATTCTACCTTTTTTTCTCCCTCTTCCCAAAGTTGTTCCATTCTGCTCCGGTTCAGTTCAAGTCCAACAAGATTGTTTGCTTGAAATGTTTTGGGTAAATACAAGAAAGGGTAATAAGAACATATCAGATATTTTAAAGAGTTTGAAAAGTATTGGGCGGTATTCTCAAGACATCCCGTATCTCTATGATAATAATTTCGTAATGGAAAATACACTAAAAGATATCTAAGTTGCTTCATTTTTCCAAGACCTTTCATAACAGTTCCCGCATTTGTGTCCGACTCACGAAGTTCTAAACATATTGTTTTTTTAGTACCCTGCAATACAAAATCAATGTCCAGAAACCTGGGAAGTCAGAACAAATGCAAAGGTTTTAGTTTTCTCTACATTACAAGTAAACTGATCTTTACCTCGTTATCAGCCAATATACCTTCAATTTCCTCTTTAATCCACAGACGGCTATGTTTGTTTGGTTCATTCGGGTGCTCACGACGAACAATGTTCTTTCCCATTTCTTCTATATGGTCATGCATGTCCAAATATTCCTCACCTTCATCTTCATCTTCATAAATAGTTATGAGAGATCTCTGCTCAAGAACTTTTAAACCATTTATAGCTCGAAATCCACAGCATTCAAGAATTCTGATTGCATCTTTTCTTCTCCAGCCTTTCATCATACATGCAATGTCTAGAAATATTTCCTTATAATCTTTCTCCAGACTTGCATAGCTTAATTCTAGCTTTTCCTGAGTCTCCTTTAAGGGAATTTCTTTTAGTCTTTCTATGGCATCCTTCCATTCATGCTCATCTTTACCACAAAGAAATGAACCCAAGACTTTGAGGGTCAAGGGAAGACCAGCAGCATAATGTACAACTTTTCCTGATAGCTCTTCGAATTCTTTAAGTGGATTCTCTCTTCCAAATGCATGCCTACTGAAGAGGGAAATTGCTTCCTGTTCTGATAAGAGAGCAATATCACGAATCACGTTCACTCTGTGTGCTTCCAACACTTGCTCATCTCTAATGAGACAAATTGCTTCCTTGTCTGATAAGAGATCGATATCTGGAATCAACTTCACTCTGTGAGCGACCAGCACTTGCTCATCTCTCGTTGTAACGATAATTCTACTTCCTGGCTTAAACCAGGTAGAACCACGGGCTAACGCCTCAAATTGGTCTATGTGATTCACATCATCTAGAACAAGAAGAACCTTTATACCGGACATCCTGTTTTTCAACATGTTTTTCCCATCATCAACACTATCTAGAGTGACTTGTTCATTTAACACTCTTGAAAGGACTTGTTCTTGTAACTTATTCAAACCCAAAGTTGTGGAAACTTCCCTCACATTCTCAACAAAGATTTTGGCATCAAAATCAGCAGATAGATGATCAAAAACAGCTCTAGCTGTAGTTGTCTTCCCAGCCCCTCCCATGCCCTTGATCCCTATCATGCGAACATCATCAATTCCCATTTCTAAAGATGCAACAACATCCTTTACTCGAGTCTGCATGCCTACTAACATTTTATCAAAGCCGGAATTGATGGGACGTAAATCTAGTAAAATATCTTGAACAATTTTTTTGATGAATTTAGATTCGTCCCTGTGTGTACGTAAAAACAAGATATGTTTAGTACTATAATAATAATATTTTATCCATGCATTATCCTTTTTCAACACATATTAGCAAGAAACAAAAGTAAGAAATTACCCATCAAGAGTGTTCTTAAGCTCCCAACCAGCAAGACTAGCTGCTTCTTCTAGAGCCCCTTTCCATTTCTGAGCAGCCTCTTTCTTTTTATTCTTGGAAAAGGCATTTTTTACCGCCCCACTTTGGTTTCGGACTTCGGTGGGTTCCACATCATAGAAAACAGGGAAAGCAGTGTGCTCATCCATCTTCTGGCACTCCATAATCTTGACAAGCTCATCCAAACACCATGACGAAGAAGCATAGTTTTCCGAAAAAACAGTGATGTAAAATTTGGAGTTTTCAATGGCTTTGATAAGCTCATCGTTGATAGTTTTCCCTTTATGGATTCTTACATCATCCTTGTAAGTGACAATGCCTTTTGCCGTAAGAGCTTCATAAAGATGGCCAAGAAAGTTCTTGCGAGTGTCTTCACCCCTGAAGCTTAAAAAAACATCATACTTGAAGCTCTTTTGAATGGATGAAGTTGGAGTGGACACCATAATTTTTGGTTGAGATGAGTTTGAAGACGATTCTTCTTTTTCTGGTTTAGATGAGTTTGAATAAAAGTAGTAATAGATAAAGCCCACTAGCATTAGCATCAGCGTAATTCCTAATGAAGTTATGGTTGAAGGATCGGAGAGACTTAATATCTTGCTGAAGGTCGACATTTCTACAAACTGATTGCAAAGAAAAGTGAATAAAATGGAGAGACTTAATAATGTGATGGTGATTGGTTAGGTGTAAATTATGATGAAACTGATATTTTTGAAAGAGTCTATGTGAAGAAACAAACTAGGTCCAGCTGCTGCAGTGATGTTGAGAAACAAAGGCCACTCATATGGTCAA
Source organism: Chrysanthemum seticuspe (assembly GCA_019973895.1). Classification (NCBI taxonomy): domain Eukaryota; kingdom Viridiplantae; phylum Streptophyta; class Magnoliopsida; order Asterales; family Asteraceae; genus Chrysanthemum; species Chrysanthemum seticuspe. The sequence continues at coordinate 366,552,074 of BPTQ01000008.1, read as the reverse complement.
TAAAATGAAAGATAAGATTCACTTTTTGAAATGATGGATAAGCCACTCATATGGTCTTTTGGTCAATGAAAGAACCCATAATCTGTCACAGGTTATGCCACATTTCTAGGCCCTTGTTTGATATCTTGGTCATCCAAGAAGCAACTGGTAGTCTCCAGGTCATCTACTGAAGCTGAATACAGGGTACTTGCAGACTGCACATGTGAACTCACTTGGCTTCAATGTCTCTTTACTGATCTACAAGTTCATACTCCTACTCCCATTCCCATCTTCTGTGATAATGAATCAACCATAGCATTGGCTTCCAATCCTGTACACCATGCCAGAACCAAACACATTGAGATTGACTGCCACTTTGTTAGAGACAAGATAAAGAACAATCAAGTGGCTCCTATGTTCATCCCTTCCAAGCTTCAAGCTGCAGATGTTCTAACCAAAGGTTTACCCAAGGCCCTCCACTATGCATGTCTATCCAAGTTTGGCATATGTGATCCATACACATTGCCAACTTGGGGGGGGGGGGGGGGTAAAGGAGGGCACAATGATACAAGCCATAACACATCAGTCCATCATATCAACAATGTAACTCAACAGTCAAAGTCTACTAACCCAACAAAGCTCAAGCTTCATCAGAAGGCTCAAGTACATTGTGGAATCATGTAACATAACAGTGTATATATGTAGAGTAGTAGTGTTTATGTTATAGCTTTGGTAATTGTATTGTATAAGTAGTAGTAGCATAGTTTGACTTTTATCAGTTGACTTTCTTGCTCTATAAATAGAGCTTTGTATCCTTCATTTTACTCAATGAGAAATAACAACTTTTCCGGCCTTATGGCATAAACTCTCTCATTCTCTAAACGTCATTAACCTATCCAATACTAGATTGTATGTGTCAACAACATTAGTTGGTTATTTTTTCGGTTTTGTAGAGTTAGAGAAATGTGTGTAAACGAGCACGGAAAATAGTACACCACAAATTCGATATGTATTTTTGCTTCTCTCTGAGGGCGTTATGTGATAGGGTCGCAGGTCGGTAGGTGAATGATGCAACATCTGGTTTGGTTTGCAAGTTTTAATCCAAATGTATGTTTTGCATGTGTATTTTATTGTTGTTGATTAGTTATATCGGATTTTGGTACACTAGATTTGTTGTTACGTGTATATCTATGGGAGGGTGTTTTCGGTGACTTGCACATAGTCAAATGGATTGAGCTGTATATGGACGTCACGTTATGAAGGAGTGAAATTATACGACACACCCATTACCGAGAACAAGTATATGGGATCTACTTCAAATATCACAAGGATTGACGCACGTCAACCATTGTTGCTATCAATGCTATGGTTCCTAGCCATCGGATATTGCAATATGTCGATGTTTATTTGAGGACATTTATTTCATTTTGCTCAATAAAAGTTTTAATCACAGTAGGTAATCGTTTTTTCCTCCTCTCCACCTCCACGGCCCTGGAGACTGTCCACAGCCGTGGTTTCAACTACTAATGGAGGAAATGGTATTGATATATTTGACGAGGGTTTTCGCTCATTAAATATAATATCACTCATGAATAAGGTGAGAGTCGTGAGATAAAAACACAGTAGTAAAGCACATGCAGATCATTTCACATATACATATAAGTTCACACATAATTAGTTTACCTATATCACAATAAAAATTCTACAATATTATCATAAGTTGGTTCGACGGAAGGTACAAAAAACAAATTAGCTAAATAGGTTGTAAATAGAAATAGTAAAACGATCAAACAATGCAAGTGAAGATATGCAGCTTCTACGGAGAGCAATAAGCAAGTTTGAACACACATTGAGACCATTCAGCAACTAAACTTAACGAAGAGCTTGTTAGTGTTTCCCATTTTCGAGACCATTTCTTATTTCGCAACATTTGAGGTCCTGCCCTTTTCAAGACTTGTTTTCCATCGTCCCCATATCAGTTAGCTTCAAGAAGTAATCAGCGGCTTTGAGCCCCTCATCTGAAGATGTGCCTCTATGTACAGGGGTTGGCAAATAGAAAACAATGCATCAAAGAGGAGTACCGAGTAGTTAATAAACGAGCCTAGCTCGTTTAGGCCTATACTTGCCTTCGCTCGAATCGTTAACACCCTGTCTAGAGTGCCACCTTAAAAACCAATAAACTACTTTAGCTTATATGGAATTGTGCCATTAGTATGAAATTAAAATGCAATCGAGTATAGAGAATCTTTGAAAACAGGTACAATAGTTGCATTTTATCCATGGACCGTCTACCATCTTTTTGAAACTTTAACATATTTAACACAATAAGAGACCAAAAATGTAACTAAAGGACCCTACTGATCGAATTAAAGAAAAGAATAACTTGGAACACCGAACAAACAAACACACAAAAATACTGGAATAAGCTCTCCAATTAATCAGAAAAGTACTTGCTTTACAAAAAACTGATATTGATGGTACAACCAAACCTGGCTCGTTTGGTTTGCTTATATAGGAATAGAAAACAGCTTTTCCTAATCCATCTAGGACTCTAATATAACTAGGAAGTACTTATCTTAAAGTCTAAAAATAAGAATACTAATTATACTAGAACTCGACTGTAGTTATCCATAAGCTCGGATCTACTTGGACTGCACATAAGCTCGTGCTTGTGAACTACTCATCAGCTCGAGTAGACATTAGACCAACAATCACCCCCCTAATTTCTGACTCGAGATAAGGAGGTCTTCAACTCCGAGTAACTCTTGCATTTCCTTGAACTTAATCCTTGCGAGAGCTTTCGTCAGAATATCAGCACGTTGCAAATCACCTCTTACAAACTCAACTTGTACTTGGCCTCTTTCAACACATTCTCGGATAAAATGATAACGTGTATTTATATGCTTGCTTCTCCCGTGAAAGACTGGATTTTTCATAAGTGCAATAGCCGATTTGTTGTCAACAAATAAGACCACCACTCTTTCTTCCATTCCGGTTATTTCACTCAACAACCCACGTAACCATATCCCTTGACACGCGGCTGAGGTTGCAGCCATGAACTCGGCTTCACAAGACGATAGAGCCACCGTGTTTTGCTTTTGTGAGCACCAAGTGATAGGTGATCTACCTAGATAAAATACATGCCCAGTTGTGCTTCGACCATCATCTTGGTCCATAGCATAACTACTATCACTAAACCCCACTAACTCCTTGGTCTTTTCTTGGTTGTATCGTATTCCAAAATTCAAACTACCTTGGATATACCTTAGTATTTGTTTCACAGCTGCCATATGTGATTCTTTTGGTTCTTGCATGTAACGACTAACCAAACCAACCGAATAAGATAAATCAGGTCGAGTGTGTAGTAAATACCTTAAACAACCAACTCGTCGTCTATACAAAGTTGCATCAACTGGTTTTCCTTCCTTATCCAAGCTTAACTTCATTCCAGGTTCTAATGGACATTGAGTAGAATTCGCTTCATGCATCCCAACATCTTTCAAGATCTTCTTTGCATAGCTTTCTTGACTTATTGAGATACTCGAATCCTCTTGCTTTACTTCAATGCCAAGATAATAGCTTAACTTTCCCAAGTCACTCATATCGAACCTTTCTTGCATTTGTCTCTTAAATAGTTGAAGAGGATGTGTTGCCTTAAATTTTGCAGCTTTAGGAAACGCCTTCTTGGTTTGTTTTCCTACCAAACAAGATTCACACAACTTGTTCTCTTGATGAATTATTGGCAACTCTTCAACCATGCCCTTCCTTGCCATTAATTCCATCGACTCGAAATTAATGTGACCCATCCTAGCATGCCATAACCAAGCATCATCTTCCATCTTTGCTTTGAGACACACCGGACTTCCAACTTGGAGCTTAATCTTGTAAAGTCTATTACTTGTTCTAGGAACCTTCATCAGAAGCTTGCCATCTGAGTCACGCATAGTAAGAAGGTTACCTTTCATACGAATGTCACATCCGCCTTCGGTAGCTTGCCCAAGACTAATTATGTTGCTTTTTAGTTCGGGTAGGTAATAGACTCCAGTGATTAACCGTTGCTCTCCCGTTTTCCCTTCAATGATTATCGAACCCTTCCCTTTTATCTCGATGTAGGAGTTATCACCAAACTTCACTCTGCCGGAGATATTCTCATTCAACTCCGAAAAGTATTCTCGGATCCCCGTCATGTGATTACTTGCTCCATTATCCAAATACCAAGTATCTTCCTCGTTTGGCTTAGTATTCAATTGGTTTGGGATAATCTTTTCTTCATTCAAGAAAACTACTTCTTGAACGCTTTTCATCATAAAAAGTGTCGGGTCATCATCATCCTCCGTTTGCAAAAGGTTTGATTCATGCTTTTGCTTTTGTTCACGTCGTTCAGGGCAGTTAGAAGCAAAGTGACCATATTCATCACATCTAAAGCATTGAATCTTTGAAAGATCTCGACTTTTGTTATTCTTTTGCTCCGTATTGCTCCCGGAGTTGTTACGGTTATGGTTATTAGCTTGACCACTATCATGAGATTTGTTTTGAGAAGAAAAGTTTTGACCTTTATCGTTGCCACCAGAGGAATTCCTTCCTCGACCTTTCTTATCATATCTTTCAGCCCTTCCGAACATCAACATGCCTTGATCTTCAGAAGTGGTGTCAACACCCTTCATTCTTCCTTCAAAAGCTTTCAACCTTCCAATTGCTTCTTGAAAAGACATAGTATTCAAGTCCGCAAATTGTTCTATTGAGGCAACAATTGCAACATACCTATCCGGAACGGATGCAAGTAGCTTCTTAACAAGTTTCTTGTCTTCATAAATTGTTCCCAAGCTATTTACTTCTGTTACAATTTTGCCCAACCTAGCCGCAAAGTCATCGATTGATTCGTTGACTTTCATCTTTAAAGATTCGAATTCCGTCTCCAAGGTTTGCAACCTCGCGTCTCGAACCCGTTCAACACCCACATACCTGGTCTTCAAAGCTCCCCAGATTTCTTTGGCTGTGTTGAATTGTGAAACTTGAAAAACAAGTTCTTCTGGAATCGCCTGGAAGAGTAACGCCACTGCCATGTGATCTTGCTTGGCAACAACTTGTGTTCCTTCCCCTGGTTCCAGTGCATCGAGTATTCCATGGACTCGGAATACCGCTTTAACTCTTATTGCCCATATGTTATAATTCGTGCTTGTTAACATTGGACATTGAAGAGCCGTTTTAGTATGTTCAATTGGTGGTTGACTCGACTCGCCTTGCACCATCCTTCTTGAACGCCTTTTGTAAGTTACCGGTGTAGTTGGATTATCTTCCAGCCCTAGAACAAGCTTGTTTTACTTCTTGCCTAAGTAAACCAAGTGTAAAGTTTTAAACTTTATCGACTTTCTTGGTGAAAAACCCTTGTGTTCGACAAATCCTTTAGTCGACCCTTGGTTTAGAAACCTTTTGCTGCAAACCCTTGGCTCGATCTGCTTATTACCCTTCTGGTTGACTTCCTGCTTAAGTCGAAACCTGGTAAACCCTTGTGTTCGACAGCCCAGCCTTGATACTAGTCGATTACCACTGTTGTTAACCTTGGTCGATTAGTGAAAACCAAGAAACCCTTTGAGCGAACCTGGTTTGTGAATCCCTTCGAACCTGAGCTCTAGATACCAAATAAAGGACCCTACTGATCGAATTAAAGAAAAGAATAACTTGGAACACCGAACAAACAAACACACAAAAATACTAGAATAAGCTCTCCAATTAATCAGAAAAGTACTTGCTTTACAAAAAACTGATATTGATGGTACAACCAAACCTGGCTCGTTTGGTTTGCTTATATAGGAATAGAAAACAGCTTTTCCTAATCCAACTAGGACTCTAATATAACTAGGAAGTACTTATCTTAAAGTCTAAAAATAAGAATACTAATTATACTAGAACTCGACTGTAGTTATCCATAAGCTCGGATCTACTTGGACTGCACATAAGCTCGTGCTTGTGAACTACTCATCAGCTCGAGTAGACATTAGACCAACAGTAACAAGTTTTATAAAGGATACCATTTATGTAAATTTTGGTATTTAGAGACCAAAATGTAATTTACTTTCCTTTTTCTTTCTACAAAGCTACTAGTTATTTTGTTCCAATAATATTTGTTGGCCAATATCAAATTCAATATTAAAATCAGAGAAAAATGAACTTAGAAAACTAGGAAAGTGTGTTATTTACTCACCGAAGGTGCCGGGTTGTATTATTTATCTCCTACATCCAAAGAAGCTCTCGAGATGCATTGATATGTAGATCTTTGAAACATTCTAATCGTCCAAGATCTTCTGGTAGCTTCTCAAGAAGAGCACAATCATCAAGGTTGAGAAACTTCAGACGTTTTAACATACAAATGCTATCAGGAAGATGTTTAATCTTTGTAGATGACAAATCTAGACTCTCCAGAGATTCTAATTGGCCAATGTCCTTAGGCAACTTCCCAAGACATGAACAGTCTCTAACATCGAGCGACTTCACACGTTTTAGCATGCAGATGCTATCTGGAAGATATTCAATCTTCTTACTCCTCACATATAGCCTCTCTAAACATTCTAATTGGCCAAGATTATCTGGTAACTTCTCAAGAAGATCACAATCATAGACTGAGAGAGATTTGAGATATTTCAACATACAAATGCTATCTGGAAGATGTTTTATCTCTGTAGATGACAAATAGAGCTTCTCTAGACATTCTAGCTTGCCAAGATCTTTGGGAAACTCTGGAATATCACATTTGAGTTCAAGCTTTCTTAAGCATCGTAAACTACAAATCATGTCTGAAAATTTCTTAAAGTCTGTGCAAGCACATAGACCAAAAGAAATAAGCTTCTCAATATTTCCAACTGATGACGGTAGATTTATTTCATAATTACAATAAAACTGAAACTTTGGGAGATTACTGTTGGGGTGCAATGGGCATAAATTCAGGAACTCACCAACCAGATTTAAACTAGCTGAAGAACGATCCTTTGGTTCCAATTTCCGAACCATAAAATCGAAAAACCTCAAACATGAGTTTAAGTTGAAGTGGACAAGTTTTCTTAGACATCCAACAGGAGCGTTAATTTCTACCAACTTATCACAACCTTCAAGATCTAACATCTCAAGATTTGGAAACAGCTCAAGGTCAAGGCTGCTTAACCTTGATTTACGAAGTTGAAGGATTTTGAGATTTGGACATGCACTAAACACGTGAAGTTCTTCAAAATCAGCACAATCATTAAGAGATAATTTCTCGAGATTCGGAGTTAACCCAAGGTCAAAGGTTCTTAACTTTGAGTCACTGAAATCAAGATGCTTGAGCTCTTGACAGCTGACAGGCATGCAAAGTTTTACTAATTTATCAGAACTAAGAATTAACGTCTCGAGACTCGGAGTCATACTAAAGTCAAAGGTTGTCAACGCTGACTTAGAGAGAGACAGGAAAATGAGTTCTTTGAGATCCTGCCAGCAAAAATAAGAAAAAAAGATTAATGTTAACCTATTAACAAGACCAAATTATTAGGAAACAACCAATCAACAATTATTCTACCATTTTTTCTCCCTCTTCCCAAAGAGCACAATCATCAAGGTACAGATGCGTCAGATGTTTTAACATACAAATGCTATCAGGAAGATGTTTAATCTTTGTAGCCGACAAATTTAGAATCTCCAGAGATTCTAACTGGCCAATGCCCTCAGGCAACTTCCGAAGACAAGAACAGTCTCTAACATCGAGTGACTTCAGACGTTTTAGCATGCAGATGCTATCTGGAAGATATTCAATCTTCTTACTCCTCCTCACATATAGCTCTTCTAAACATTCTAATTGGCCAAGATTCTCTGGTAGCTTCTTAAGAAGATCACCATCATTGACTTCGAGAGATTTGAGACATTTCAACATACAAATGCTATCTGGAAGATGTTTTATCTTTGTAGATGACAAACAGAGCTCCTCTAGACATTCTAACTTGCCAAGATCATTGGGAATCTCTGGAATATCGCATATGAGTTCAAGCTTTCCTAAGAATCGTAAACTACAAATCATGTCTGAAAATTTCTTAAAGTCTGTACAAGCACATAGACCAAAAGAAATAAGCTTCTCAATATTTCCAACTGATGATGACAGTAGATCTTCATCATAATCACAATCAAATTGAAACTTTGGGAGATTACTGTTGGGGTGCAATAGGCATAAATCTAGGGACTCACCAACCAGACGTAAACTAGCTGAAGACCGACTATCCTTTGGTTCCAATTCACCACCGAGAACCTTAAAACAGGAAAACCTCAAACACGAGGTTAAGTCTAAGTAGACAAGTTTACTTAGACATCCAACGGGAGCGTTAATTTCTACCAACTTATCACAACCTTCAAGATCTAACATCTCAAGATTTGGAAACAGCTCAAGGTCAAGGCTCCTCAACCTTGATTTACGAAGTCCAAGGAATTTGAGATTTGGACATGCACTAGGCACGTGAAGTTCTTCAAAATCAGCGCAATCATTAAGATCTAACCTTTCAAGATTTGGAAACAGCTCAAGGTCAAGGCTCCTCAACCTTGATCTAGGAAGTTCAAGGAATTTGAGATTTGGACATGCATTAGACACGTGAAGTTCTTCAAAATCAGCACAATCATTAAGAGATAATTCCTCGAGATTCGGAGTCAACCCAAGGTCAAAGGATCTTAACTTTGAGTCACTGATACGGAGGTAGTTGAGCTTTTGACAGCTAACAGGCATGAAAAGTTCTTCTAAATTAGGAGAAACTTTAAGAGATAACGTTTCGAGATTCGGAGTAATCCTAAAGTCAAAGGTCGTCAAGTTTGAACCTCGGAGAGAAAGGAATTTGAGTTTTGGAAGAACCTGCCAGCAAAAATAAGACAAAAAGGATTAATACTAGTGTATTAACAAGTCCAATAAGTTAATAGCATTATTAGGAATTATGCAAAACAACCAATCAACAATTATTCTACCTTTTTTTCTCCCTCTTCCCAAAGTTGTTCCATTCTGGTAATAAACATATCAAGTCCAACAAGATTGTTTGCTTGAAATGTCTTGGGTAAATACAAGAAAGGGTAATGCGTACAGTTTAGATATTTTAAAGAGTTTGAAAAGTATTGGGCGGTATTATCAAGATCTTCGGCATCTCTTTGATATCGAAAATACACTTGAAGATATCTAAGTTTCTTCATTTTTCCAAGACCTTTCATAACAGTTCCCGCATTTGTGTTCGAATAAAAAAGTTTTAGACATATTGTTGCTTCCGTACCCTGCAATACAAAAACAATGTCCAGAAACCTCGGGAAGTAAGAACATATGCAAAAGTTTTAGTTTTCTCTACATTACAAGTAAACTGATCTTTACCTCGTCATGAGCCAATATATCTTCAATTTCCTCTTTAATCCACATTCGGCTATGTTTGTTAGGTTCATTCGGGTGCTCACGACGAACAATGTTCTTTCCCATTTCTTCTATTTGGTCATGCATGCCCAAGGCTGGCTGACCAAATCGATCAGAAATAATAGTTATGAGAGATCTCTGCTCAAGAACTTTTAAACCAGTTATAGGATCAAATCCACAGCATTCAAGAATTCTGATTGCATCTTCTCTGCACAAGCCTTTCAATATGCATGCGATGTCTAGAAATATTTGCTGATAGTCATATTCCAGACTCTCATAGCTTAATTCTAGCTTTTTTAGAATCTTCTCTGGGGGAAATTTTTTTAATCTGTCTATGGCCTTTACCCATTCATGCTCATTTTTACCGCAGAGAAATGAACCCAATACTTCGACTGTTAAGGGAAGACCAGCAGCATAATGTACAACTTTTCCTGACAACTCTTCGAATTCTTGAGATGGACTGGCCCTTCCAAATGCATGTCTACTGAGGAGAAAAATTGCTTCCTCATCTGATAAGAGATCGATATCTCGAATCTTCACTCTGTGATCAACCTTATCTGATAAGAGATCGATATCTCGAAAGTACACTCTGTGTGCTTGCAATACTTGCTCATCTCTTGTTGTAACGATAATTCTACTTCCCTTCTTAAACCAGTTAGTCTCACCGGCTAACGCCACAAGTTGGTCTATGTCATTCACATCATCTAGAACAAGAAGAACCTTTATACCGCGCATCCTCTCTTGCATCATGATTTTCCCATCATTAACACCAGTCACAGTGACGTCTTCTTTCAGCACATCTGAAAGGACCTGTTTTTGTAACTTCTTCAAACCAAACATAGAGGGTTTTGAAACTTCCCTCACATTCTCAACAAAGCTTTTGGCTTCAAAATCAGCAGATAGACGATCAAAAACAGCTCTAGCTGTAGTTGTCTTCCCAGCCCCTCCCATGCCCTTGATCCCTATCATGCGAACATCATCAATTCCCATTTCTAAAGATACATCATCAATTCCCATTTCTAAAGAGTCAACAACATCCTTTACTCGAGTCTCCATGCCAACCAACTTTTCATCGCCGAAACTGATGGAGCGTAACTCGAGCGAAATCAATCCAACAATTTTTTTGATTAATTCAGATTCGTCCCTGTGTGTATGTAAAAACAAGATATGTTTAGTACTATAATAATAATCTCTTATCCATGCATTATCCTTTTTAAACACATGTTAGCAAGAAACAAAAGTAAGAAATTACCCATCATTGAGCCCCCAACCAGCCAGACCGGCTGCTTCTTTCAAAGCCTCTCTCCATTTCTCAGCAGCCTCTTCATTTTCATGTTTCACAAAAGCTTGACCAACAGCCCCAATTTGTTTTCGGACTTGGGTGGGTTCCACATCATAGAAAAACGGTAAGCAGTGTGCTCATCCAAACACCATGACGAAGAAGCATAGTTTTTGGAAAAAACAATGATGTAAAATCTGGAGTCTTCAATGGCTTTGATTAGCTCATCGCTGATAGTTTTCCCTTTATGGATTCTTACATCATCCTTGTAAGTGTAAATGCCTTTTGCATTAAGAGCTTCATAAAGATGGCCAAGAAAGTTCTTGCGAGTGTCTTCACCCCTGAAGCTTAAAAAAACATCATACTTAAACCTTTTTTGAATGGGTGTAGTTGAAGAAGATTCTTCTTTTTTCTGATTCAGATGAGTTTGAGGACGATTCTTCTTCTAGTTCAGATGAGTTTGAGGACGATTCTTCTTTTTTTGGTTCAGATGAGTTAGAAGAAGATGCCTTTGAATAAAAGTAATAGATAAAAGTTGAAGATGCCATTAGCATAACTCCTAATAAAGCTATGGATGAAGTAGAGGTGGACACCATTATCTTTGGTGCAGATGAGTTGGAAGAAGATTCTTCTTTTTTTGGTGCAGATGATTTGAAGAAGATTCTTCATTTTTTGGTGCAGATGAGCTAGAAGAAGATTCTTCTTTTTTTGGTGCAGATGAGTTTGAGGACGATTCTTCGTTTTTTGGTACAGATGAGTTAGAAGAAGTTATGGATAAATGATCGGAGAAGAAACGTAATAATCTGCTGAAGGACATTTCTACAAACTGATAGCAAAGAAAAGTGAATAAAATGGGGAAAAAAAACAACTTGATAATGTGAGGGTGATTGATTAGGTGTAAACTATGATGAAACTGAAGCTGTTAAAAGAGTTTATGTGAAGGAGAAACAAAGGAGTTCCAGCTGCTGCAGTGATGTTGAGAAACAAAAGCCCTCATATGGTCTTTTTGGTCAATGAAAAAGATAGATAAGATTCACTGTTTGAAAAAGAAAGATAAGCCCCTCATATGGTCTTTAATTCATATGGTCTCTAATTTGGTCAATGAGAAAGAAAGATAAAATTAAAAAAAAAAAAAAAAAAAAAAAAAAAAAAAAAAGCCAATACATCCTCTGAGAAGTTGCTTATTCAAGTCAAAGTAATTTAATTTGTTTCTCCAAAAAGACACAAACACTACAACAAAATTTTCACACTTTTTAAAGCATATTTTCACACTTTAAAAAGTGTAGAGTTGAAAAGTTCACACTTAGCTTGTGTGTGAATCATATGGGTGGAGCAAATAATTTCACCCTTCTAAATGTGAAGATTTGTAAAAAGTTCACACTTTCAAGTGTGATGATTTTGAAATAATTTTTCACACTTTCAAGTGTGATGATTTTAAAACCATTCTTCACACTTAAAAGTGTGAGTTTTTGATTCTTCACACTTTTAAGTGTGATGATTTTAAACAATTCTTCATACTTTCAAGTGTGAGCTTTTAATTCTCCACACTTTTAAGTGTGTGGACTTTGAAAAAATTCGCTATAAGAAAAAGTGCTTTAGTGACTACAATGTTTTTGTCACTAACAATTTATAAGTCATCACTAATGCTTTTTAGTGACAAGTTAGGGTCGCCACTAGTTGTCACTATAGCTCCGTCACCAATTATATAAGCGACAACATACAAAACTCGACATGATAGATACAAAAAAAAACTTAAAATATTGTAATAGTAGAAACTTAAAATAACATCCATTTTCTTTTTATGCAATCAATGCAAGCACGTCGCTAATAATATCAATACAATATCACTAAATACACATATCAACATGGCGCATACAAAAAAAAACCTCCAGGTGTTCGTGACCGAAGTTACTTGACTTCTCAGCCTGGCTTCTAAACCGATCCGTACAATCTCAACCATCTGCATTTAATAAACACGTTTTCAAATTCCCAAATAATAGTCAAATAAATTATTAGCATATACCAGTCAGAAGATAAGCTGGCGATTGAAAGACAACAACCAAATTTGAATAAATTGAAGAGATTATAAGACTACAGTGAAGATAAAAATATTGATCACACAAATTTTGTATAAATTATAGATACATATTGATTAGTATAGAGTCATCCAACTAAATCATTTAATAAATATTAAACATACACTACCTCATTAACCGTAGAGAGAATATATATAAAAAAATAACGTATTAAAGTACCTAGACTGTAAATATGCCATAGCGCATAAGTTGCCCTGCATAAGGAGTTCAAGTGAGGCCATTTACACAATCACCAACAACTCTCTTGACCACCCTAATCGCTACACGAGTACTAATGGTACAGCTCCCTAAAAGTCCCAAAAACATCCCCATTGATATCTCCACCACTGAAGAACCCACAATTATAGATACGACCCTATTGCCGATACCCAAAGACTCTCCAGGATCCCTTTATTTCACCCCATACCCTTCAAATCCTTCTCTGTCCCACCATATTTTCCTAAACCTAATCAGGCTTTCATCTCTAACACACACAAACTCAAATGATATTTCCCTTTCTCACAATGTCTGCAAATAAGACGCCACATAAACCTCAACTCCTTCAACGCAACACTTTCCTTAACTTTTATCACATTACCTAACCCCTTGTCACACAAGGCCAAAGCCTCACTCATTAACTTCAATGCCTCGTGTAAGCCTAAAACATTACTTTTTTGACAATACTAATTTACCACGGACACATATAATTCTCAGCAATCCTGAACAATACGCTTCTAGACCTATTTAACGGATTAATAGCCAGCTATTTATCCAATGCCTTCCAAGCTATCCTCGAACTTGCAATATGTAAATCCAGAAGCATCCTATGCTCTTTGCGATCTGACACATTCATAATCGGCATAAATATACATGAAGATTATACCATTCTTTTATTCAGGCATTTCATCAAACATCTAGAGTTTGCGTGATATTATCAGATATTCTTAATTAACTAAAATGGGCAAGTTTCCGTCATATAATTTCAAATATTCTCGTAACCAAACACATTACAGCGCCCATTCCACTAAAAAAACACCTAAATCAAAATGTCAAACCAAATAGTAGTTCCTAACCTAACGGAAACAACATCCTACCATTCTACTTATATATGCGCAAAATAAACAATCTCATAACAAAAAATAATCAATAACTGTAACCAGAACAACCTACACCTTCATAGACCAAAACACGGTAAACAACAATTTTGAATAAAAATTTAAAAACATCCGGAAAAACTGAACCAGCAATTAGAGTCTAATGTAACGATACGAACTATTCAAGTATAATTCTCTAACAGACATTTCATCAAACACGTTACGTGCAACATCACCATACTAACTCGACTTCAAATAATAGCCACACGTAACACCTAATTCGCATCTATCGCAGTATAGTACCACAAGTCTCCATAACTAACACCTAATTCACGGTAATTAATACATCTATCCGATAAAACGCAACATGAACACCGAAAATAAATGAATATTCAATAAGTACATACCTGAGAGTGTCTGTAGTGTAAAACTTCACGCTTTGCAGGTGTGAGGTTATTTTAGATATCTGTAGTGTAAAACTTCATTTTTTCAAAAACATCTTATAGCGTGAAAAAAAAAACGATATTTGCTTCACAATAAAAGTGTGTGGTTTTTAGTATTTCTTCACACTTTTTAGTGTCAAGACATAATAAGTAAATTACTTCACATTTTTAAATGTGAGCTTTTATTTTCACAATTAAAAGTGTGAAGGTTTTTGTGATGCTTGATGGTTATCACACTTATAAATGCGAGTAATTTTTGCACACTCATAAGTGTGAAGATGTTGAAAGAAAAGTTCACGGTGTATAAAGTGTGAAGAAAAAAGTATGTACAAATGGCAAATTTGTTGTAGTGAAATAAACTCCAATTTAACATTAAGAAAAACATAAAACTACAAATTATTCACAGAAATAAACTCCAATTTAAAATCACCTTTACGTCGCTCTTTAAGATCACCTTTAAGTCACTCCTCAAAAATTTAAGTCACTGCAATTTTTCCATTCGAAGCCATAACCTCTTTAAGATCAGCTTTAAGTCGCTCCTCAAAATCTCCTACGTATTTAGCACCAGCAAGAACCCATATCGAGTGATATAAGCTGCCAAAGGATCGAAATTTATCAACACAAACTTGTGATTTTTGAGAATGAATGCACAAACATTAAAACCAATGATGGTTACAGCTAAGAAAAAACCAATTTTCCAATTTACCCATTTTTAAGCAGTCTCTTTTATTAGTTAACCACCTGTTGCAACCTATATAATTAAAAAGGATGCTAGATAATTACAACAAATGACTACTGTCGAAACTGATCATCTCGGTCAGGTGTTCTTTGAAGAATTCGGACCGAAGCTGCTTGAATTCTAACCCTACTGCTTCATTTGGTTGTTGAATTTATGTTCGTCAAGAATTTGGTTCTTGAATTTATGTATTCATTGGTTTTTTTATTATTGATATGTTTCGTCAAAGCACTGCTTTCTAAAGGGACGACATGATGAAGTATAAACTTTTGTAAAATGTTTTCTTTAAAAGCGTAAAAAGTTGATCGAGAAAGAATACTGAAGAGGCTTTATCAGCACATTATAAGCTACTCAAGATAGTAATTTGGTTTTACAGATCAGCTTTTTACAAACCGTGTCACAGCTAAACTACTACTAATAAGCCTACTGAACAGTCAATTATCGTTTACTAAGGATAAAACAGTTTTTTTCTGTTATTTAGATAATATCCATTCAAAATTTAGATAAGAAAAAATTACACATTTGGTCCCTATGGTTTGCCCAAAATAACAACTTTAGTCCCTAAGTCGTTTTTATTACACCAGCAGTATCTAATTTTGAAACTACGCACGCTTTTGGTCCCTATTTTGGATGGGCGTTAGTTAAGTCCGTTAAGTATTTTGCGATGTTAGTCCTTCGTTAATAATTTTTGCACCGTTAGTCCTTATTTTTTAAAATATAGTTTTCCCCAGTTAGTCCCTCCGTTAATAATAGTTATCGCCCGTTTTTTTTACGTTTTTGTCCGTTTTTGTCAGTTTTTGTTCGTTTTTATCCGTTTTCCCTCGTTTTTTTGTTCGTTTTTCGTCCGTTTTTTACGTTTTTATCCCTTTTCGTCTGTTTTTATATGTTTTCGTCCGTTTTTATCCATCCGTTTTCCCCCGTTTTTATTTTCGTTTTTCGTCCGTTTTTTTACGTTTTTATCCATTTTCGTCTGTTTTTATATGTTTTCATCCGTTTTTATCCGTTTTCGCTCGTTTTTTTGCGTTTTTGTCCGTTTTCGTTCTTTTTTAATCTTTTTCGCCAGTTCTTTTACGTTTTCATCCGTTTTTCTTACATTTTGTCCGTTTTTCTTTCGTTTTTGTATTATTTTAACATATTGAAAATTTTTTCCAAAAAGGAAAAAAATTTGGAAAAAAAATATTTCGGAAAAAAAAATTTTGAAAAAAAATATAAAAAAAAATTCAACTTTAATTTCAAATATTTTTTTAAAAAAAAATCTTTAAAAAAAATATGTCCATTTTTTTTTTCAATATTTTTTTATTCAATTTTTTTTAAAATTTTTTATTCAAAATTTTTTATTTTTTTTCGAAAATATTTTTTTTCCCAATTTATTTTTTCAAAATTTTTTTGGAATTTTTTTTTCAAATTTGTGAAAAAATTCAAAAAAAAATTTGGAAATTTTTTGTGAAAAAAAACGAACGAAAACGGATAAAAACAGACAAAAACGTTAAAAAACGGGCGAGCACAGATAAAAAACGAACGCAAAAGGAAAAAAACATACAAAAACGTAAAACAACGGGCGAAAACGGAAAAAAATGGACAAAAACGTAAAAAAAAACTGGCCAAAACGAATAAACAACGAACGAAAACGGATAAAAACAGACAAAAACGTAAAAAAAAGGGCGAAAACGTAAAAAAACGGATTAAAACGTAAAAAAACAGTCGCAAACGGATAAAAAACTGACAAAAACCGATAAAAACAGACAAAAACGTAAAGAAACGGACGAAAACATTTAAAAACAGACGAAAAGGGATAAAAACGTAAAAAACGGGGGAAAACGGATTAAAAAAACGAAAACGGATAAAAACGGACAAAAACGGAAAAAAAACGGGCGATAACTATTATTAACGGAGGGACTAACTGGGAAAAACTATATTTTAAAAAATAAGGACTAACGGTGCAAAAATTATTAACGAAGGACTAACAACACAAAATACTTAACGGACTTAACTAACGCCCATCCAAAATAGGGACCAAAAGCGTGCATAGTTTCAAAATTAGATACTGCTTGTGTAATAAAAACGACTTAGGGACTAAAGTTGTTATTTTGGGCAAACCATAGGGACCAAACGTGTAATTTTTTCTTTAGATAATATCCTTTCAAAATAATCATCAAGCAGTGTGTGTACATATATAACCGGTGAATCATAAGCAACATTAAATCAATATGTCATAGCAAACAATCACGTACGTAGGGGTGAGCAAAACCGACCGAATCCCGAAAACCGACACAAACCGACCTATACCGACCGAAACCTAGACTTATCGACCAATACTCGGGTCGGGGCTCGAGTTGGGACAAAGAAAACCGACCGAAACGACTCGTGCCGAACCGACCCGAGTAGTTTCGGGTCGGGATTCAGTTTTTTTTCTTCAGGAAGTCGGTTTTGGGTCGGGACGGGTCGGTTCCGGCCCGATGCTCACCCCTACACGTACGATCTTATAATATCATATAAAGCAATTATTACATTTGTTCCAAATGACATAATCAAAATTCATATTAATCACAAAATCAAATAAAACATGTGTATTCAGTACGGGTGTGTATCCAAGTACAAAACTCCTCAAATTAAACATGATAAAACTTTAATATTTTTGGTTCGTAGGAATATAGTGATCAATTAACATAATTATAATCATACAGTTCAAATCAACAAATTAGCTAGCTAGATATTTAAAATCATACCTTTTAATCATTGAAAGGGTTTTTGTTCTTCCATGTTCGGAAAAGTAAACTACACAACAATAACCACAATTAATCACTTATAAATGCTAAATATTCACCGAAATAATCTGCTGAAGGACATTTCTACAAGCTGATTGCAAAGAAAAGTGAATAAAATGAGAAAAAAACAGCTTGAAAATGTGAAGGTGATTGGTTAGGTGTAAATTATGATGAAACAAACTAGTTCCAGCTGCGGTGATACATCCTCTTGGAAAATGCTTATTCAAGTTAACATAAAACTACAAATTATTCACAGAAATCAAGCAAGCTCAGTAGAATGAGTTACCGACTTGCATCGACTACTGTGTGAATCTCATTAATGAAGAGAACATTTTTTCCATTCGAAGCAGTAATCTCTTTAAGATCACCTTTAAGTCGCTCCTCAAAATCTCCTACGTATTTAGCACCCGCACGAACCCATATCGAGTGATATAAGCTGCAAAAGGATCGAAATTTATCAGCACAAACTTGTGATTTTTGAGAATGAATGCACAAACAGCATATCAGCACGAAACGTATTAAAACCAGGATGGTGGCAGCTAAGAAAAAACCAATTTTCCAATGTACCTATTTTTCAAGCAGTCTCTTTTACTAGTTAACCACCTGTTTCAAGCGGTCTCTTTTATTAGTGGTGTTTCGGGTGGGGCTTAAGTGAAACTGAATATAGTATCTTCCAAGTTTTAACTGAACAATGTGTGCATATTTGACACTTGAGAACATAAAAGTGACACTTCCATCTGCGCTATACACCTAGCTTTAAGTTCCTCATCTGATGTGGACGAAGCATATATAACTTATCTAAAAACTAAAATACATTCACGATTTCTATTCTATCATAAATGGAACATTTAATTTTCTAAGTGTGAATATTTATATATGAATTACACATTGTAAACCTTCATCACTTGTTCATTTCAATAATTATCAGTGTAATATATTTTTCACATGTATACGTCGTCTATACATGTGAGATGAGGTATGAATTACACATTATACATCTCATTCATCACTGATAACCTCCTTTACGTACAACAGTTAGTAAATATCTATCACTTAAAGTTTCGTCAACATGTATTCTTCATTATCTCAACTTATCATTTCATTTTAAGTTCCGATAAATTTAAGCTCAATCCAAACACTACCACTTACATATGCTTATTTAGTAAATATGATATGTTGATGTTTGTACCCGATAACCCGAATCACCTGACCCGACATAACCCGACTCGAAGCCGCGATAAGCCGATTCTTAATCGGGTCGGGTTTCGGGTCACTTTTTAAAAAGTCAAAACCCGACTCAACCCGACCCGATAACACCCCTAGTTGCAACCTATATAATTAAAAAGTATGACAGATAATTACAACAAATGACTACTATCGAAACTGATCATCTCGGCTAGGTGTTATTTGAAGAATTTGGACCGTCGCTGCTTGAATTCTAACCCTACTGCTTCATTTGGTTGTTGAATTTATGTATGTTATCAACTTTTTACAAACTGTGTCACAGCTAAACTACTACTAATGAGCCTATTGAGCAGTCATATACTCAATAACCGCTGATACAAGCATATACAAAACACAACATGTAAACAATGATACCCCTATACTAACTGGTAAGACTGTTTGAGGATTGAGCCTACATTTAACAATTTTGCAACAAGAAAACAATCACCAGGATTCTATTGTATCTTCACGTTCGACCACACTTCAAAATCAACTAGAAAATGATAAATAAAACACTCTACTTAATAACTAATCTATACAAAAACACATCTATGTGCAATAAGCATCACGGTCTAACATATTTCAATACCTTACACAATGTTCAAATAGTAGGTAACAATATAAAATTGCTATGGGAAAAATGCAAATGAATAAGACTAGCGGACTCAATTTGTTCACAATAGACATTGAACACTATGTTAACATAATAAAGTATGCAAGCATTACTTTAACAGTCAAATGAGCAATATAGATTTGCGAGTAATGTGAATAAATAACATATTGAAGCATGAATGCTTAGATTTTGAATTGAGGGCGCGTTGTAGCAAAAAACTAGTGGACTATTATAGAAATATGTATATGTCAAACACAAAATAAAACCTGCTGTATAGTTGAAACGAGTAAAGCCAAAAAAAAAAAAAAAAAAAAAAAAATCTAACTCGGGTCAATCGGGTGTGTATAGTTGAAACGAGTAAAGCCAAAAAAAAATCCTAACTCGGGTTAATCGGGTTGACCCGATTGACCCGAGTTAGATTTTTGACCTGAGTAACCCGACCCGACTATCTTTATTTGGGTTCGGGTCGGGATTATTGACACCCCTAGTTGCAAGTTGCAACGTATATAACTAAAAAGTATGACAGATAATTACAACAAATGACTACTGTCGAAGCAGTCTCTTTGAAGAATTTGAACTGGAGCTGCTTAGATTCTAACCCTACTGCTTCATTTGGTTCTTGAATTTATGTATTCATTGGTTTTTATTATTGATATGTTTCGTCAAAGCACTGCCTTCTAAAGGGACGACATGATGAAGTACAAACTTTAGTAAAATGTTTTCTTTAAAAGCGTTAAAAGTTGACCGAGACAGAATACTGAAGAGGCTTTATTAGCACATTATAAGCTACTCAATATAGTAATTTGGTTTTACAGTAATTTGGTTTTACAGATCCAACTTTTTACAAAACGTGTCACGGCTAAACTACTACTAATGAGCCCATTGAGCAGTCATATATTCACTATGGAATTTCTAATTCCTAACAATACCCCTACAGTTTTGTTCTATTTGTTATGTCTATGGTTGTAATGAAAGTGGCCTGCACATTTTGAATCGTGTTGTTTCGTAGCATTGTGCACGGATTTTGAAGATGGAATAATGTTGTGTATGCACGTTAGGTAATTACAAAATCAGCAAAAGATTCGATTTTCGTTTGATAAAAAAAGATTCGATTTTCGTTTTACACTTTAGTTGCAGACAAAACTTAAGAAAAGATTCGATTTTCGTTTTACACTTTAGTTGCAGAAAAAACTTAAGAAATATACAGGTACTTAATAACCACAATTAATCACTTATAAATGCTAAGTATCGGTACAAAAAAAAAGTGTAAAAAAATGTACCAAAATAAGAAGATGTGACCAATGATGAATTTTGGCTTTGGAAGATCAGGTTCCGGCAATGATTATTTGGATCTGTTGAAGGGGAGGGAGTGTTTGGGAGTTTGGACTGTCTAAAAGTACCAATTTACCCCTTTACTTGCAAAACTATAAAACTTGTTAAGACCCTTAATTGTTTTTATCTTAATCTTAACTATATATAAATAAAGAGTTAATGACACAAATCATGACTGTGGTTTGTTGTATTTTTCGCTTTCAGTCACTACTTTTTTTTTACTGATTCAGTCATTGTGATTTCTTGTTATTACAGATTCAATTTAAATCCGTATGAAATGACCAAAAAGCCTTTGTCACCTTCTTTTTTAAATGAGTTAATTACATAAATGGTCATTGTGGTAATCTTACAAATCAATATGCTCACTAGCCAAAGCCAACTCGGCTGGTTTCAAACTATCAATAAATGGCCCATTTATGCCAAAATACTACTACCCATTACCCAAACCACCCGCCTTGTCTACCTTGCCACCTCTACCAAACATTATTCTAGAACAAGAAACATTAACCATGTCACTCAAGCAAAAAAAAAAAAAAAAAAAAGTTTACCCAATAAACCTTAAGGACCGAGTAAGTAATCAACTCTAAAATAAATTATGTGGATTTAAGTATAAACTTATAATTTTTCATTTTTTTAATAAGTTTATGAATTTGTTATATACCGCTAGACTTTAAATTTGTTGTTATTTATAAATATTATTATTATAGATTAAATTAATGTATATGGACAGGATTATATATTATTAAAGCACGGGATCCAATGACATGTAAATAAATATACGAGATAGTATATTTTACAAACGACTCATGTTATTTGATTTGAGCATATATATGAGCTTATAAGCTTATTTTGATTTGGGTCTATATTTCATGAGCCAGATTTTTAGGCTACTGTACACTACACTGTAACAAATGTACCGTTTGTACTTTTTTTTAAGAAAACATTTTGTACTTTTTTTAATGAAAAAAACATTTGTACTTGTAAACTATTATTTTCATTTCTGCAATCTTTATACTATTTATTTTTTAACTAACACACCGGTCATATCACACATATACACACACATTCCTTTCTATACTTAACTTTTTCAATTCTTCTCCAATACACAATCCTACATTAATCCATGGCAAATGTCTAAAGGTAAATATATTTATTATGTTTCTATACTTGATTTTAAGGTTAATTAGTTACAAATCTAATTATTTGTTTAAACCCTTTATGCAACCAGAAGTGTCAAAAGAGGTGGTGGTAGATGAAACACTTTAGCAAACATTAGAGGATTCATTTGATCAAGAAATACATGATGAACACAAAACTGAAGTTCCTGAAAATGTCAATGGTGATGGATGGCTTACTGAGGAATAGGAACATTAACTAAAATTAGATGAAAGAATTAGGCAAGAACGAGAGTATGAAGTGATGTTGTTGTTGGAATTCGGGGCGATGGAATCTGATTATGAATCAGATTAGTATGTAATTTACTTTTTGCAATAATAAAGATTGTTCTTAAGTGTCATTTATGTTGTACAACTTCTCTTTTCAATACTTTAATTGTAGATCTATTATACAATAAAGCTAAAAAGAAACAGAGTGTTACTCTTAATGACTATTAGAAGGGATAAAAAAATAACTGGAAAGCATAGTGTATATAATTAAGTAAATACGTAACAACTCCGCATAAGTTTAAAAAAGATAAAAAAAAAATACAAATAAGATGGAAGTACAAGTGGCCAGCTTGTTGACAAGACACGCCGCCTGTGTTTTATATTTCCAAAATCTATTGAGGCTTTCAAGATACGCTTCGACCAACTTGTTCACATAAGTCGAAAATTCAAGTTAACAAAACCCACCCACGTGTACCCTCACTCATTTGGTACGCTTCCAAGATACGCTTCGACCAACTTATTCACATAAGTCAAAAAGTCAAGTTAACAAAACCTACCCACGTGTACCCTCACTCGTTTGGTATACAACAAGTGTAGTCAAATTCCAACTAGTAAAGTTCATACTTTTTACATATTGCACGTTTAGTCCAAAGTTTAGCACACACAAAACCGTAATAACTTTTAGTAACAGACAAGTGTCATTTCAATTATTTTGTTCTAAATTTATTGTTTCAATGTAACTTTTGGGACTAAATAGGTAATATATCAAAGACTCCAATGATCAACCATGGTCATTTCAAAGAACTATAGCCGTATATCTCTAGTTCGTATCTCTATATATGTCAAAAATGTACTGTGTTCAGCGCGTCTTCAGATGATTATCCTTTTTATATGCACTTAAGCCTTTTCATTACACCCATTCTTACCACTTAACGCATTAAAGTTCTCTTCTTTTCGTGATGAAGAAGTTGTGAGAGGAAAAGTTAGTGTTATGTGATGAATTAGCATATGTGGCTAATTCAAAGTTATTCAACGATATGATGCTTGTTCACTATGGTCGAGAGGTTCAAGCAACTTTCTGTGATGAAGAAGTTCTGAGAGGAAAAGTTTGAGAGATAAGTGAGTGTATAAATCATAGGCATAGATTGATAAAGGAGCTGAAGCTTCTTTGTTTTTGGTTCGTAAGAGTATAGTGATCAATTAACATAATTATAATCATACAGATAAAAAAGGATCCTTAAAATCAACAAATTAATTAGGTAGATATTTAATTATTGAAAGGGTTTTTCTTCTTCCATCAAAACCACAATTAATTATATAAATCACTTATAAATGCTAAGTATCGGTACAAAAAGTGTAAAAAAAATGTACCCATAAAAAGAAGTTGATGAAACTACACAACAATAACCACAATTAACTATCATTGATGAATTTTGGCTTAGGAAGATCAGGTTCCGGCGATGATGATTTGGAGTGACCGGAAATGATTATTTCTGGATCTGTTGAAGGAAGGGAGTGTTTGGGAGTTTGGATTGTCTAAAAGTACCAAATTACCCTTTACTTAATTAACATCACATGTTCTATGTTTAACAACACTTTTTTTAATTATAATTATCAAAAAGGTATAAGTATGAAAATAACGAGTTCATTTATTTTACACAAAATGATGAGACTTAAATACAGTCCATACGGATTGCTATTTTGAAGGGATAATTGTGTAAAAATGTATCCAACTTAACAATTTTTCTTTTGTTGTGTACTCAATTTTTAATTTTCTTATTATATGTATCAAACTTTCTAATTTTTCTTATTGTATGCACCATTTTTTTTAATATTTCTTATTCTATGTATCATTAGTGTTTGTGTTTTTTTAAGAGCTAACTACATTTTTGGTCCATTTGGTTTGCCGGGTGTAACACTTTTAGTCCATCTGTTTAGTCCTCAATACTTAACCTCAGTTAATTCGAAATACATAACCACCGACCACCACAGCCACACACCACCACCACCACACCATGCACCACCCACTGCCACCATCACCCACCTTCCATCACCACCACTTACCACCACCACCAATCACCACCACAACTCACCACTGCCACCCGCTGCCACTACCGCCGCCACCACCATCACTAGCAATGTGACACCCTAGGCAAATCCCACATCGGCTGTGGCCTGGAGAGATGCTGGGCTCATAAGATAACATTCGCCTTACAATGACACAACGCGTTTTGTGGTCTACTGCGGGTGGAGTTCTTAGGAACTGGCAGTTAAGCGTGCTCATGTGAGAGTAGTACTGGCTTGGGTGACCTGCCGGAAAGTCTTCAAATGAGGCCACAAAAACAAAGCCGTGAGCCTACGGGCAAAGCGGACAATATTGTGGTCAGATAAGGCGGGGTGTTACAAGTGGTATCAGAGCCACTCCTGAGCCGTTCGGGATGGTGGGGCAAACCTCATCGAGGACGATGAGTCCCTAAGGGGGGGTGATTGTGACACCCTAGGCAAATCCCACATCGGCTGTGGCCTGGAGAGATGCTGGGCTCATAAGATAACATTCGCCTTACAATGACACAACGCGTTTTGTGGTCTACTGCGGGTGGAGTTCTTAGGAACTGGCAGTTAAGCGTGCTCATGTGAGAGTAGTACTGGGTTGGGTGACCTGCCGGGAAGTCTTCAAATGAGGCCACAAAAACAAAGCCGTGAGCCTACGGGCAAAGCGGACAATATTGTGGTCAGATAAGGCGGGGTGTTACAAGCAATCACCACCACCACCCACCAGCGCCACCCACTGCTACCCCCGCCACCCACCGCCACCTACCACTACCACTACCACTATCATTCACCACCACCACGCACCACCGCCACCCACTACCACCTACCAACACAACTACCAATCACCACCACGCACCATCGCCACCCACTGCCACCACCGACACCAACCATCACCATGGTGGTGGTGGCACTAAGTAGTGGTGGTGGCAGTGGGTGGTGCATGGTGGTGGTAGGTGGCGGTAGTGGGTGACGGTGGTGACAATGATGAGTGATGGTGGTAGGTGGTGGTGGGCGGCGATGGTGGCAGTAGGGTGGCGGTTGTGTGTGGTGGTGGTGATTGGTAGTGGTAGGCGGTGGTGGCAGTGAGTGGCGGTGGTGCATGGTGGTGGTGATTGGTAGTGGTGGTAGGTAGGTAGTTGTGGGTGGCGATGGTAAGTAGTAGTGGTCATTGGTAGTGGTAGGTGGCGGTGGTGGCAGTGCGTGGTGGTGGTGCTTGGTAGTGGTGGTGATAGGTGGTTGTGGGTGGCAGTGGTGTGTGGTGTGGTGATTGGTAGTGGTGGGTGGCGATGGTTGTGCTGATTGGTAATGGTGGTGGTAAGTGGTGGTGGTAGGTGGTGATGGGTGGCGGTGGTGTGTTGTGGTGGTGATTGGTGGTGGTGTTAAGTGGTAAGTGGTGGTGGTAGGTGGTGGTGGTGGTGGTGATGGGTAGGGGTGGTGGTGACAATGGGTGGTACATGGTGGTGGTGATTGGTGGTGGTGGGTGGCGATGGTGAGCGGTGGTTATGTATTTCGGACTAACAAAGGTTATATATTGGGGACCGAATAAATGGACTAAAAGTGTTACACTAGGCAAACTACGATGACCAAAAATGTAGTTAACCCTTAACAAATACAACACTTAACAATAATGATGAAATATTAAAAGAATGATACATACAATAAGAAAGATTAGAGAGTTTGATACATACAATAAGATAATTAAAAGTTGAGTACACAACAAAAGAAAAAGTATTAAGTTGGATACATTTCTAGAGAATTATCCCTATTTTGAAGATATAATGTAAGCATAAGATAGTAAACCTATCGTAATATTTGCACTGACAATCTCCCTTTTTGATGATGACAAATATATAAACCCTAACACTCGGTAAAATATAAAAGTTACTCGCTTACACTCCCTTCTCCCTCTTTTGTCAAAATAAAAAGGTGTCAAATCAAACTATCATGGTTTTTGTTCAAACGGTGGCACTTGTGGAAAATTAGGTATGCTTAGAATTCAAAGATCTATTTCCAACAGAGTGATCTAACTTCGACCACTTTGATAGTGAATGATGAACTACCAATGTTGGATTTGAGCATGTACGCGTTGATAATCCGACCTTCTATTATTTTATTTCTTTTCCAGAATCTTCAAAGTTGAAAGATTAAAAGTTAGAAGAGGATATGAAGCGGTAATCTACCATCTACTGGGTAACTTAGAATTCCTCGTAGAGAAAATTAAGGTGCGGTGTACATGTGTTGTATACTTGTATGTCTACAAATAGAGTGCATATCAAAATGTGTATAAATGAAAAAGAATCTTATGAATGAGATTAATAGTGTGATTGTTTATAGGCACACCATAATAACAATATAAAACTCATTATAACTCTTAGTGTAATGTTCATATCCGATGATGAGGTCTAACTCGGACGGCTTGTATGACAGGCTCGTTGTACCAATAAAAAATAAACCTAATTACCTTATACTAGATAGGGCAAGCGGGTATCGTATACACGAGGAGTATGTGGTTTTAATTTAAATTTTGGGGTGATCACTGATCAATAGAAGTTTTGGTTTTGAATTTTAATAACTAAATTACTAATTAAACTAAATTCTAGGAAATAAATAATTGATTTAATACTTAATAATAAAACTATTAGTAAACTAAAAAGTAAATAAACAAATAAAAATTTAATAAGCAACTAAAAGCGAAGTTGTGAACAATTGATTGAAAAGTAATCCCTCCCGGCTCCGGATATATTGATGTGACTAAGTTACGGATTATTACTAATGCTTGCTTTGTATTAATTGAAAAGGATAATTTTGGGCGCAAGTTATGTTTACCACACGAATTGTCTTAATACCTAAACTAGTTGGACTCGGCACAATTCGTTGACTAGCAATAACATGTCTTCTAAAAATCCTATTAATTAATTTTATAATTATTTAATGAACAATTATGGGCACAAATTATGTTTAACATACAACCGTCTTAACCCTTATACTAATTAGGTTTGGTACAATTGTTGACTCGCAATAAAATGTCTCACAATAATTCAATAAAATAATTATACTAAAACATTAAATTCAAACAAATGATATGCAATAAAATCATATGAATTAATGTTTGACAAATAAATTATAATCCGTAAACATGATCAAACCAAATATATCTTTTACCGGGAGAGATTACAAAAGGTTTAGCCGCACATCACAATAGTAGAAATCGTATTCGGCATAGACCAAAAGAAATAAGCTTCTCAATATTTCCAACTGATGATGACAGTAGATCTTCATCATAATCACAATCAAATTGAAACTTTGGGAGATTACTGTTGGGGTGCAATAGGCATAAATCTAGGGACTCACCAACCAGACGTAAACTAGCTGAAGACCGACTATCCTTTGGTTCCAATTCACCACCGAGAACCTTAAAACAGGAAAACCTCAAACACGAGGTTAAGTCTAAGTAGACAAGTTTACTTAGACATCCAACGGGAGCGTTAATTTCTACCAACTTATCACAACCTTCAAGATCTAACATCTCAAGATTTGGAAACAGCTCAAGGTCAAGGCTCCTCAACCTTGATTTACGAAGTCCAAGGAATTTGAGATTTGGACATGCACTAGGCACGTGAAGTTCTTCAAAATCAGCGCAATCATTAAGATCTAACCTTTCAAGATTTGGAAACAGCTCAAGGTCAAGGCTCCTCAACCTTGATCTAGGAAGTTCAAGGAATTTGAGATTTGGACATGCATTAGACACGTGAAGTTCTTCAAAATCAGCACAATCATTAAGAGATAATTCCTCGAGATTCGGAGTCAACCCAAGGTCAAAGGATCTTAACTTTGAGTCACTGATACGGAGGTAGTTGAGCTTTTGACAGCTAACAGGCATGAAAAGTTCTTCTAAATTAGGAGAAACTTTAAGAGATAACGTTTCGAGATTCGGAGTAATCCTAAAGTCAAAGGTCGTCAAGTTTGAACCTCGGAGAGAAAGGAATTTGAGTTTTGGAAGAACCTGCCAGCAAAAATAAGACAAAAAGGATTAATACTAGTGTATTAACAAGTCCAATAAGTTAATAGCATTATTAGGAATTATGCAAAACAACCAATCAACAATTATTCTACCTTTTTTTCTCCCTCTTCCCAAAGTTGTTCCATTCTGGTAATAAACATATCAAGTCCAACAAGATTGTTTGCTTGAAATGTCTTGGGTAAATACAAGAAAGGGTAATGCGTACAGTTTAGATATTTTAAAGAGTTTGAAAAGTATTGGGCGGTATTATCAAGATCTTCGGCATCTCTTTGATATCGAAAATACACTTGAAGATATCTAAGTTTCTTCATTTTTCCAAGACCTTTCATAACAGTTCCCGCATTTGTGTTCGAATAAAAAAGTTTTAGACATATTGTTGCTTCCGTACCCTGCAATACAAAAACAATGTCCAGAAACCTCGGGAAGTAAGAACATATGCAAAAGTTTTAGTTTTCTCTACATTACAAGTAAACTGATCTTTACCTCGTCATGAGCCAATATATCTTCAATTTCCTCTTTAATCCACATTCGGCTATGTTTGTTAGGTTCATTCGGGTGCTCACGACGAACAATGTTCTTTCCCATTTCTTCTATTTGGTCATGCATGCCCAAGGCTGGCTGACCAAATCGATCAGAAATAATAGTTATGAGAGATCTCTGCTCAAGAACTTTTAAACCAGTTATAGGATCAAATCCACAGCATTCAAGAATTCTGATTGCATCTTCTCTGCACAAGCCTTTCAATATGCATGCGATGTCTAGAAATATTTGCTGATAGTCATATTCCAGACTCTCATAGCTTAATTCTAGCTTTTTTAGAATCTTCTCTGGGGGAAATTTTTTTAATCTGTCTATGGCCTTTACCCATTCATGCTCATTTTTACCGCAGAGAAATGAACCCAATACTTCGACTGTTAAGGGAAGACCAGCAGCATAATGTACAACTTTTCCTGACAACTCTTCGAATTCTTGAGATGGACTGGCCCTTCCAAATGCATGTCTACTGAGGAGAAAAATTGCTTCCTCATCTGATAAGAGATCGATATCTCGAATCTTCACTCTGTGATCAACCTTATCTGATAAGAGATCGATATCTCGAAAGTACACTCTGTGTGCTTGCAATACTTGCTCATCTCTTGTTGTAACGATAATTCTACTTCCCTTCTTAAACCAGTTAGTCTCACCGGCTAACGCCACAAGTTGGTCTATGTCATTCACATCATCTAGAACAAGAAGAACCTTTATACCGCGCATCCTCTCTTGCATCATGATTTTCCCATCATTAACACCAGTCACAGTGACGTCTTCTTTCAGCACATCTGAAAGGACCTGTTTTTGTAACTTCTTCAAACCAAACATAGAGGGTTTTGAAACTTCCCTCACATTCTCAACAAAGCTTTTGGCTTCAAAATCAGCAGATAGACGATCAAAAACAGCTCTAGCTGTAGTTGTCTTCCCAGCCCCTCCCATGCCCTTGATCCCTATCATGCGAACATCATCAATTCCCATTTCTAAAGATACATCATCAATTCCCATTTCTAAAGAGTCAACAACATCCTTTACTCGAGTCTCCATGCCAACCAACTTTTCATCGCCGAAACTGATGGAGCGTAACTCGAGCGAAATCAATCCAACAATTTTTTTGATTAATTCAGATTCGTCCCTGTGTGTATGTAAAAACAAGATATGTTTAGTACTATAATAATAATCTCTTATCCATGCATTATCCTTTTTAAACACATGTTAGCAAGAAACAAAAGTAAGAAATTACCCATCATTGAGCCCCCAACCAGCCAGACCGGCTGCTTCTTTCAAAGCCTCTCTCCATTTCTCAGCAGCCTCTTCATTTTCATGTTTCACAAAAGCTTGACCAACAGCCCCAATTTGTTTTCGGACTTGGGTGGGTTCCACATCATAGAAAAACGGTAAGCAGTGTGCTCATCCAAACACCATGACGAAGAAGCATAGTTTTTGGAAAAAACAATGATGTAAAATCTGGAGTCTTCAATGGCTTTGATTAGCTCATCGCTGATAGTTTTCCCTTTATGGATTCTTACATCATCCTTGTAAGTGTAAATGCCTTTTGCATTAAGAGCTTCATAAAGATGGCCAAGAAAGTTCTTGCGAGTGTCTTCACCCCTGAAGCTTAAAAAAACATCATACTTAAACCTTTTTTGAATGGGTGTAGTTGAAGAAGATTCTTCTTTTTTCTGATTCAGATGAGTTTGAGGACGATTCTTCTTCTAGTTCAGATGAGTTTGAGGACGATTCTTCTTTTTTTGGTTCAGATGAGTTAGAAGAAGATGCCTTTGAATAAAAGTAATAGATAAAAGTTGAAGATGCCATTAGCATAACTCCTAATAAAGCTATGGATGAAGTAGAGGTGGACACCATTATCTTTGGTGCAGATGAGTTGGAAGAAGATTCTTCTTTTTTTGGTGCAGATGATTTGAAGAAGATTCTTCATTTTTTGGTGCAGATGAGCTAGAAGAAGATTCTTCTTTTTTTGGTGCAGATGAGTTTGAGGACGATTCTTCGTTTTTTGGTACAGATGAGTTAGAAGAAGTTATGGATAAATGATCGGAGAAGAAACGTAATAATCTGCTGAAGGACATTTCTACAAACTGATAGCAAAGAAAAGTGAATAAAATGGGGAAAAAAAACAACTTGATAATGTGAGGGTGATTGATTAGGTGTAAACTATGATGAAACTGAAGCTGTTAAAAGAGTTTATGTGAAGGAGAAACAAAGGAGTTCCAGCTGCTGCAGTGATGTTGAGAAACAAAAGCCCTCATATGGTCTTTTTGGTCAATGAAAAAGATAGATAAGATTCACTGTTTGAAAAAGAAAGATAAGCCCCTCATATGGTCTTTAATTCATATGGTCTCTAATTTGGTCAATGAGAAAGAAAGATAAAATTAAAAAAAAAAAAAAAAAAAAAAAAAAAAAAAAAAAAAAAGCCAATACATCCTCTGAGAAGTTGCTTATTCAAGTCAAAGTAATTTAATTTGTTTCTCCAAAAAGACACAAACACTACAACAAAATTTTCACACTTTTTAAAGCATATTTTCACACTTTAAAAAGTGTAGAGTTGAAAAGTTCACACTTAGCTTGTGTGTGAATCATATGGGTGGAGCAAATAATTTCACCCTTCTAAATGTGAAGATTTGTAAAAAGTTCACACTTTCAAGTGTGATGATTTTGAAATAATTTTTCACACTTTCAAGTGTGATGATTTTAAAACCATTCTTCACACTTAAAAGTGTGAGTTTTTGATTCTTCACACTTTTAAGTGTGATGATTTTAAACAATTCTTCATACTTTCAAGTGTGAGCTTTTAATTCTCCACACTTTTAAGTGTGTGGACTTTGAAAAAATTCGCTATAAGAAAAAGTGCTTTAGTGACTACAATGTTTTTGTCACTAACAATTTATAAGTCATCACTAATGCTTTTTAGTGACAAGTTAGGGTCGCCACTAGTTGTCACTATAGCTCCGTCACCAATTATATAAGCGACAACATACAAAACTCGACATGATAGATACAAAAAAAAACTTAAAATATTGTAATAGTAGAAACTTAAAATAACATCCATTTTCTTTTTATGCAATCAATGCAAGCACGTCGCTAATAATATCAATACAATATCACTAAATACACATATCAACATGGCGCATACAAAAAAAAACCTCCAGGTGTTCGTGACCGAAGTTACTTGACTTCTCAGCCTGGCTTCTAAACCGATCCGTACAATCTCAACCATCTGCATTTAATAAACACGTTTTCAAATTCCCAAATAATAGTCAAATAAATTATTAGCATATACCAGTCAGAAGATAAGCTGGCGATTGAAAGACAACAACCAAATTTGAATAAATTGAAGAGATTATAAGACTACAGTGAAGATAAAAATATTGATCACACAAATTTTGTATAAATTATAGATACATATTGATTAGTATAGAGTCATCCAACTAAATCATTTAATAAATATTAAACATACACTACCTCATTAACCGTAGAGAGAATATATATAAAAAAATAACGTATTAAAGTACCTAGACTGTAAATATGCCATAGCGCATAAGTTGCCCTGCATAAGGAGTTCAAGTGAGGCCATTTACACAATCACCAACAACTCTCTTGACCACCCTAATCGCTACACGAGTACTAATGGTACAGCTCCCTAAAAGTCCCAAAAACATCCCCATTGATATCTCCACCACTGAAGAACCCACAATTATAGATACGACCCTATTGCCGATACCCAAAGACTCTCCAGGATCCCTTTATTTCACCCCATACCCTTCAAATCCTTCTCTGTCCCACCATATTTTCCTAAACCTAATCAGGCTTTCATCTCTAACACACACAAACTCAAATGATATTTCCCTTTCTCACAATGTCTGCAAATAAGACGCCACATAAACCTCAACTCCTTCAACGCAACACTTTCCTTAACTTTTATCACATTACCTAACCCCTTGTCACACAAGGCCAAAGCCTCACTCATTAACTTCAATGCCTCGTGTAAGCCTAAAACATTACTTTTTTGACAATACTAATTTACCACGGACACATATAATTCTCAGCAATCCTGAACAATACGCTTCTAGACCTATTTAACGGATTAATAGCCAGCTATTTATCCAATGCCTTCCAAGCTATCCTCGAACTTGCAATATGTAAATCCAGAAGCATCCTATGCTCTTTGCGATCTGACACATTCATAATCGGCATAAATATACATGAAGATTATACCATTCTTTTATTCAGGCATTTCATCAAACATCTAGAGTTTGCGTGATATTATCAGATATTCTTAATTAACTAAAATGGGCAAGTTTCCGTCATATAATTTCAAATATTCTCGTAACCAAACACATTACAGCGCCCATTCCACTAAAAAAACACCTAAATCAAAATGTCAAACCAAATAGTAGTTCCTAACCTAACGGAAACAACATCCTACCATTCTACTTATATATGCGCAAAATAAACAATCTCATAACAAAAAATAATCAATAACTGTAACCAGAACAACCTACACCTTCATAGACCAAAACACGGTAAACAACAATTTTGAATAAAAATTTAAAAACATCCGGAAAAACTGAACCAGCAATTAGAGTCTAATGTAACGATACGAACTATTCAAGTATAATTCTCTAACAGACATTTCATCAAACACGTTACGTGCAACATCACCATACTAACTCGACTTCAAATAATAGCCACACGTAACACCTAATTCGCATCTATCGCAGTATAGTACCACAAGTCTCCATAACTAACACCTAATTCACGGTAATTAATACATCTATCCGATAAAACGCAACATGAACACCGAAAATAAATGAATATTCAATAAGTACATACCTGAGAGTGTCTGTAGTGTAAAACTTCACGCTTTGCAGGTGTGAGGTTATTTTAGATATCTGTAGTGTAAAACTTCATTTTTTCAAAAACATCTTATAGCGTGAAAAAAAAAACGATATTTGCTTCACAATAAAAGTGTGTGGTTTTTAGTATTTCTTCACACTTTTTAGTGTCAAGACATAATAAGTAAATTACTTCACATTTTTAAATGTGAGCTTTTATTTTCACAATTAAAAGTGTGAAGGTTTTTGTGATGCTTGATGGTTATCACACTTATAAATGCGAGTAATTTTTGCACACTCATAAGTGTGAAGATGTTGAAAGAAAAGTTCACGGTGTATAAAGTGTGAAGAAAAAAGTATGTACAAATGGCAAATTTGTTGTAGTGAAATAAACTCCAATTTAACATTAAGAAAAACATAAAACTACAAATTATTCACAGAAATAAACTCCAATTTAAAATCACCTTTACGTCGCTCTTTAAGATCACCTTTAAGTCACTCCTCAAAAATTTAAGTCACTGCAATTTTTCCATTCGAAGCCATAACCTCTTTAAGATCAGCTTTAAGTCGCTCCTCAAAATCTCCTACGTATTTAGCACCAGCAAGAACCCATATCGAGTGATATAAGCTGCCAAAGGATCGAAATTTATCAACACAAACTTGTGATTTTTGAGAATGAATGCACAAACATTAAAACCAATGATGGTTACAGCTAAGAAAAAACCAATTTTCCAATTTACCCATTTTTAAGCAGTCTCTTTTATTAGTTAACCACCTGTTGCAACCTATATAATTAAAAAGGATGCTAGATAATTACAACAAATGACTACTGTCGAAACTGATCATCTCGGTCAGGTGTTCTTTGAAGAATTCGGACCGAAGCTGCTTGAATTCTAACCCTACTGCTTCATTTGGTTGTTGAATTTATGTTCGTCAAGAATTTGGTTCTTGAATTTATGTATTCATTGGTTTTTTTATTATTGATATGTTTCGTCAAAGCACTGCTTTCTAAAGGGACGACATGATGAAGTATAAACTTTTGTAAAATGTTTTCTTTAAAAGCGTAAAAAGTTGATCGAGAAAGAATACTGAAGAGGCTTTATCAGCACATTATAAGCTACTCAAGATAGTAATTTGGTTTTACAGATCAGCTTTTTACAAACCGTGTCACAGCTAAACTACTACTAATAAGCCTACTGAACAGTCAATTATCGTTTACTAAGGATAAAACAGTTTTTTTCTGTTATTTAGATAATATCCATTCAAAATTTAGATAAGAAAAAATTACACATTTGGTCCCTATGGTTTGCCCAAAATAACAACTTTAGTCCCTAAGTCGTTTTTATTACACCAGCAGTATCTAATTTTGAAACTACGCACGCTTTTGGTCCCTATTTTGGATGGGCGTTAGTTAAGTCCGTTAAGTATTTTGCGATGTTAGTCCTTCGTTAATAATTTTTGCACCGTTAGTCCTTATTTTTTAAAATATAGTTTTCCCCAGTTAGTCCCTCCGTTAATAATAGTTATCGCCCGTTTTTTTACGTTTTTGTCCGTTTTTGTCAGTTTTTGTTCGTTTTTATCCGTTTTCCCTCGTTTTTTTGTTCGTTTTTCGTCCGTTTTTTACGTTTTTATCCCTTTTCGTCTGTTTTTATATGTTTTCGTCCGTTTTTATCCATCCGTTTTCCCCCGTTTTTATTTTCGTTTTTCGTCCGTTTTTTTACGTTTTTATCCATTTTCGTCTGTTTTTATATGTTTTCATCCGTTTTTATCCGTTTTCGCTCGTTTTTTTGCGTTTTTGTCCGTTTTCGTTCTTTTTTAATCTTTTTCGCCAGTTCTTTTACGTTTTCATCCGTTTTTCTTACATTTTGTCCGTTTTTCTTTCGTTTTTGTATTATTTTAACATATTGAAAATTTTTTCCAAAAAGGAAAAAAATTTGGAAAAAAAATATTTCGGAAAAAAAAATTTTGAAAAAAAATATAAAAAAAAATTCAACTTTAATTTCAAATATTTTTTTAAAAAAAAATCTTTAAAAAAAATATGTCCATTTTTTTTTTCAATATTTTTTTATTCAATTTTTTTTAAAATTTTTTATTCAAAATTTTTTATTTTTTTTCGAAAATATTTTTTTTCCCAATTTATTTTTTCAAAATTTTTTTGGAATTTTTTTTTCAAATTTGTGAAAAAATTCAAAAAAAAATTTGGAAATTTTTTGTGAAAAAAAACGAACGAAAACGGATAAAAACAGACAAAAACGTTAAAAAACGGGCGAGCACAGATAAAAAACGAACGCAAAAGGAAAAAAACATACAAAAACGTAAAACAACGGGCGAAAACGGAAAAAAATGGACAAAAACGTAAAAAAAAACTGGCCAAAACGAATAAACAACGAACGAAAACGGATAAAAACAGACAAAAACGTAAAAAAAAGGGCGAAAACGTAAAAAAACGGATTAAAACGTAAAAAAACAGTCGCAAACGGATAAAAAACTGACAAAAACCGATAAAAACAGACAAAAACGTAAAGAAACGGACGAAAACATTTAAAAACAGACGAAAAGGGATAAAAACGTAAAAAACGGGGGAAAACGGATTAAAAAAACGAAAACGGATAAAAACGGACAAAAACGGAAAAAAAACGGGCGATAACTATTATTAACGGAGGGACTAACTGGGAAAAACTATATTTTAAAAAATAAGGACTAACGGTGCAAAAATTATTAACGAAGGACTAACAACACAAAATACTTAACGGACTTAACTAACGCCCATCCAAAATAGGGACCAAAAGCGTGCATAGTTTCAAAATTAGATACTGCTTGTGTAATAAAAACGACTTAGGGACTAAAGTTGTTATTTTGGGCAAACCATAGGGACCAAACGTGTAATTTTTTCTTTAGATAATATCCTTTCAAAATAATCATCAAGCAGTGTGTGTACATATATAACCGGTGAATCATAAGCAACATTAAATCAATATGTCATAGCAAACAATCACGTACGTAGGGGTGAGCAAAACCGACCGAATCCCGAAAACCGACACAAACCGACCTATACCGACCGAAACCTAGACTTATCGACCAATACTCGGGTCGGGGCTCGAGTTGGGACAAAGAAAACCGACCGAAACGACTCGTGCCGAACCGACCCGAGTAGTTTCGGGTCGGGATTCAGTTTTTTTTCTTCAGGAAGTCGGTTTTGGGTCGGGACGGGTCGGTTCCGGCCCGATGCTCACCCCTACACGTACGATCTTATAATATCATATAAAGCAATTATTACATTTGTTCCAAATGACATAATCAAAATTCATATTAATCACAAAATCAAATAAAACATGTGTATTCAGTACGGGTGTGTATCCAAGTACAAAACTCCTCAAATTAAACATGATAAAACTTTAATATTTTTGGTTCGTAGGAATATAGTGATCAATTAACATAATTATAATCATACAGTTCAAATCAACAAATTAGCTAGCTAGATATTTAAAATCATACCTTTTAATCATTGAAAGGGTTTTTGTTCTTCCATGTTCGGAAAAGTAAACTACACAACAATAACCACAATTAATCACTTATAAATGCTAAATATTCACCGAAATAATCTGCTGAAGGACATTTCTACAAGCTGATTGCAAAGAAAAGTGAATAAAATGAGAAAAAAACAGCTTGAAAATGTGAAGGTGATTGGTTAGGTGTAAATTATGATGAAACAAACTAGTTCCAGCTGCGGTGATACATCCTCTTGGAAAATGCTTATTCAAGTTAACATAAAACTACAAATTATTCACAGAAATCAAGCAAGCTCAGTAGAATGAGTTACCGACTTGCATCGACTACTGTGTGAATCTCATTAATGAAGAGAACATTTTTTCCATTCGAAGCAGTAATCTCTTTAAGATCACCTTTAAGTCGCTCCTCAAAATCTCCTACGTATTTAGCACCCGCACGAACCCATATCGAGTGATATAAGCTGCAAAAGGATCGAAATTTATCAGCACAAACTTGTGATTTTTGAGAATGAATGCACAAACAGCATATCAGCACGAAACGTATTAAAACCAGGATGGTGGCAGCTAAGAAAAAACCAATTTTCCAATGTACCTATTTTTCAAGCAGTCTCTTTTACTAGTTAACCACCTGTTTCAAGCGGTCTCTTTTATTAGTGGTGTTTCGGGTGGGGCTTAAGTGAAACTGAATATAGTATCTTCCAAGTTTTAACTGAACAATGTGTGCATATTTGACACTTGAGAACATAAAAGTGACACTTCCATCTGCGCTATACACCTAGCTTTAAGTTCCTCATCTGATGTGGACGAAGCATATATAACTTATCTAAAAACTAAAATACATTCACGATTTCTATTCTATCATAAATGGAACATTTAATTTTCTAAGTGTGAATATTTATATATGAATTACACATTGTAAACCTTCATCACTTGTTCATTTCAATAATTATCAGTGTAATATATTTTTCACATGTATACGTCGTCTATACATGTGAGATGAGGTATGAATTACACATTATACATCTCATTCATCACTGATAACCTCCTTTACGTACAACAGTTAGTAAATATCTATCACTTAAAGTTTCGTCAACATGTATTCTTCATTATCTCAACTTATCATTTCATTTTAAGTTCCGATAAATTTAAGCTCAATCCAAACACTACCACTTACATATGCTTATTTAGTAAATATGATATGTTGATGTTTGTACCCGATAACCCGAATCACCTGACCCGACATAACCCGACTCGAAGCCGCGATAAGCCGATTCTTAATCGGGTCGGGTTTCGGGTCACTTTTTAAAAAGTCAAAACCCGACTCAACCCGACCCGATAACACCCCTAGTTGCAACCTATATAATTAAAAAGTATGACAGATAATTACAACAAATGACTACTATCGAAACTGATCATCTCGGCTAGGTGTTATTTGAAGAATTTGGACCGTCGCTGCTTGAATTCTAACCCTACTGCTTCATTTGGTTGTTGAATTTATGTATGTTATCAACTTTTTACAAACTGTGTCACAGCTAAACTACTACTAATGAGCCTATTGAGCAGTCATATACTCAATAACCGCTGATACAAGCATATACAAAACACAACATGTAAACAATGATACCCCTATACTAACTGGTAAGACTGTTTGAGGATTGAGCCTACATTTAACAATTTTGCAACAAGAAAACAATCACCAGGATTCTATTGTATCTTCACGTTCGACCACACTTCAAAATCAACTAGAAAATGATAAATAAAACACTCTACTTAATAACTAATCTATACAAAAACACATCTATGTGCAATAAGCATCACGGTCTAACATATTTCAATACCTTACACAATGTTCAAATAGTAGGTAACAATATAAAATTGCTATGGGAAAAATGCAAATGAATAAGACTAGCGGACTCAATTTGTTCACAATAGACATTGAACACTATGTTAACATAATAAAGTATGCAAGCATTACTTTAACAGTCAAATGAGCAATATAGATTTGCGAGTAATGTGAATAAATAACATATTGAAGCATGAATGCTTAGATTTTGAATTGAGGGCGCGTTGTAGCAAAAAACTAGTGGACTATTATAGAAATATGTATATGTCAAACACAAAATAAAACCTGCTGTATAGTTGAAACGAGTAAAGCCAAAAAAAAAAAAAAAAAAAAAAAATCTAACTCGGGTCAATCGGGTGTGTATAGTTGAAACGAGTAAAGCCAAAAAAAAATCCTAACTCGGGTTAATCGGGTTGACCCGATTGACCCGAGTTAGATTTTTGACCTGAGTAACCCGACCCGACTATCTTTATTTGGGTTCGGGTCGGGATTATTGACACCCCTAGTTGCAAGTTGCAACGTATATAACTAAAAAGTATGACAGATAATTACAACAAATGACTACTGTCGAAGCAGTCTCTTTGAAGAATTTGAACTGGAGCTGCTTAGATTCTAACCCTACTGCTTCATTTGGTTCTTGAATTTATGTATTCATTGGTTTTTATTATTGATATGTTTCGTCAAAGCACTGCCTTCTAAAGGGACGACATGATGAAGTACAAACTTTAGTAAAATGTTTTCTTTAAAAGCGTTAAAAGTTGACCGAGACAGAATACTGAAGAGGCTTTATTAGCACATTATAAGCTACTCAATATAGTAATTTGGTTTTACAGTAATTTGGTTTTACAGATCCAACTTTTTACAAAACGTGTCACGGCTAAACTACTACTAATGAGCCCATTGAGCAGTCATATATTCACTATGGAATTTCTAATTCCTAACAATACCCCTACAGTTTTGTTCTATTTGTTATGTCTATGGTTGTAATGAAAGTGGCCTGCACATTTTGAATCGTGTTGTTTCGTAGCATTGTGCACGGATTTTGAAGATGGAATAATGTTGTGTATGCACGTTAGGTAATTACAAAATCAGCAAAAGATTCGATTTTCGTTTGATAAAAAAAGATTCGATTTTCGTTTTACACTTTAGTTGCAGACAAAACTTAAGAAAAGATTCGATTTTCGTTTTACACTTTAGTTGCAGAAAAAACTTAAGAAATATACAGGTACTTAATAACCACAATTAATCACTTATAAATGCTAAGTATCGGTACAAAAAAAAGTGTAAAAAAATGTACCAAAATAAGAAGATGTGACCAATGATGAATTTTGGCTTTGGAAGATCAGGTTCCGGCAATGATTATTTGGATCTGTTGAAGAGAGTGTTTGGGAGTTTGGACTGTCTAAAAGTACCAATTTACCCCTTTACTTGCAAAACTATAAAACTTGTTAAGACCCTTAATTGTTTTTATCTTAATCTTAACTATATATAAATAAAGAGTTAATGACACAAATCGTGACTGTGGTTTGTTGTATTTTTCGCTTTCAGTCACTACTTTTTTTTTACTGATTCAGTCATTGTGATTTCTTGTTATTACAGATTCAATTTAAATCCGTATGAAATGACCAAAAAGCCTTTGTCACCTTCTTTTTTAAATGAGTTAATTACATAAATGGTCATTGTGGTAATCTTACAAATCAATATGCTCACTAGCCAAAGCCAACTCGGCTGGTTTCAAACTATCAATAAATGGCCCATTTATGCCAAAATACTACTACCCATTACCCAAACCACCCGCCTTGTCTACCTTGCCACCTCTACCAAACATTATTCTAGAACAAGAAACATTAACCATGTCACTCAAGCAAAAAAAAAAAAAAAAAAAGTTTACCCAATAAACCTTAAGGACCGAGTAAGTAATCAACTCTAAAATAAATTATGTGGATTTAAGTATAAACTTATAATTTTTCATTTAATAAGTTTATGAATTTGTTATATACCGCTAGACTTTAAATTTGTTGTTATTTATAAATATTATTATTATAGATTAAATTAATGTATATGGACAGGATTATATATTATTAAAGCACGGGATCCAATGACATGTAAATAAATATACGAGATAGTATATTTTACAAACGACTCATGTTATTTGATTTGAGCCTATATATGAGCTTATAAGCTTATTTTGATTTGGGTCTATATTTCATGAGCCAGATTTTTAGGCTACTGTACACTACACTGTAACAAATGTACCGTTTGTACTTTTTTTTTAAGAAAACATTTTGTACTTTTTTTAATGAAAAAAACATTTGTACTTGTAAACTATTATTTTCATTTCTGCAATCTTTATACTATTTATTTTTTAACTAACACACCGGTCATCTCACACATATACACACACATTCCTTTCTATACTTAACTTTTTCAATTCTTCTCCAATACACAATCCTACATTAATCCATGGCAAATGTCTAAAGGTAAATATATTTATTATGTTTCTATACTTGATTTTAAGGTTAATTAGTTACAAATCTAATTATTTGTTTAAACCCTTTATGCAACCAGAAGTGTCAAAAGAGGTGGTGGTAGATGAAACACTTTAGCAAACATTAGAGGATTCATTTGATCAAGAAATACATGATGAACACAAAACTGAAGTTCCTGAAAATGTCAATGGTGATGGATGGCTTACTGAGGAATAGGAACATTAACTAAAATTAGATGAAAGAATTAGGCAAGAACGAGAGTATGAAGTGATGTTGTTGTTGGAATTCGGGGTGATGGAATCTGATTATGAATCAGATTAGTATGTAATTTACTTTTTGAAATAATAAAGATTGTTCTTAAGTGTCATTTATGTTGTACAACTTCTCTTTTCAATACTTTAATTGTAGATCTATTATACAATAAAGCTAAAAAGAAACAGAGTGTTACTCTTAATGACTATTAGAAGGGATAAAAAAATAACTGGAAAGCATAGTGTATATAATTAAGTAAATACGTAACAACTCCGCATAAGTTTAAAAAAGATAAAAAAAAAAAAAATACAAATAAGATGGAAGTACAAGTGGCCAGCTTGTTGACAAGACACGCCGCCTGTGTTTTATATTTCCAAAATCTATTGAGGCTTTCAAGATACGCTTCGACCAACTTGTTCACATAAGTCGAAAATTCAAGTTAACAAAACCCACCCACGTGTACCCTCACTCATTTGGTACGCTTCCAAGATACGCTTCGACCAACTTATTCACATAAGTCAAAAAGTCAAGTTAACAAAACCTACCCACGTGTACCCTCACTCGTTTGGTATACAACAAGTGTAGTCAAATTCCAACTAGTAAAGTTCATACTTTTTACATATTGCACGTTTAGTCCAAAGTTTAGCACACACAAAACCGTAATAACTTTTAGTAACAGACAAGTGTCATTTCAATTATTTTGTTCTAAATTTATTGTTTCAATGTAACTTTTGGGACTAAATAGGTAATATATCAAAGACTCCAATGATCAACCATGGTCATTTCAAAGAACTATAGCCGTATATCTCTAGTTCGTATCTCTATATATGTCAAAAAATGTACTGTGTTCAGCGCGTCTTCAGATGATTATCCTTTTTATATGCACTTAAGCCTTTTCATTACACCCATTCTTACCACTTAACGCATTAAAGTTCTCTTCTTTTCGTGATGAAGAAGTTGTGAGAGGAAAAGTTAGTGTTATGTGATGAATTAGCATATGTGGCTAATTCAAAGTTATTCAACGATATGATGCTTGTTCACTATGGTCGAGAGGTTCAAGCAACTTTCTGTGATGAAGAAGTTCTGAGAGGAAAAGTTTGAGAGATAAGTGAGTGTATAAATCATAGGCATAGATTGATAAAGGAGCTGAAGCTTCTTTGTTTTTGGTTCGTAAGAGTATAGTGATCAATTAACATAATTATAATCATACAGATAAAAAAGGATCCTTAAAATCAACAAATTAATTAGGTAGATATTTAATTATTGAAAGGGTTTTTCTTCTTCCATCAAAACCACAATTAATTATATAAATCACTTATAAATGCTAAGTATCGGTACAAAAAGTGTAAAAAAAATGTACCCATAAAAAGAAGTTGATGAAACTACACAACAATAACCACAATTAACTATCATTGATGAATTTTGGCTTAGGAAGATCAGGTTCCGGCGATGATGATTTGGAGTGACCGGAAATGATTATTTCTGGATCTGTTGAAGGAAGGGAGTGTTTGGGAGTTTGGATTGTCTAAAAGTACCAAATTACCCTTTACTTAATTAACATCACATGTTCTATGTTTAACAACACTTTTTTTAATTATAATTATCAAAAAGGTATAAGTATGAAAATAACGAGTTCATTTATTTTACACAAAATGATGAGACTTAAATACAGTCCATACGGATTGCTATTTTGAAGGGATAATTGTGTAAAAATGTATCCAACTTAACAATTTTTCTTTTGTTGTGTACTCAATTTTTAATTTTCTTATTATATGTATCAAACTTTCTAATTTTTCTTATTGTATGCACCATTTTTTTTAATATTTCTTATTCTATGTATCATTAGTGTTTGTGTTTTTTTAAGAGCTAACTACATTTTTGGTCCATTTGGTTTGCCGGGTGTAACACTTTTAGTCCATCTGTTTAGTCCTCAATACTTAACCTCAGTTAATTCGAAATACATAACCACCGACCACCACAGCCACACACCACCACCACCACACCATGCACCACCCACTGCCACCATCACCCACCTTCCATCACCACCACTTACCACCACCACCAATCACCACCACAACTCACCACTGCCACCCGCTGCCACTACCGCCGCCACCACCATCACTAGCAATGTGACACCCTAGGCAAATCCCACATCGGCTGTGGCCTGGAGAGATGCTGGGCTCATAAGATAACATTCGCCTTACAATGACACAACGCGTTTTGTGGTCTACTGCGGGTGGAGTTCTTAGGAACTGGCAGTTAAGCGTGCTCATGTGAGAGTAGTACTGGCTTGGGTGACCTGCCGGAAAGTCTTCAAATGAGGCCACAAAAACAAAGCCGTGAGCCTACGGGCAAAGCGGACAATATTGTGGTCAGATAAGGCGGGGTGTTACAAGTGGTATCAGAGCCACTCCTGAGCCGTTCGGGATGGTGGGGCAAACCTCATCGAGGACGATGAGTCCCTAAGGGGGGGTGATTGTGACACCCTAGGCAAATCCCACATCGGCTGTGGCCTGGAGAGATG
Organism: Chrysanthemum seticuspe; assembly: GCA_019973895.1. Classification (NCBI taxonomy): domain Eukaryota; kingdom Viridiplantae; phylum Streptophyta; class Magnoliopsida; order Asterales; family Asteraceae; genus Chrysanthemum; species Chrysanthemum seticuspe. The sequence continues at coordinate 366,507,684 of BPTQ01000008.1, read as the reverse complement.
CTGGGCTCATAAGATAACATTCGCCTTACAATGACACAACGCGTTTTGTGGTCTACTGCGGGTGGAGTTCTTAGGAACTGGCAGTTAAGCGTGCTCATGTGAGAGTAGTACTGGGTTGGGTGACCTGCCGGGAAGTCTTCAAATGAGGCCACAAAAACAAAGCCGTGAGCCTACGGGCAAAGCGGACAATATTGTGGTCAGATAAGGCGGGGTGTTACAAGCAATCACCACCACCACCCACCAGCGCCACCCACTGCTACCCCCGCCACCCACCGCCACCTACCACTACCACTACCACTATCATTCACCACCACCACGCACCACCGCCACCCACTACCACCTACCAACACAACTACCAATCACCACCACGCACCATCGCCACCCACTGCCACCACCGACACCAACCATCACCATGGTGGTGGTGGCACTAAGTAGTGGTGGTGGCAGTGGGTGGTGCATGGTGGTGGTAGGTGGCGGTAGTGGGTGACGGTGGTGACAATGATGAGTGATGGTGGTAGGTGGTGGTGGGCGGCGATGGTGGCAGTAGGGTGGCGGTTGTGTGTGGTGGTGGTGATTGGTAGTGGTAGGCGGTGGTGGCAGTGAGTGGCGGTGGTGCATGGTGGTGGTGATTGGTAGTGGTGGTAGGTAGGTAGTTGTGGGTGGCGATGGTACGTAGTAGTGGTCATTGGTAGTGGTAGGTGGCGGTGGTGGCAGTGCGTGGTGGTGGTGCTTGGTAGTGGTGGTGATAGGTGGTTGTGGGTGGCAGTGGTGTGTGGTGTGGTGATTGGTAGTGGTGGGTGGCGATGGTTGTGCTGATTGGTAATGGTGGTGGTAAGTGGTGGTGGTAGGTGGTGATGGGTGGCGGTGGTGTGTTGTGGTGGTGATTGGTGGTGGTGTTAAGTGGTAAGTGGTGGTGGTAGGTGGTGGTGGTGGTGGTGATGGGTAGGGGTGGTGGTGACAATGGGTGGTACATGGTGGTGGTGATTGGTGGTGGTGGGTGGCGATGGTGAGCGGTGGTTATGTATTTCGGACTAACAAAGGTTATATATTGGGGACCGAATAAATGGACTAAAAGTGTTACACTAGGCAAACTACGATGACCAAAAATGTAGTTAACCCTTAACAAATACAACACTTAACAATAATGATGAAATATTAAAAGAATGATACATACAATAAGAAAGATTAGAGAGTTTGATACATACAATAAGATAATTAAAAGTTGAGTACACAACAAAAGAAAAAGTATTAAGTTGGATACATTTCTAGAGAATTATCCCTATTTTGAAGATATAATGTAAGCATAAGATAGTAAACCTATCGTAATATTTGCACTGACAATCTCCCTTTTTGATGATGACAAATATATAAACCCTAACACTCGGTAAAATATAAAAGTTACTCGCTTACACTCCCTTCTCCCTCTTTTGTCAAAATAAAAAGGTGTCAAATCAAACTATCATGGTTTTTGTTCAAACGGTGGCACTTGTGGAAAATTAGGTATGCTTAGAATTCAAAGATCTATTTCCAACAGAGTGATCTAACTTCGACCACTTTGATAGTGAATGATGAACTACCAATGTTGGATTTGAGCATGTACGCGTTGATAATCCGACCTTCTATTATTTTATTTCTTTTCCAGAATCTTCAAAGTTGAAAGATTAAAAGTTAGAAGAGGATATGAAGCGGTAATCTACCATCTACTGGGTAACTTAGAATTCCTCGTAGAGAAAATTAAGGTGCGGTGTACATGTGTTGTATACTTGTATGTCTACAAATAGAGTGCATATCAAAATGTGTATAAATGAAAAAGAATCTTATGAATGAGATTAATAGTGTGATTGTTTATAGGCACACCATAATAACAATATAAAACTCATTATAACTCTTAGTGTAATGTTCATATCCGATGATGAGGTCTAACTCGGACGGCTTGTATGACAGGCTCGTTGTACCAATAAAAAATAAACCTAATTACCTTATACTAGATAGGGCAAGCGGGTATCGTATACACGAGGAGTATGTGGTTTTAATTTAAATTTTGGGGTGATCACTGATCAATAGAAGTTTTGGTTTTGAATTTTAATAACTAAATTACTAATTAAACTAAATTCTAGGAAATAAATAATTGATTTAATACTTAATAATAAAACTATTAGTAAACTAAAAAGTAAATAAACAAATAAAAATTTAATAAGCAACTAAAAGCGAAGTTGTGAACAATTGATTGAAAAGTAATCCCTCCCGGCTCCGGATATATTGATGTGACTAAGTTACGGATTATTACTAATGCTTGCTTTGTATTAATTGAAAAGGATAATTTTGGGCGCAAGTTATGTTTACCACACGAATTGTCTTAATACCTAAACTAGTTGGACTCGGCACAATTCGTTGACTAGCAATAACATGTCTTCTAAAAATCCTATTAATTAATTTTATAATTATTTAATGAACAATTATGGGCACAAATTATGTTTAACATACAACCGTCTTAACCCTTATACTAATTAGGTTTGGTACAATTGTTGACTCGCAATAAAATGTCTCACAATAATTCAATAAAATAATTATACTAAAACATTAAATTCAAACAAATGATATGCAATAAAATCATATGAATTAATGTTTGACAAATAAATTATAATCCGTAAACATGATCAAACCAAATATATCTTTTACCGGGAGAGATTACAAAAGGTTTAGCCGCACATCACAATAGTAGAAATCGTATTCGGCATGCTGCGCAACATCATATCTTGTGTTTTGTAAACGTCAAAAAGAGGACCACCAAAGCTCCTGACCTTCCCTTTTATATTAGTTATGCACGTTCGCCGAAAACTATATTAACATATATCGAATATAAAATTGTGGCTGTGATGTTTTTTTTTTTTTTCCTTTTTTCTTTAATGTTGCGGCCGTCTCTCCATGAGATCTATCTCCTCCAAAAATATATGCTGCGCTCAAAAATGGTGTAGGGCTTTTTTTTCTTGTCATCCACTCCACCGATCCATAATAGCCTTTGGGCTTTTTATTTTATCTTTTTCTTTTTATTCTTCCTTTGCACATTCAAATTAGAGCCCAACAAAAAGACACTACTTTTCTTTCTTGATGACGTGGGCTCTATTGCCACGAGCAAAACGACGCGACGACGTTCTAATCTTGCATGTCTTCATTTTAAGCTTGTAATGTTACACTTTTAGCTCCTTTTCGCACATAGCCTACATAATCACAAAACACCCTCAAAGTACATGTATACCAATGAATAATAATGCAATAATACGTAATTAACATGCAATGAGGGGTATGTAAAATACACCAATCAAACCCCCTCAACTTAACTCTTACTCTCCCGAGGAAGAAATCTACTATATCTTGGCATGTTAATTACATAATTTTTAATCATACCATTGAAATTCCATCAAAAGATTAAATTCAACCTAGTACACTACTAACTATCCTATGTGACAAATAATCCAAAATGATTACCAATATTTTTGTCCTTCTTAAACACTTAGCATAACCGCTCCCATTGGTTCCATTTACTTTATGTTTCATATAATTAACCATGTGCCAACATGGTTAGTACACCCCTATAATCAATCTAAACATAGATTCAAAACGAGAGGTGAGAATACCTTACACCTTTTATAATACCGGAGTTTTTATACCATAGGAGCAAACTTTTTAAGAGCACATTAGCTTTCATATATCACTTTAAAGGCAATTTTTTTTTTTTTTTTTTTTTTTTTTTTTTTTTTTTTTTTTTTTGCACTTGAATTTTACTTCATATTTCAAACATTTTTGCTCATAACATACATAAGCTCCTTTTTTAGCCATCCGGGACCGTTTTTATACATGTCATCCCGAATGCTTTATACACTCCTTTTAAGGTTGATATAAAGACCAATCATTTGAGAGTATGAATATATATCCTATAGATGCATACTAAGACACATCGGCACACGCGAACCGGTTAATTTAGTCTGTTTTAATTAAATGGGAACAGTTATGTACCACACGTCCTCCTTCGGACTGTGGATCAGGCATACAGTGGGTAAAGACCTGTCCTTCCTCCACGGTGTTACTCTAAACTAAACTAAGCTAATAACTAACTAATAAACACGTAAATAACGATATGTCTACGAGCTAACTTATGCTAGATTATATTTGGGGTGACCGACTCTTCACTATGGAATTTCTAATTCCTAACAATACCCCTACAGTTTTGTTCTATTTGTTATGTCTATGGTTGTAATGAAAGTGGCCTGCACATTTTGAATCGTGTTGTTTCGTAGCATTGTGCACGGATTTTGAAGATGGAATAATGTTGTGTATGCACGTTAGGTAATTACAAAATCAGCAAAAGATTCGATTTTCGTTTGATAAAAAAAGATTCGATTTTCGTTTTACACTTTAGTTGCAGACAAAACTTAAGAAAAGATTCGATTTTCGTTTTACACTTTAGTTGCAGAAAAAACTTAAGAAATATACAGGTACTTAATGGCTTTTTCTGTATACTTTTGGATCGGATTGTAAATTTTAAAAAATGATGAGTCTTATGCCTATCTCCATTCTCTTATAAAAATTGTAAATTGAAACGAGCTTGAGCTTTATATATATAAACGAGCCGAGCTCAAGCTCTGGCAGGCTCTCAATATCATGTTATACTTGTTTGGTCATTGTGGTAATCTTACAAATCAATATGCTCACTAGCCAAAGCCAACTCGGCTGGTTTCAAACTATCAATAAATGGCCCATTTATGCCAAAATACTACTACCCATTACCCAAACCACCCGCCTTGTCTACCTTGCCACCTCTACCAAACATTATTCTAGAACAAGAAACATTAACCATGTCACTCAAGCAAAAAAAAGAAAAAAAAAAAGTTTACCCAATAAACCTTAAGGACCGAGTAAGTAATCAACTCTAAAATAAATTATGTGGATTTAAGTATAAACTTATAATTTTTCATTTTTTTAATAAGTTTATGAATTTATTATATACCGCTAGACTTTAAATTTGTTGTTATTTATAAATATTATTATTATAGATTAAATTAATGTATATGGACATGATTATATATTAGGGATAATTCTCTAGAAATGTATCCAACTTAATACTTTTTCTTTTATTGTGTACTCAACTTTTATTTTTCTTATTGTATGTATCAAACTCTCTAATACTTCATATTGTATTTATCATTCTTTTAATATTTCATCACTATTGTTAAGAGTTAACTACATTTTTGGTCCTTGTGTTTTGCCGATTGTAAGACTTTTAGTCCATTTGTTTGGTCATCAATATCTAACCTCAGTTAGTCTGAAATACATAACCACCGCCCACCATCGCCACCCACCACCGCCACTCACCACTGCTATCCACCACCGCCACCCACCACCACCATGCGCCACTCACTGCCACCACCACCCACTACCCACCACCACTACCTACCACCACCACCACCACTTACCATCACCACTACCAATCACCACAAACATCGCCACCCACCACTACCTACCACCACCACTACCAATCACCACCACCATGCACCAACGCCACCCACAACCACCTACCACCACCACTACCAAGCACCACCACCACGCACTGCCACCACCGCCACCCACCACCTACCACCACCACTACCACGCACCATCGCCACCACCACCGCCGCCACCACCACCTACCACCACCACCATGCACCACCGCCACCCACTGCCACCACCGTCTACCACTACCAATCACCACCACCACACAAAACCGCCACCCTACTGCCACCACCGCCACCCACTGCCACCACCGCCATGACCACCATCACTTATCACTACTACCCACGCCACCACCACATACCACCGTCACCTACCACCGCCACTTACCACCACCACTTACCACCACCACCATGTACCACCCACTGCCACCACCACCACTTAGAGCCACCACCACTATAGTGATGGTTGGTGTTGGGTGTCGGTAGTGGCAGTGGGTCGCGATGGTGCGTGGTGATGATTGGTAGTTGCGGTGGTAGGTGGTGGTGGGTGGTAGTAGGTGGCGGTGGTGCATGATGGTGGTGAATGGTAGTGATGGTGGTGGTGGCAGTGGGTGGTGGTGGTGGTAGGTGGCGGTAGTGGCAGCGGGTGGTAGTGGTGAGTTGCGGTGGTCGTGGCGGGAGGTGGGTGGTGGTGGCAGTGGGTGGTGCATGGTGTGGTGGTGGTAAGTAGTGTGTGGCGGTGGCGGCGGTGGGCGGTGATTATGTATTTTGAACTAACTGAGGCTAAGTATTGGGGACCAAATAAATGGACTAAAAGTGTTACACCTGACAAACCAAATTGACCAAAAATGTAGTTAGCTCTTAAAAAAATACAAACTCTAATGATACATAGAATAAGAAATATTAAAAGAATGATGCATACAATAAGAAAAATTAGAGAGTTTGATACATACAATAAGAAAATTAAAAGTTGAGTACACAACAAAAGAAATTTTTTTAAGTTGAATACATTTACACAATTATCTCAAAATAACAATCCATATGGGTTGTGTTTCTCATAATTTGTGTTAAATAACATTTATGAACTCATTATTTCCATACTTATAGCTTTTTGATAATTATAATTATAAAAAATGTTGTTAAACAATATGTGATGTTAATTAAGTGTTGATTTTTCAATTAAACAAAGCTTAAACACAACACTATAACCATAAGGTTGCGGTTAGCAAAATACATGAATAAACTCTATTACATGACACTAAAAAAGCCAAGCGCTACAAATATTTTCAAAGACTAAAAGTTTATAGATATTTTTTACTCTAACAATTCAACCATTTAAAAAGCGCAAATATTTCACTTGAGTTTTATTCCCATCATAACAATTCTTGCTTCATAAGTGTATTACGGAATATATAAATTATTACTAGGAATATGAATTATGATATATACAAGATATTGAAGGGCCGTTTGTTTTATGGGTGTCCACGTCAAATAAGTTATATATGCTTCGTCCACGTCAGATGAGGAACTTAAAGCTAGGTGTATAGCGCAGATGGAAGTGTCACTTTTATGTTCTCAAGTGTCAAATATGCACACATTGTTCAGTTAAAACTTGGAAGAACACCTAGCCGAGATGATCAGTTTCGACAGTAGTCATTTGTTGTAATTATCTGTCATACTTTTTAATTATATAGGTTGCAACTAGGGGTGTTATCGCGTCGGGTTGAATTGGGTTTTGGCTTTTTAAAAAGTGACCCGAAACCCGACCCGATTAAGAATCAGGTTATCGGGGCTTCGGGTCGGGTGATTCAGGTTATCGGGTACAAACATCAACATATCATATTTACTAAATAAGCATATGTAAAGTGGTACTGTTTGGATTGAGCTTAAATTTATCGGAACTTAAAATGAAACGATAAGTTGAGATAATGAAGAATACATGTTGACAAAACTTTAAATGATAAATATTTACTAACTGTTGTACGTGAAAGAGGTTATCAGTGATGAATGAGATGTATAATGTGTAATTCATACCTCATCTCACATGTATAGACGTATACATGCGAAAAATATATCACACTGATAATTATTGAAATGAACATGTATTTTAGTTTCAGATAAGTTATATATGCTTCGTCCGCATCAGATGAGGAACTTAAAGCTAGGTCTATAGCGCAGATGGAAGTGTCACTTTTATGTTCTCAAGTGTCAAATATGCACACATTGTTCAGTTAAAACTTGGAAGATACTATATTCAGTTTCACTCAAGCCCCACCCGAAACACCACTAATAAAAGAGACCGCTTGAAACAGGTGGTTAACTAGTAAAAGAGACTGCTTGAAAAATAGGTAAATTGGAATATTGGTTTTTTCTTAGCTGTCACCATCATTACCACTGGTTTTAATACGTTTCGTGCTGATATGCTGTTTGTGCATTCATTCTCAAAAATCACAAGTTTGTGTTGATAAATTTCAATCCTTTTTTACGTGCAGCTTATACCACTCGATATGGGTTCGTGCTGGTGCTAAATACGTACGAGATTTTGAGGAGCGACTTAAAGCTGATCTTAAAGAGATTACTGCTTCGAATGGAAAAATTGTTCTCTTCATTGATGAGATTCACACAGCAGCCAATGCAAGTCGGTAACTCATTCTACTGAGCCTGCTTGATTTTTGTGAATAGTTTGTAGTTTTATGTTTGTCTTAATGTTAAATTGATGAGTTTATTTGTGTCCTTTTGGAGAAACAGACTAAATTACTTTGACTTGAATAAGCAATTTCCAAGAGGATGTATTGGGCTGCTTATTCTTTTCTTTTTTTTTTGTGAATTTTATCTTTCTTTCTCATTTACCAAAAGACCAATGAGTGGGCAACTTATCTTTCTTTTTCAAAAAGTGAATCTTATCGTTGTTTTTCATTGACCAAAAAGACGATATGAGTGGGCTTTTGTTTCTCAATATCACCACAGCTGCAACTAGTTTGTTTCTTCACATAAACTCTTTCAAGTTTCATCATAATTTACACCTAACCAATCACCTTCCCATTTTCAAGTTGTTTTTTTAATATCTCCATTTTATTCACTTTTGTTTGCTATCAGTTTGTTTCTTCACATAAATTAATGGACTAAACCATTCATTCTTTATATGAGTTCATCTTCACAAACTCATCGGATTACACATTAGCATTCTCATCTATGTAGTTAATGACCGAAATTTCAGTGTTTCGGTCAAGGACCGAAATTTGAAATTTTCAAAATTTCGGTCGGATTTCGGTAATTTTAATAATCTTTTACTCCCTCCGTCCCATAATAATTGTCCACTTTGACTTTTTTGAGTCTTTCTTGTTCAACTTTGACCACTAATATTTTTATTTGCGTTATATAATACTTGATGAAACTTGTACCAAATGAAAATACATTTAAATCACAATCTATTCATACATTTTTCATCAAGTATTATATTACATAAATAAAAATATTTATGGTCAAAGTTTAATAAAAAAGACTTACAAAAGTCAAAATGGACAATTATTATAGGACGGAGGTAGTATATAATAATTTCTCAAATTATGTGTATAAAAATAATAAGTTTTGTAATTTTATATAAATTAGGTTGGTTTTTAAGTTACAGGTTGGTTTTTAAAGCCCACTTATTTTAAGCCCATGTGACTTTTTAAAAGCCCGGTCACTTTTTATTAATAAAAAAGCCCATATATGTTAACCTAGACCTAAATCCTTCCATCTCAGTTTCTTTCTTTCTTAATTTCTCCATCTCAGGTTTTTGAACCGACAATTTCGGTCAATTGCGGTCAAATTTCGGTCAATTTCGCCGAATTTCGTGACCGAAATTCTGACCGAAATTTTGGACCGAAATAATAAGGAAGGGCCGAAAACCGAAATACCAGTGGTATACCACTGACATACCACCGAAATTAACTACATAGCTCTTAATAGGTAATTATGTTTTTAATGGTGTTTTTGGTTACTTTGCATTTATTTAATTATAAACTCATCTTAAAGTTCAAAATTTTCTTACACAAAGCATCATGTCGATATAAAAAAAGGGCCTTTATCATGTCGGTAAAGAATGCAATACCAAAAAGCAAAAAGCAAAAAGAAAAAAGCAAAAAGCGATTATATTTCTTTATCATGTCCACTATCCAAACCACAATTAACTTGTACATTCAGATTAACTCAAACTTTCCCATAATGAAACGAAGTCATTTTAAACAAATAAAATTAATTAATTTGGAAGTTATTGTGAACGAGGCGTTATAAACCCGTGCATTGCGCTGATTTGGTAAGGGTTGAATGTATACGTTTTTTACCTAATATTGTATGCAAGTAGTTATATATAAGATATTGCAATTGACGGTATCATAAGATTATTAGCATGTGTGTTGCACCGGAATTGTTTTTAGTAGAATATTACGTGTTTGTACGTAATGTTAGTGCAAATGGTTGAATATGTGCACATGGTTGCATTTAGATGCCTGTTTTTTTTTTTTTTTTTTTTTTTTTTTTTTTTTTTTTTTTTTTTTTTTTTTTTTTTTTTAGAATAATTTTTATGTAATTAGTTATATGTAATGTATTGGATTTATTTTAGTTGATTTGTTGTTTTGATTTTTCTTTTAAGTTTCAAATATTTAATAAGAATTATTATTTCTTATATATGTATGATGGGGTTGGTTCCCACACAAAAAATCTTTGAAGATTGTTACACAAAATGAACAGAGTGAGTTATTTGTGTTTGTTTTTCGAGTTTTGTTTGTAGTCTTGATCGTAGTGTAATGTTTGGTAATAATTTTTGTTATTATGTTTCTAAGTTGTGATGTTATATATCATAACTTTTGTATTTAAAATAGTTTCTTTACATTAAAAGTTATAATTAAACATAAAATATATTTTGAGTATTTATTTGGCACTTTTGTCATAGAGAATTATAAAACCATTTGTACTTTGATATATATTTTTTTTCAATGGCAAATTTTGAGATGTTAGAGAACTTGATGAATGTTGTCGGTTCTTTTAAATTGCATGATTGTATCGTTTGTCGTTTGTGCTACGTAAGGACTCAATTTTTATATAGGACAAATTTGTATGGGTCAAATTATATACAAAGTGGTTCATGTTTAGTTTGTTCGGTTAGAATAGCACATTGCTTTGGCTTTTAATATTCGAGACAAATCAATTCGGTTCAATATATTATTAATCCATTGTTTTCGTAAGCATTTTCTAGTTATAAAGTTTAACCTTTACTTCTATACATTGCAATAAAAACCATAATAACAAATTTTTGGTTATATATCAAATTGATATTTTTTAACAAAACATTAGAGGATGTTTGATAATTTCATGCGTTGAATGACATCACACTTGTTGCATATTTTGACATCGGTCATTACAAATTACTATTTAAAACAAATCAATAACAATAGATTTATCATATCCTTTAAATCATGAAGAATTATAATCCTCGCAAACATTTATATGCAAATAAATGATTATTATTGTTTTAAAATAAAGGTTATTGTAAATTAGTTGATAGGGAACACGCAAACATTTCCTCGTGAAAAGCTCATAACAAACATGAAGTAATAATTTTTTACTTCAAAAAGTTATTATAGATTGCAAAATAGTAAAGGAGGTTTGATGATGCATTGGATTACACCAAAATTATAGCATACCTTCTCATAATTTGAGGTTACACCTCTCCCATTAATTGTTTTGACATCCCACTTACCCTATATATCTTCTCTATTATGTCACCATCGACTGACCGACCATATATGTTCTACAATTAATCAACAAAAATGCAAAGCTTTCATTTCTCTCTTTTTTTAGTTATTAGGTATGCAAAGATTTTATATTTAGTCACTTTCAAGGTATGATGATTGGTGAAGATGATCAAAGTGTGTATTATTTATAGTTACATAAGAGGTGGAGAAGGGATGTTAACCGATGCAATAAGTTGGCAGGAGATATCAAGAGACACTCCATTAAATCTCTCAATGTGTTTAATCTCATTAATTTTCTCAATATGTTTAATCTTCGAAACTCATTGTAATAAATCTATGGAACTTTAAAAGCTCTTTTAAGGCTTGGAAGAAGCCCAAGACCATCGGCTTCTCTTAGCTTTATCTTCATGTTTGAGTTACTTAGCTTGTAACATTAATGCTCACATTCATTGCATGAAGTTGTTTGGTGTGCAATGTCTTGTATGAAATAAGGCACAGTTTGAATGTGGATGCTATCTTATTGTAAATCAAGGTGTCTCGTACTTCATGACATGTAATCACCTTAAGTTATTGTAAATGGCAGTATACGAATTATCCGTTCTAGTGGACGATGTTCTGATGTAGCATATGTAGCTGTTTTTGTAGATGATTTCCCCAAAAGGTTTATGTTTAGACTGTTGTAGTCCGGTAGAATTAGCAATAGGATGTCATGTGTTTGCTTAGATAGAGTTCTAAGATACCCTCGTTGATTTTGTTTAATTCAATAATATATTGATACACTGTTATATAACTAAAACCACAAATATACTGTCATTGTTCATATCATAGTTTTAGTTTATCAATGTGATGACTTTTAAGTCTTATTTATTGTTTATAACCCTTTAAAGATATCTCAACACTAATGACTATTGTTTATTTTGTTAGTTTTATATTTCAATGCATAAACATAGCTATAGTTGCGTTACCAAACGTTATACATTGACTTTTACTTTCACCAAACATACCAATAAGTATAGTTGCACTTCATTATATATACTAAGATAGTAACTATAGCTATACATGCAGAATTTGAATGAAAGAAATAACTAAAATAAGATAACATACAGATGGACATCTTAGAATAAAGAAAATGATAACAAAAAAGGAGAACTTACGGACTGATCAGAGAAAATTGTAAAAGAGGGGTTGGTTAATAGTTGAAGGACTCATATTGGAACATTGAAATAGTGTAGGGTTTGTTTTGTAACTTTTCGGTTATTCTTTTCTCCTTCCTCCCATCTCCTTCCTCCCATCTGTTTCTACTGTATAAAACCTTTGTATCTTTCATTTTGAAGTAAGAAGGAGAATCATTTTCACTGTGTGAACTGTGTGTTTCTCTCTACTCATTACTGTCAACATGGTATCAGAGCTCAGTAATGAGTTCTTGATCAGTTACAACCGTTACAACCACCGTAACTAACTTTTCCGATCACCATAAACCACCGTAACTAACTTTTTCCGATCATTATCAAATCATCATTTCTCCATCATTTCTATCATTCTCATCACAATTCTTTCATCAATAACTATCAATTTTTCATCTACATTCTGGTAAAGTGATTCAGTTCAAGTGTCTTATTCAAGACTGAATTTGTTGAATCATCTGGTTGTTATAACGGTTCTTTCAAGATTGTTGAAGCTTCCGCAACGTGTTAACAATGGCAGCATCATCTTCTTCAACTGATGCTACTAGCCAAAACAGTCAATCTCTTTTGTTCCAAAATCCACTGTATTTGCATCCTTCTGATGGCCCTGGTACTCTTGTGGTGAATGAAAAATTGTTAGGAGCACAAAACTATCGTTCTTGGAGAAGATCGGTTGAAATTGCACTTTCTACCAAAAGAAAGTTAGGTTTCATTAGAGGAACAGTTCCAAGATCACAAGATGATGGGAATTTACAAGAACAGTGGGATACATGTAATAATCTGGTGATTAGTTGGTTAATGAACTCAGTATCTGAATCAATTGCAAAGTCTATTATGTTCATTGGAACTGCTTATGCAATTTGGATTCAACTTGAGAAAAGATTTGCTCTCAGCAATGGGTCACATAAGTATAAGTTGAACAGAGAAACTTATGAGACTATGCAATCAGGAAGATCTGTGAGTGAGTACTATACAAGTATGAAGTGTGTTTGGGAAGAATTGGATTCAATGAATGAATTGCCAAGAATAGTCAATATTACTCCAGAAATTGCTGTTTTTCTAACTGCTTTGAGTACTCAGAAAGAAGAACAAAGATTGTTTCAGTTCTTGAATGGTTTGGATGAAAAATTTTCTCATCAAAGGAGTCAGTTGTTGTTAAACTCTCCTTTACCAAGTGTTGAAACTGCTTGTGCTTTGCTTCAGCAAGAAGAGTCTCAAAGGGGAGTATTTGGATCAGGACAGTCAATTGTTGAATCTACAGCCCTCTATAGCAAAGGTGAGGTCAAAGAGAAGTGTAACATATGTGGCTACAAGTGGCATCCACCAGATAAATGTTGGGAGAAAGTTGGTTACCCTACATGGCATTACAAGTATAAGCAGTCACAGAAAGGTAAAGCTCCTCAGAAGGCTGGTCCAGGTTATGTGAAAAAGACAGCTGCAATGGTTGAAACTGGTGGTCATGTGGTCTTCACTTCAAAGCAATTTGAGCAACTAATGAAGAGTATTCCTCATTTCAATCAGACCACTGATGAGACCAATGCATTGGAACATCCTTTTGGAGAAGGTACACTTTACTGTTTTTCTTGTGTGAATGGGGTTATAGAAGGATGGATAATTGATACAGGGGCAAGTGATCATATGTCACCAGATAGCAATGATTTGAATGATGTTGAGGCTCTTAAGTGTAAACAGGTTATTAATTTGCCAAATGGACATACTTCAGTCATTTCCAAAGTAGGCAATGTTGCTTTACAAAATGGACTTAAGCTAAACAATGTTCTCATAGTTCCTTCCTTCAAATTCAAGCTTTTGTCAGTCTCTAAACTAACAAAAGATTCTCATTGCTTTGTTACATTTTATGAGAAATTCTGTGTTATCCAGGACTTGAAAACCAGGAAGGTGTTGGGCTTGGGTAAAAAGCAAGCTGGCCTCTATCATCTACTCAATCTTCCTCTGGATCAAATTCATTCTCAACTTTCTTCAATGGTTGTGTCTGCCCTTGAAGATTGTAGTCTATTTTCATTTTTCTCAAACTGTTCTGTTCCAACAAACTATGCTTTTAGTGTTTTCAATAATTCTTACAGTTTGTGGCATCATAGACTTGGTCACATTTCTGATTCTACTTTCAAACATATTACTTCTGTTCCTGAAAGTGTATCTCATTCTAATGAGAATTCTTGTTTGACTTGTCCAATGGCAAAATTCACAAAACTTCCATATTCTGCTAGTAAATCTCATTCCAAAGTTCCATTTCAGCTCATTCATATAGACATTTGGGGACCCTATAAAGTTCCAACCATAGGGAATCATAAGTATTTTCTCACTATAGTTGATGATTGTAGTAGAGCTGTTTGGACATATTTACTAGTCAGAAAGTCAGATGCCTTTGCTACTTTCAAGTCATTTGTTACTTTTGTGAAGAAGCAGTTTGAAAAAGATATAAAAGTGGTGAGATCAGACAATGCCTTAGAATTTCTCAAAGGATCTATAGGCCCTTTTATGGACTCACTGGGAATAGAGCATCAAACTTCATGTGTTGATAGACCTCAGCAAAATGGGAGGGTAGAAAGGAAACATAGAAACATATTGGAGATAGCTAGAGCCCTAAGATTGCATGCTCATTTGCCTGTACATTATTGGGGTGACTGTGTTATCACTGCAACATATCTCATTAACAGATTTCCCACTGCTGTGTTGAAATTTAAGACACCTTATGAAGTTTTGTTGCAATCTAAACCTGAGTATAGTCATCTAAGGGTGTTTGGTTGTTTAGCAATGGCTAGTAATCCTTCCAGAGTTGCTGACAAATTTGATTCCAGAGGTGTACCTTGTTTATTTCTGGGTTATCCACAACATCAAAAGGGGTACAAACTTCTGAATTTGCTGAATCATACAAGGTTTGTGTCAAGAGATGTTGTCTTCTATGAACATATATTTCCCTACTCTAAAACAAGTATGTTGCAAGTTCTTCAACCTGTGCCTGCACCCATTTCTTCACCATTGTGGTATGAAGATTTTGTGTCCACAACACAACCTGTTCATGAGCCCTTTGTTACTGCTGAAGTTGTTCATGATTCTGCTGAAGTTGTTCATGAATCTGCTGAAGTTGTTCATGAATCTGCTGATGTTGTTCATGATTCTGCTGATGTTGTTCATGAATCTGCTGATGTTGTTCACACTGCACCATCTTTCATTCCCGTCACTAGTGTTCAAGATGCAGGAATCAGAAGATCCACTAGAGTGTCAAGTGCTCCAAGCTGGCTAAAAGATTATGTAACACCAATTCATCAACCAAAGGCTAATCAAGTGTCAGTTACTCCTCTTCAGTCTCAATTTCATGCTTTTCTATGTGCTTTGGTGGCTCAGTCAGCACCTACTTACTTCAAAGAAGCAGTTAAAGAAGAAGACTGGTGTAATGCAATGAATTTGGAGCTAAGAGCATTAGAGGAGAATGATACATGGGAAGTGACTGTTCTACCTAAAGGGAAGAAAGCTATTGCTTGTCATTGGATCTACAAAATCAAACTCAAAGCTGATGGTACACTTGACAAGAAGAAAGCTAGACTTGTAGTGAATGGGAATAGGCAAAGAAAAGGTGTTGACTATGAAGAAACTTTTGCTCCAGTGGCAAAAATGGTGACTGTTAGAGCTTTACTTGCAGTGGCAGCCATGAAAGGTTGGGAAATTTGTCAAATGGATGTGTCTAATGCCTTTCTCCATGGTGATCTCTTTGAAGAAGTGTATATGCAAATGCCTCAAGGGTATATTGGAAAGGGGGAGAGTGTGCAAAATGTTCCTGCTGATTCAAGTTTAGTATGCAAACTCAAGAAGTCCTTGTATGGCCTCAAACAAGCACCTAGACAGTGGTTTGCTAAACTCTCTTCAGCATTGTTGTCCTTTGGCTATACTCAATCTAAGGCTGATTACTCATTGTTCATCAAGACAGATGCTGAATCCTTTACAGCAGTTCTTGTTTATGTTGATGATCTTCTAATCACTGGTTCTAGCAACACTCAGATTCAAGCTCTTAAAACACAATTAAGTAATCATTTTCACATGAAGGATTTGGGTCAGATGAATTATTTCTTAGGACTGGAGGTGTGCAAAAGTGACCAAGGCATTTTCATCTCTCAAAAGAAGTACACTACTGATTTACTTCAAGAAGTTGGTTTGACTAATGCAAGACCATACAAGTTGCCTATGGATTCTCATATCAAGTTGCAAGCAAACATGGGAACTCCTTTACCTGATCCAGAAGTATACAGAAGATACATAGGCAAACTCATATATCTCACAATAACAAGACCTGATATTTGCTATACTGTGCAGTTGTTGAGCCAGTTTATGCAAAATCCTACATCAGTGCATATGCAAGCAGTGAAACATTTGATGAGATATTTGTTGAATTCACCAGGTCAAGGTATATTATTAGCTAATGGTTCAGCTGTTCATTTGACTGCCTATTGTGACAGTGATTGGGCTAGTTGTCCTATGACAAGAAGGTCCACCACTGGCTATTGTATTTTGCTGGGTCAATCACCTATTTCATGGAAATCTAAGAAGCAACAAGTGGTGTCTAGATCATCAGCTGAAGCTGAATACAGAGCTATGGCCCTAACATGTTGTGAAGTTACTTGGCTGGTGACATTGTTGAAAGATTTGGGGCTCAAAGATCTTGGTCCTGTAGATTTGAAATGTGATAATCAAGCTGCCATATATATAGCTGCCAATCCGGTCTTCCATGCCAGAACAAAGCATATAGAAGTGGATTGCCATTATGTAAGGGATCAAGTCAAGAATGGGGAAGTCCTACCTTCTCATGTTTCCACTAAAGACCAGCTGGCTGATGTGTTTACTAAAGTTCTTCCAGCAGATCAGCATTCTAAATTAATGTCCAAGTTGGGAGCTTGCAGTCCTTCCACCTCTCAACTTGAGGGGGAGTGTAAAAGAGGGGTTGGTTAATAGTTGAAGGACTCATATTGGAACATTGAAATAGTGTAGGGTTTGTTTTGTAACTTTTCGGTTATTCTTTTCTCCTTCCTCCCATCTCCTTCCTCCCATCTGTTTCTACTGTATAAAACCTTTGTATCTTTCATTTTGAAGTAAGAAGGATAATCATTTTCACTGTGTGAACTGTGTGTTTCTCTCTACTCATTACTGTCAACAAAAATAAGATTTGCAGGCGATATATTATTGAATTAATAGACAAATGAAAACTATTAACAATGAACTTTAAAAACTACTTCCCCAAACATATACATGTTTCGACAGAGTATAATTCTGGGTAAAGGGTTTCCACTTAAGAAACTAAATGACAAAAATAATTCTAATTTGAATCAAATCCGGAAACAACATGACTAATGTTCAACCTCTTCAGTCTCACTAAATATTGTCTCGCTAAACGGAAATGAGTGTACCCACTTTGACGTGTTACACAACCTGCCATTTTTTTTTCTTTTAGCGGATCCTAACAGCGCAAGAAATTAGTGAGTTGCCCACATCAGAAGATTTTCCTTCATTGAACTGCGTATAAAAACACACACATGATGACCACATTAAGCTTTATAACAGATGATCACAAATACATATGTTAAGTCGCAATGTAGTCCATACAAATGAATTGCTAACGAACAAAACTACTCATTATATGATTAAGGCATCGATACTTGAAAGTGTATAGTGTTACCTTCCATGTGTTCAGAAGCTTCGTTGCCAAAACAGTTTGTCGTTACCGATACCTAGTCGTTCGTGTGGGTCTCTTATATCAATCTCGAAGTTCGACAGCATCTTACATAAACGAAGTGGATTGAACCTAAATTCGCTAAAACATACAGTAACAATAGTTTAGAGAATTGTTTTTGGCCTACCATACCTAGACGAAGCAAAGGATAAAATAGAGAATACAACTTATACATGTAGGTTATGAATTGGCGTAAATCGAAATCCTATAATGTTGTTCAACTTCTTATCAAAGGTTAATAATATCAGTGATCTCGATCAATATGATTACAAAAAAATAGCTTGCAATATGCATACTACATATCAGTCAATGCATAACATAAATCTATTAAAACAACGAAGTTCAAAAATCATAATTGCATAACTAATAAAGTTAGTGCCTACTATGTAGTAATTCACAAACTTTTACTTTTGATAATTGAAGTGGGATACATGAATTTACCTTGCTGTTTGGTTCCTAGGGATGCATGACATCACCCAAAATGTTCATGCAGAAACTGTTTTACTTGAACAAATCGAGTACCATCAAAGGTTCATTCACGTTCCCATATTGTGACATCCAAAGCCCATAGAAGAAGAAAAAATAGAGTCATCCCAGAATACATTGTGGCCTCTCACCTCAACATAATACATTTCTTATTTATAGTATTGAGATCATTATGTGTAGTAAGTGCAAAGATGGTTCACATACTCCAAACCGTAGCAACAATTCATATTCCGCATCACTTGATATTCCATCTTATATATTTCAATACTTGATATTCAATCATATGGCTTTACACGGATTGTACCGTACAAATTGTTGTGCACATTCACTCTTGCACATTAAATTAAGGGACTCAAGTTTATAGTATTATAGATTCGCTTGCAGCTCAGGCTCCCACTGAAGAGTTGATTATGTTTACTTATAAGGTCATTTCTATTTATAAGTTATCTGATTACATTTGGTTTATTTGATGTTGTACTAATTGTTGGTTGGGATTATTAATTGCTTATGGTAAAAGCTTAAGTTTTTGTTCGGGGTAATTTGGTAAGACTACTCGTAATGAGACCAAACGAGTTTAGCCGGTCTAAATCGACAAGACGCCCCCCCACCCAAAAAAAAAAAAAAAAAAAAAAAAAAAAAAGCCACACACACACATGATAACCATACTAAACACGTCCCCTCCTCCAAAAAACTGAAAGATTCGGTCACTACTTTGTGTGTATGAGTGGTTTTTTAATTTATTTTTGTGAGGTATATTTTGAAACGTTGTGATTCGGTCGCTTTACTACGAGCATATGGTCATGCATTTGGTCTACCTAAGTTGGCGGGGTCTTAGCTTTTGGTAAAAAAGAAAAACAGTTTTAATGAAGTGATACTTTTCACGTCGATACTTAATAAGAAAATTAGGTTTAGCAGACTTTTGCGGAACTCAGGTTCCGAGTAAGTCCACCCTGCCCGAATTTTGTACTAACAGTAGCAATGATAAAACAATTATATAGTATAAGTGGCCGGAGTCAATAGACCTGGGTTCGAGTCCGACCCTTGTTCTAAAATTCTCAGTGTTGGAATCACTCCTAAACCTTAATCAAGTGTTAGTGATTCATATGTAATAGTTAGCTTAATTATGGCCTTTATGTTTGTTATTAGCCTTAAGCTTATGTAGAAGGCCCATGAGCTTAGGCCCATGTCCATTAAGGAAAGGAAGGGAGTGGGAGTGTTGCCATAACTCTCCTTCCTATAAATACTCTTGTATAACCCTCACTTGAGGGTTGGTTGTTCATTTTATTCACTTTCTCACTCTCTACGCATAACCGTGTTATTATTAAGTGTGTGTGTGTGTTTAACGTGTTCAACCGCCTCTCATCTCTTCTCTATTTCTTGTATTGATGCTTGTGTTGTAAAACTAGTGACCTAACAGTGGTATCAATCGCCTACTAGTTGGGTGAACGTATTGTTTCTTGAAGTGGGTTTTGGTCCTACGCGTAGAACATACGTCTCGTCCTTGATACTTTGGTTCATATCCATTTGGATTGGGTTTTAAAGTAAATTTTTCAATAGCTGTTACTGACTCACCATGTTTGTAAACAACAGTTTTAAACTCTTTAAGCTTGTTTTGCAAACCAACAATTTCTTCCAGATAGTCATCTATTCGATTCGTTGAATGCTTTTTGTATGCAGAGAACTTTTTTTGACAAGTTAACAACTCAGCTTTAGCTTTTTGATTTTCCAAGGTGAGAGCGTTAATTTGCTTTTTATGTTCATGTTTCAGTTGTTCTATTTCAGACAACAAAGCATTCTTTGAAGCGGCTAGATCACGCATCTGTCGCTCTAAATATTTTTCATTTTGATGAGATTTAGCAAAAGCGGCTTCAAAACCTTTTTCACGTTTTTCTTGAGTTTTGAAACAGTTGAGTTGCATTTTTAAACATTCAAAATCCTTGGTTAACAGTGCATTTTTGCTTTTTAAGTCCTCATTAACGGCACGACATTCCTCCATTATGGATTGTTGGTTCTTAAGCAACAAATCAACATCTGGACGAGGCAAAAGTTCGATGTGTTCAACGTGAGTCACAACATGATCATTATATAGACCCTCAAGTATAACCACGGAGTCAATTTGATTATCAAAGGAAACCATAAGGTCATCTTGATCGTCAAATGTAACTACGGGGTCTAGTTGAAAATCGTCAGAATGAGATGTGGACGACTCATTTTGAACATTCTGAGCCTTTCCGGATTCAGATGTTGGCGGAGATATAAGATCAGAGATAAATATGGTTTGTTCGGGTACCTGAGACAAGCCATCAGTGTCATACACTGGGCTTGTGTCACTCATGTGTAACTCATGCATATTGGCCATCAACATAACTGCTGAGTTGGTCTGCAAGTCCTCCATATCATCATCTGAGTCTGCATCTGCCATAAAGCTCTGTTCTTTGTCTGTGAGAGTTCCACCAGCTTCATCCTTAAGAGCCAAAAGAAGAGCCTCTTTGTGATAAGCACTGCCCCTAGTTCTCAGCTTTGGGCATGCATTAGCCAGGTGTCCCTTCTCATTGCAGTTGTAGCATCGAAGACCATTCAACCCATTCCGAGCATTTCCCTGTTCCACCACTTGAGCTCTGTTGTTATTCCTACCCACAACAAAACACCTTTCGAGCTTGTCCACAATAGAAAACCGAATCTCAAACACTTTCATGTCTTTGGATCTCTTTGCTATCCGAATAATGATCGTAATGACTTTGGAAAGCTCAAAGCCAAAGCTGACATTGGAGTCTTTATTGGATACTGTGATAATTCTAAAGGTTTCCGAATCTGGAATCGTCGAACAAAGGAAGTTATGGAAACGATTCATGCTCATTTTGATGAACTTACGGAAATGGCTTCTGAGTATAACAGCTTAGAATCCGGTCACAACCGCATAAACTTCCCCCAAACCCCATCATCAGCTGAACAAAGCCCCCAACTCACTCGTCAACAAATGGAAAGACTATTTGCTCCGCTGTTCAGTGATGATATTGATGAATGTGCTCCAGGTGTATCCGGTGTTTCCGCTGCTCAACCTGATAATATTCTTATACCTGATACACCTGCGACAACAACTATTGTTGAAGAAGCACCACCAGTTGAATCCAACACAACAGTTGAACAAACCGCTTCCAACAATGATGAACCGGCTGATGATGTTCTTAATGAAGTACCCCCACCCGCCGATTTTGATCCAAATGCGTTCTTTAACCCGTTTGCTAATGAGACTGCTGCACCAGATGTCGCGGAATCTTCAACAAACCATTTGAATCCTCAAAATCTGCACAATGTATACCAACATCAACCCTAAACACATAGATGGACAAAAGACCATCCTATGGAAAATATTATTGGCAACCCGAATCAACCGGTCGTTACGAGACAACGTCCTCACTCAGATGGTGAACATTGTATTTATGCACTCACTGTCTGCCAATCTGAGCCTAAAAACATTAAAGACGCAATGACAAAAGACACCTGGATTGAATCCATGCAAGAAGAACTCAACCAATTCAAACGTCTTGAAGTATGGGAACTAGTTGAAAGACCAACAGGGGTTTACGTCATCGGTCTCAAATGGATTTGGAAGAACAAATTGGATGCTGAAGGGAATGTTATCCGAAACAAGTCACAACTAGTTGCTAAGGGTTATCGTCAGGAAGAGGGTATAGATTTTGAAGAATAATTTGCTCCGGTTGCTCGTCTTTAGGCTGTTCGGATATTTCTCGCATTCGCGGCTCATATGAATATGACGGTCTATCAGATGGATGTCAAAACTGCGTTTCTCAATGGACAACTTAAAGAAACGGTTTATGTCAGCCAACCAGATGGATTCGTTGATCCCGAGTTCCCGAACCATGTCTACAAACTGAACAAAGCTCTGTATGGTCTCAAACAAGCTCCTCGGGCATGATCACGACATAGCTGCTCAAATGAATGTGGATGCACCAGATGTTCTCACAGTTGCCGATATCTTCCCTAATGGCTATCCGAGGAAGATTGGAAAGAACAATCTCAGAGTTGACTTTGAAACTCTCACCGGCTCGGAATCTTCTTGTCTCATTGCTGTGGATGTTCTAAAGAATCATCCCTACCAGAACATGCTCTCACATTCTGCAATAATACCGGAGATCTACATTCAACAATTCTGGAATTCAATGCAAAGGATCAAACGTCAAAGTGCAGTGACAGTGACGCTCAATCACAAACAAGTCACCATCACACATGCAGACTTACGGGCTGTTCTTCTCATTCCTGAAATCGAGCCAACCGACTTCTATGCCACACCTACTAAAGAGACAGTTCTGCAATTCCTGATTGATATTGGCTATGATGAAGCTTTAAGAATTATCACTAAGCATTCTCATGTGGAGCTTAAGAACATTCCTCAACCGTGGAGAACCCTCTACATCATCATCACCAAATCTGTCTCTGGTCGTGACAGTGGCTATGAGCATCCCAAGTTCATGGAGCTGCAAATATTTTGGTCATTGATCAATAAGAAGGACATCGAAATTGAAGCTCTGATATGGGATGACATGATGTCATTTCTCAAAAAACTTGGCTCGAAGATTCCCTATGTCAGATACACAAAACTGTTGATCCAGAGAGCACTTGGACTTCATCCTGATATTCCGAAGAGGCTCAATGACCCCAACAATCACGACATGTTGACTGAGCCTATCCTATCAGTCAGAATCAAGGAATCGTCAACAAAGAAACACGGTGCTGTGTTACCTAATCACCTTCTGACTAACGAAATCAAAAAGCTCGAGACATACAAAAGGTATCGGGTAGCAGTAAGAGAAGGCAAAGTTGGTCATCTCGATGAGAAGTCTTCTGGGACACCTACACGGAGAACCAGAAGAGGAAGTGCAGGAAGTGCTGCAAGCACTGAAAGTTAGAGGAAGTACCCCAAGAGGAATCCTCCAAGTAAAAGGATTGTTCCCTCTAAGGAAGTTGTTCCTATTCCCATTCCCAAATCTGAACCGCAAAGAGAGCTTGTGGACGAAAACTCTGAAGATACACAATCAGACGAAGAGATCTTCTTCTCTGAAACTGCAACCGACATTAAAGCTTCAGTAGCCAAACCTCCCAGTCCTCCAGCTGACCAAGGAAAAGGGAAGACTCCAGTACTTGTGCCTTATGAAGAAAGATCAGATGAAGAGCCACTGGAAACTGATTACAGGAAAAAGTTCAAATTCCTTGGACTCCAACACAAAGCTAAAGAATTTGAACAGGATCAAATGCGTGGCCCCGGAGGGTCGAGTGGTGGTGTCCACTCTTCACCAATTCCTGATGCGGTTAATCAACCCGATAAGGGAACTAGTGCCACCACTTTTGTGCAACAGCAAAAGCTTGTGGAGGATACTATTGAGTATGAGTTTGAGGAACCTAAAAAAGAGAAGTCTGAGAAAGAAAAATCTGATATTGAGGCTGCAGCTAAAGACAAAGCAGATGAAGAGGCACGAACACAGGCTGAAGAAAAGACTAATTCTGGAAATGATAAAGAAACTGATTATGATAACCTTCTTCTAGATAGTCCACAACGTTCTAAGGAGGAAACTTCTGAGCCTCCTAAGGACCCCGAGTCTCCTCATATCTCCTCCTCATCAGATTCATCATCTCATTCCTCACCACCACCATCAAAAAGATCAACCAGATCCACATCCAGATCAGTGAAGAAGCCAACTCCATCTTGGATCTCTCAATCTAAGAATCGAATCGTTAAAGCTGTCAAACGAGTCAGGAAGAAAGATATTCTCTACAGAAAGCTAAATTTCCTTGCTGACCAAATACAGTATCTTCACGATGAGAAGGACGAGATGCAAGTTGAAAGGGGATATGTTCAGAAGCTCATGAAAGATGATCTTCAAGGGAAAATGGATGAAATGATCAGAGCGTACACTCACTAGTACCTTCTTGACATTGTTCCTAAAGTTACAAAGGAGTTGTTCACCAAACAACTCTATCCGAATCTACTTCATCTGGCCAAGCAGACTATGAAATCAAAACCAATGCACGTGAACATCAATCTAGTTGATCCCATAATCTTCTCAGATGTTGAATTAGTTGACCGGCTGGTAGCTCAAATGTCCAAACGATCTGCAACACTTGCCTCTCACAAAGGTAAATTGCTTGAAGCATTGCTGGAATATCAACTCAAATCAGCATGCAGAGTAGAAGCTGAAAGGCCGAAACGTCCAAGAGACGATGATGGCAAGGATAAGGATAAAGAAAACGAGCCTAAACGCCCGAAGAAGTCTGGTGAATCATCTTCTATGCAACCTCCACCCCAACGGACTCCAGCACAACAAAAGTATCCTCCTCGTTCTTCTACTGAAAAACCTCAGGATTCTTCTGAATTACCACCCCAGACTCAGAAAACCGGTGATCACTTTGAATATACGGGTGGTGACGATGAGGAATTCCATGAGCCCCAACAACAACCCGCCTCTCCCGAAAAAGTACAGAAACCAGAATCCTCATCTAGGCCTAAGAAAAAGAAGAAGAAGGCGCCCAAGGTTGACGTCGTATCATGGCTAGATGAAGATAACACATAGGAATTTGAATGGTTTTCTACACTTGTTAATTCCACTCCCTACCCAGCTGAAGGTCAAGATCTGGTAGACGGTAATACATTGGAGCATGCTAAAATACTGCAAGAAGAATTCCGTGTGAAGAAGATGACGAAATCCGAGTTGAAGCGAATCAAGAATGAAGCATTTCAAATTCTCAAAGACAGATCAGAAAGTGCTATTGAAGTTGAGTATCACCTTGACAATATAGCTCGAGCCATGTCTAATAACATGGATTGGCTCAACCCAGAAGCAAACATCGACTTCACCAAACGGGACAACCCTCTATATTACACCGACTGGTCTAAACCTCTACCTACAATTGGCCAACCAGATCAGCCTAGGATTCCATTCCGATATTTCTTCAACAAAGACTTGGAATTTCTTTTACACGGTGGTGATGGTTCAATGAAATACGCTACATCATTGACACTTCCGTTCCCAGCAGCCATATACTCTAATTGCATAGCCATCGAGGAAAGAGCTAACCACATGTTCTCCAACAAAGTGGAAGAGTATGACCGTGATGCAATGTATGGGATTCACCATTGGCCGGAACGCCGAAGAATCTACTACAGAAGCTGCCAGGTTCAAAAGTCTCAACATGAAGTGTTCAGTACTAAGAGTATCGTTGCCATCAAACACGTTGATCTTTCGTCCAAATGGGACTACACTTTTCTCAAGAATACTGTGGTCAAGAGGTAAGACGAAAGGGATTATGCATTCTCTGAAGCTGACTTTGAGAATTTGTCTATCGACGACATTGAAGACATGTAGCTTGCCAAAGTACAGGGTCGCATGAGACAATTTTCAACTGAAGTACAACGTGAATTCATCAAGTCATTGCTCATCTTCATCAGATGCATAGTCATCAAAGAACGTGTAGAAGATCTCCAGCTTGCAGTTGAATCTTATCAGACCCGTGTCAACTTCACTCCACCTCAGCTTGATCTTCCCGATATCAACCAGCTCTCACAATATACACTTATCAGCAAACCATTCGGCGTCGTTTACCGCAGTGAACTTCAACGAAATTTCTTAATGGCGTGTAGAGATCTTCACAAGTTTGGGGATCACACTTTGAAGATGGTTAGGGACGGATTGGCGTACAGGTTGAAGGATATACATCAAAAGATTGGGTCTCCTAAGCGATGGAATTCTCAGGATCGAAGGGATGTAAAGAGGATCATCACGATGATTGATGAACAGTTGTATCGAAGGGATCAGTTCAGAACTTTGGAAAGCTTTGTTGGTGGTCGACCCAGGATTAACATCACCGGCTATCAACGCCCTATTCACACTCCTGGCAACATCACTGGACTACCTGGTACCCCTTGAACTGCTTCTTTCATTATAACTTTGGATGTATGATTTATTATGTCTATGGCTTGTGCACACATAACAGTGTACAACCCGTAATTGTCAAGAAAGGACCCTATGGTACGCTTCAGTGCCACAATCCTTATATAAGGAGCGAAAGCTTCTTACTTTTGAGTAAACCTATCAAACCTTTCACTCTTCAAGGTTTTGCTCAAAAGAACAAGTACTTCCCCTTATGATTTTCAAAACCTCAACCGTTTATATCACTTGTTGAGGGGGAGTATTTGACTTAAAACTTTGTTCACCAAATTGTTCTTTGTGTCACTCTTCCCGCAACACTCGAAATGGTCATATTTATTCTCAACTGTTCAAAAATAACATTTTATATGCCATTTTTGAGGGGGAGAAAATATGTGATAAGAAATATGTTGTGTTTTGCTAGTTGAATTCTCGTGTGAAAAAGACTTAACCAACGAATTGACGATACTTAACTGTTAGTAACTCGAAAAGACTTGTCCGGGACGGGTAATAATTTCAAGCTAGTTCGCTAGTGATGTAAACGTGTCTCGCAAAGGACTTGTCCGAGTAGAATGTACCATTTGAGAAACTCTTGGTAGACATGAACTCTGACGGGTTTGACAACCGTTCGAGGTTTGTCTACACCTTCAAGATAGTTATTAGAGCTAGTTGTCACCTAAAAGCTGACAATGTAACTCTTTAACTATGCAACGTAACCGTGTCTCGCGGGGGATTGTCTATGTTGAGTTGATCAATTCAAAAGATGCGCGCTCTTTCCTCACTATGCAAATTTCCGTAAAAACTCTTAAGCACATGTGGAGGGGAAGTATTTATGCATAATATTCATCTCTCAACAGTGGTACTAAAATGTTTTTCATTCTCAAACATTTTGAGAGATTTTCATGAAAATGGTTTTATGGCAACATAGGTTAGTCATGGAGTTATAAGGTGACTAAGGTTAGGAATAACCGTCCTATGATCCGCCAGAGTCGGACGGATCTACCCAAGGACACCACAAATAGTTAGAATTTAGAAGTCCTTAGGTATGATTGTAAAAAGGAGAAAATGAGAATCGGAGAAAGAAGGAGTTGAAGAATAAAAAAGAAATGCAAAGAAAAGGGTGAAAAGAAATAGCCCTCCAGATTATTCAACTTAGGGCAGACACCGGGTTCAATTCATATGCTACTGGTTGTCACTTAATGACACCGGTATTGAAGATTAAAAGTCGTCATGGACCCAGTGACGCATGCACTAAACCTTCTTAGCCACTCAAGTTTCTCTCAACAGAAGCTTGTTTCATTCTCACAGGGAACCCTACATAATCTATCGGCTTTCTCTTAGAGATTGCTGATATTGAAGAAGGAGACCCTCTCCCTAGTCTCCGCTCAGGAAAACCAAAACGCACAATTGAGTCTAGAGCCACGAGATTCATCAGAAGATCTCTTAGGTACATTTGACATTTCATCACTTGATGTTCAACAATAAGACATCAGTGGTACGTTATCGAGTCCTTCACAGATCTTAGCAATCTGTCGAGAACGTTTATGAGAGGTTCACATCTGTGATCCTCAGTGATTGAATGGAAACTCCTGCCATGGTCAACATCAAACAGCCCTGACAACAGGTCACTTCGGTAACTCCCCGTGGATTACGCTTAGTGTGTCTCAAACGATCTACAGTGGCGAGGTGCTGCTTCGGTGTACCTCAGTGACTCATCTGAACTGTAGATGTACTTTGGTACATCCCGTTATCTCACTTGTGGGACTCCAGTTCAGGAACGGCCTTTGTGAGAATTAGAGTTGTGTTTTCACACTATGCTGTTAACACTCTCGAAGTTCAAACTTGTAAGTGCCGAAATCCGCTTATTACTAACCGTTTTAATGTTTTCTTCTTATGGAAGCACTGGAGCGGAATGATCGTGCAGATTCTTCACATGCTCATGCCATCATCATCACTAATGGAAGTTCTATCTAAAAGCAACACAAAAGTCAGAATGCTTCTTCGTCAAGCCAAAGAATCTACAAAGTTAAAGACTTAAAGAACTTCATCAGTATTGAATTCCAATGTCAAAGAGCGTGTGAGCATGTTGAAGAATGACGTGGAGACACTGGAGCAGCGAAGCTTACCTGAGGCAGACTTGATGCAGACTACAACATACTATCACTTTCATCACAAAGAACAATGATCAAAGAACAAAGTTAAAGATGACGTCAAAGCAGAACTGCTCAAAGAAAACTATCTCTCTACACTGGGGAGATTGTTCGAATCAAGGCAATTCTTCTCACAAGAAAGAAGAATGTCAGAAGACGTCAAAGCTACTATTACAACTGCACCTTCACCGTTTATTCATCCCTAACACTTAGGGGGAGATTGTTGGAATCACTCCTAAACCTTAATCAAGTGTTAGTGATTCATATGTAATAGTTAGCTTAATTATGGCCTTTATGTTTGTTATTAGCCTTAAGCTTATGTAGAAGGCCCATGAGCTTAGGCCCATGTCCATTAAGGAAAGGAAGGGAGTGGGAGTGTTGCCCTAGCTCTCCTTCCTATAAATACTCTTGTATAACCCTCACTTGAGGGTTGGTTGTTCATTTTATTCACTTTCTCACTCTCTACGCATAACCGTATTATTATTAAGTGTGTGTGTGTGTGTTTAACGTGTTCAACCGCCTCTCATCTCTTCTCTATTTCTTGTATTGATGCTTGTGTTATAAAACTAGTGACCTAACACTCAGTCGTACCATCCCTAATCGGAAATGCTCAGATTGACTGGTCAACGAGGGGCCTATTGGAGAACATGGACGGGGTTCAAAGCCCATCTCCTGATAAGTATAGTCACTTCACTGGGACAGGTGCTCATTGCTGAGACCGGGTCCTTGGGAGAGGGTCCAGTTGGCATCCTTAGGATGCATGGGACCAGGGTGATCCCACCGTTTTTCACTTTTTGGAGAGTATAAGTGGCCGGACAATAGTTTACAAGGAAGCTCATATGTGGAAAAAATAATTGTAATAACAATGTCGGAGCAAGTATTTAGTTTGTTTTAGAACTGAAATGGAAAGAAAGGCGAAGGAACCAAAACATTTCATATTCTTAAGATTTTTTTTAAAGAGGAAGTCAAAAGGAATGGACAGAAAATGAAAATGAGGGGAAGTTTCAAGTATTTTTCACCAAAAGTCACCCGCCCAAATTTGGGCTGAAATGGGAGAAAAGGAGATGCTGCATAATGAATTGACAACTTTTCCCTTTATGGACCCGCATGATATTTTGTTTCATCTAAACTAGATCTCACTTTTTGCTTCTTCAACATATCAAGTTCTTTCCACCGTAAGGGGAGGGAGTGGTACCCTAATACCCTAGGTGCCACATCACCTCTATCCAATAAAAACCCTCCAACTCAAAACTACCCAATTCTACCTTAACACTACCCGATTTTTATTTTTTTTATTTTTTTTTTATTTTTTTTTAACATAAAATCACATACAATATTTAAAATAAAAACATACCATTTCATTAAAAATAAAAACATTACATAATCCTTAAAAAAACTACAATTTAAAAGTTGAAACTACAACTTAAAAAAAAAAAAAAAAAAAAACATTACATAAGTTGAAATTAAAAAAAAATGAAACTACAACTTAAAAATTGCAAGCCCATCCGTGTTTGTCTGCAAGTTCACGTTTTTGGGTAAGAACGAATTCCAACATAGCGAGATTGCGAATGTGATCATGCAGCTCCAAAAAAAACTTCATCTCCTGTTGTGTATTCTTGAACGTCCTCATCTTCGTCTTCTTCGTTTGGTAGTTGTTGTGTTTCGGGTACTTACTCGACGTCATCGTCATTGTTTTCGAACGGGGAGAACTCACTTGTAGTAGTGATGTTGTAGTGTTGTGGATTCATTTGAGGATGACCCATATTATATTGGTAAAATTGATGTGGAGATGGGGGTTGTGGAACGTAAAATTGATTCGGGAATGCTTGAGAATAAAATTGGCTAAACCCTAACGGAGTTTGTTGTGGTTGCGGTTGAACGGGTTGAGACCGACCTTGATGCGAGGTGGAAGTTTTTTACCTCTTCTTGGATCCATGGTTTTGTGTTTTTGAAAGATTAGTGTGTGTTTTCATTTGTGTTTTGTGTGTTTTTATTTTGAAAAATGAGTTTGTATTGGGTTTTAAAGGGAAAACTTTTTTTTTTTTTTTTTTTTTTTTTGGAAAAAGTAGCAACGGCTACATCCCAAAAGGGTCCCCAACGGTCGATTTTTTCAAACTTCTTCACCCATTACAGCTCGGGCTCACAAACCGCTCCATCTACCCGATTGCCCTACCCGATGTGGAAGGATTGGTGTTGCCGATCGGGTAGCTCAAATCGATCCATCTACCCGATCCCACTCCCTCCCCCTAAGCAAAATTGGAACTTCGTCAAACTATTTTTTTGCTGAGTTATGTCGGTCACCCTTTACTCAGAAGAAATTTTTTTGCTGAGGAAATGGTTTATGTGTGATTTGTATTCATTTCATTTCCTTTTATTTAGAGGGTTTCGTGTTGGTTAAATGTTTTTAGATTATGAATTGCAAAAACTTCATTCGCAGCAGGGATTTTAACTAATTTTAGTAGATTTTCTGATTTTTATTAATTGAAGAAAATGCATTCGAAATTTGGTGGGATAATCTTCCTGGTATAGCTATATTACTCTTCTTTTGGGAAAAGAAAGGTTTTTTTCACAATAAACTTTAAAAGGGTATACGGTAAACATAATATAGTTCCTACTCTGCCTTTCTTTCCTTTACTATAAACTTTAGAACACGCAACAAAAGTAGAGTTTTACATTCACTTGAATAAGCATTTTCCAAGAGGATGTATCGGGTTGCTTATTCTTTCACATTGACAAAAAGACCATATATGAGTGGCTTATCTTTCTTTTTCAAAAAGTAAATCTTATCTTTCTTTTTCATCGACCAAAAACACGCTTTTGTTTCTCAACATTACTGCAGCTGGACCTAGTTTGTTTCTTCACATACTCTTTCAACCATGTCAGTTTCATCATAATTTACACCTAACCAATCACCTTCACATTATCAAGTTTTTTTTCCCAATTTTATTCACATTTCTTTGCAATCAGTTTGTAGAAATGTCGACCTTCAGCAAGATATTACGTTTCTTCTCCAATCATTTATCCATAACTTCTTCTAACTCAAATGCACCAGAAAAAGAAGAATCTTCTTCTAACTCAAATGCACCAAAAAAAGAAGAATCTTCTTCTAACTCATCTGCACCAAAGATAATGGTGTCCACCTCAACTTCATCCATAGCTTTACTAGGAGTTATGCTAATGGCATCTTCAACTTTTATCTATTACTTTTATTCAAAGGCATCTTCTTCCAACTCATCTGCACCAAAAAAAGAAGAATCGTCCTCAAACTCATCTGAACCAAAAAAAGAAGAATCTTCTTCTAACTCATCTGAACCAAAAATAATGGTGTCCACTCCAACTTCATCCATTCAAACTAGTTTCAAGTATGATGTTTTTTT
Source organism: Chrysanthemum seticuspe (assembly GCA_019973895.1). Taxonomy (NCBI): domain Eukaryota; kingdom Viridiplantae; phylum Streptophyta; class Magnoliopsida; order Asterales; family Asteraceae; genus Chrysanthemum; species Chrysanthemum seticuspe. Next base: position 366,475,586 of record BPTQ01000008.1, on the reverse strand, counting down.
AAGCTTCAGGGGTGAAGACACTCGCAAGAACTTTCTTGGCCATCTTTATGAAGCTCTTAATGCAAAAAGCATTTACACTTACAAGGATGATGTAAGAATCCATAAAGGGAAAACTATCAGCGATGAGCTTATCAAAGCCATTGAAGACTCCAAATTTTACATCATTGTTTTTTCCCAAAACTATGCTTCTTCGTCATGGTGTTTGGATGAGCTTGTCAAGATTATGGAGTGCCAGAAGATGGATGAGCACACTGCTTACCCTGTTTTCTTTGATGTGGAACCCACCGAAGTGAGAAACCAAATTGGGGCGGTTAAAAATGCCTTTTCCAAGAATAAAAAGAAAGAGGCTGCTAAGAAATGGAAAGGGGCTCTAGAAGAAGCAGCTAGTCTAGCTGGTTGGGAGCTCAAGAACACTCTTGATGGGTAATTTCTTACTTTTTTTTCTTGCTAATATGTGTTGAAAAAGGATAATGCATGGATAAAATATTATTATTATAGTACTAAACATATCTTATTTTTACGTACACACAGGGACGAATCTAAATTCATCAAAAAAATTGTTCAAGATATTTTACTAGAGTTACGTCCCATCAATTCCGGCTTTGATAAAATGTTAGTAGGCATGGAGACTCGAGTAAAGGATGTTGTTGAATCTTTAGAAATGGGAATTGATGATGTTCGCATGATAGGGATCAAGGGCATGGGAGGGGTTGGGAAGACAACTATAGCGAGAGCTGTTTTTGATCACATATCTGCTGATTTTGAAGCCAAAAGCTTTGTTGAGAATGTGAGGGAAGTTTCCACAAAATTTGGTTTGAATAAATTACAAGAACAAATCCTTTCAGATGTGCTGAATGACCACGTCACGGTGAATGCTGTTACTGATGGGAAAATCATGATGAAAAACACGATGTCCGGTATAAAGGTTCTTCTTGTTCTAGATGATGTGGATCGCATAGACCAACTTGAGGCGTTAGCCGGTGGATCTAACTGGTTTAAGCCGGGAAGTAGAATTATCGTTACAACGAGAGATGAGCAAGTGCTGGTCGCTCACAGAGTGAAGTTGATTCCAGATATTGATCTCTTATCAGATAAGGAAGCAATTTATCTCAGTAGAGATGAGCAAGTGTTAGAAGCACAAAGAGTGAACGTGATTCGTGATATTGCTCTCTTATCAGAACAGGAAGCAATTTCCCTCTTTAGTACGCATGCATTTGGTAGAGAGAATCCACTTCAAGAATTCGAAGAGCTGTCAGGAAAAGTTGTACATTATGCTGCTGGTCTTCCCTTAACACTCAAAGTATTGGGTTCATTTCTCTGTGCTAAAGATAAGCTTGAATGGAAGGATGCCATAGAAAGACTAAAAGAAATTCCCTTACAAGAGACTCAGGAAAAGCTAGAATTAAGCTATACAAGTCTGGAGAATGATTATAAGGAAATATTTCTAGATATTGCATGTATATTGAAAGGCTTGCGAAGAGAAGATGCAATCAGAATTCTTGAATGCTGTGGATTTCGTGCTAGAAATGGTTTAAAAGTTCTTGAGCAGAGATCTCTCATAACTATTGATAAATATGGGTACTTGGGCATGCATGACCATATAGAAGAAATGGGAAAGAACATTGTTCGTCGTGAGCACCGGGATGAACCTAACAAACATAGCCGTCTGTGGATTAAAGAGGAAATTGAAGATATATTGGCTGATGAAAAGGTAAAGATCAGTTTACTTGTAATGTAGAGAAAACTAAAACTTTTGCATTTGTTCTGACTTCCCCAGGTTTCTGGACATTGTTTTTGTATTGCAGGGTACTGAAGCAACAGTATGTCAATGTCTACAACTTCGTAACTCGAACACAAATGCGGGAACTATTATGAAAGCTCTTGGAAAAATGAAGAAACTTAGATATCTTCAGCTGGATTTTCCATATCAAGATTTTTATGAAAGAGATGCCGAAGATCTTGATAATACCGCCCAATACTTTTCAAACTCTTTAAATTATCTAAAATATTACTCGTACCCTTTCTTGTATTTACCCAAAACATTTCAAGTAAACAATCTTATTGGACTTGAAATGCGCTTGAGCAGAATGGTACAACTTTGGGAAGAGGGAGAAAAAAAGGTAGAATAATTGTTGATTGGTTATTTTGTAATAATGCTATTAATTTATTGGTCTTGTTAATACGTTAATATTAATCTTTTTTGTCATATTTTTGCTGGCAGGTTCTTCCAAAAATCAAATTCCTTTCTCTCAAAGAGTCAAACTTGACGACTTTTGACTTTAGGATTACTCCCAATCTCGAGACGTTATCTCTTGAAGATTCTCCTAATTTAGTAGAACTTTTCATGCCTGTTAGCTGTCAAAAGCTCAACTACCTCCATATCAGTTACTCAAAGTTAAGAACCTTTAACATTGGGTTGACTCCGAATCTGGAGAGGTTAACTCTTGATAATTGTGCTGATTTTGAAAAACTTCACGTGTCTAGTGCATGTCCAAATCTCAAATTCCTTGGACTTTGTGAATCAAGGTTGAGGAGCCTTGACCTTGAGCTGTTACCAAATCTTGAGAGGTTAGATCTTAATGATTGTGCTGATTTTGAAGAACTTCACGTGTCTAGTGCATGTCCAAATCTCAAATTCCTTCAACTTCGTAAGTCAAGGTTGAGGAGCCTTGACCTTGAGCTGTTACCAAATCTTGAGAGGTTAGATCTTAATGATTGTGCTGATTTTGAAGAACTTCACGTGTCTAGTGCATGTCCAAATCTCAAATTCCTTCAACTTCGTAAGTCAAGGTTGAGGAGCCTTGACCTTGAGCTGTTACCAAATCTTGAGAGGTTAGATCTTAATGATTGTGCTGAATTTGAAGAACTTCACGTGTCTAGTGCATGTCCAAATCTCAAATTCCTTGAACTTTGTAAATCAAGGCTGAGGAGCCTTGACCTTGAGCGGTTTCCAAATCTTGAGACGTTAGATCTTGAAGGATGTGCTGATTTTAAAGAACTTCAGGGGTCTAGTGCATGTCCAAATCTTAAATTCCTTAAACTAGTTAAATCAAGGTTGAGGAGCCTTGACCTTGAGCTGTTTCCAAATATTGAGAGGTTAGATCTTGAAGGTTGTGATAAGTTGGTAGAAATTAACGCTCCCGTTGGATGTCTAAGAAAACTTGTCTACTTAGACTTAACCTCGTGTTTGAGGTTTTCCTATTTTGAGGTTCGCCGTGGTGAATTGAAACCAAAGGATAGTCGGTCTTCAGCTAGTTTATGTCTGGATGGTGAGTCCCTAGATTTATGCCCATTGCACCCCAACATTGATCTCCCAAAGTTTCAGTTTCATTGTAATTATGAAGAAAATCTATCGTCATCAGTTGGAAATATTGAGAAGCTTATTTCTTTTGGTCTATGTGCTTGCACAGACTTTAAGAAATTCTCAGACGACATGATTTGTAGTTTACGATGCCTAAGAAAGCTTGAACTCAAATGCAATATTCCAGAGATTCCCAAAGATCTTGGCAAGTTAGAATGTCTAGAGGAGCTCTGTTTGTCATCTACAAAGATAAAACATCTTCCAGATAGCATTTGTATGTTGAAATATCTCAAATCTCTCAAAGTCGATGATTGTGATCTTCTTGAGAAGTTACCAGAGAATCTTGGCAAATTAGGATGTTTAGAAGAGCTACATGTGAGGAGTAAGAAGATTGAATATCTTCCAGATAGCATCTGCATGCTAAAACGTCTGAAGTCGCTCAATGTTAAAGATTGTTCTTGTCTTGGGAAGTTGCCTAAGGACATTGGCCAGTTAGAATCTCTGGAGAGTCTAGTTTTGTTGGATACAAAGATTAAACATCTTCCTGATAGCATTTGTATGTTAAAACATCTGGAGTATCTCTACCTTGATGATTGTGCTCTTCTTGAGAAGCTACCTGAAGGTATTGCTGCATGTCCCAAGCTTAATAACACACTTTCCTTGTTTTAATATTGAATTACATGATGGTCCTTATAGTTTATACCAAATTACATTTTTGGTCTCTAAATACCAAAATTTACATAAACGGTATCTATCATACAACTTGTTACACTTTTGGTCTCTTATTGTGTTAAAGATGTTAAAGTGTCAAAAAGATGGTAGATGGTCCATGGATAAAATGCAACTATTGTACCTGTTTACAAAGATTCTCTATTGTTGATTGCATTTTAATTTCATACTAATGGCGCTATTCCATATAAGCTAAAGTTGTTTCTTGGTTCTTAAGGTGGTACTCCTCTTTGATACATTGTTTTCTATTTGCTTACCCCTGTATGTAGAGGCACATTTTCAGATGAGGCTCAAGGTCGTTGATTACTTCTTGAAGCTAATTTGATATGGGAGTGATGGAAAACAAATCTTGAAAATGGCAGGACCTCGAATGTTGTGAAATAAGAAATGGTCTCGAAGGAGAATGGGAAACACTAACAAGCTATTCGTGAAGTTTAGTTGGTGAATGGTCTCAATGTCTGTTCAAACTTGCTTATTGATCTCCGTAGAAGCTGCCTATCTTCACTTGCATTGTTTGGTCGTTTTGCTATTTATATTTACAACTTATTTAGCTAGTTAGTTTTTTTGTACTTTCGTCGAACCAATTTATGATAATATGGTAGAATGTTTATTGTGACATAGGTAAACTAATTATGTGTGAACTTATATGTAGTGTGAAATGATCTGCATGAGCTTTGCTACTTTGTTTTTATCCCACCACTCCGGCCTTCTTATTCATCTTCTTCTTTGAAATCATGCAGCAAAAACCCTCGTCAAATATATCAATACCATTTCCTCCACTAGTAGTTGAAACCGCGGCTGTGGACGGTCTCCAGGGCCGTGAAGGAGAGGAAAAAACGATTACCATACTGTGATTAAAACCTTTATTGAGCAAAATGAAATACATGTCCTCAGATAAACATTGACATATTGCAATATCAGATGGCTAGGAACCATGGCATTGATACGAACCATGGTTGACGTGCGGCAATCCTTGTGATATCCGAAGTAGATCCCATATTATTCTAATTTATCCAAAGTGTTTGACATGGTTAAATTTTAACTTTTCCACGAGCCAAGGGGTCCTCATGGAGGTCATGGCAGTGGAGAATTCAGAGGACGGGAAAGGGGTAGGGGAAGAAGCATAGGAAGAGGACTAAAATGTCAAGAAAATTTGGTGTAATGTAATAAACAATGGCATAATGTGGTAAATTGTATAGTTAAAATGATTTTTGCACGGCTCACCAAATGGCTCGATTTATAGACGATTGGTATAGGCCGTCCGAGTTAGACCTCATCATCGGATCTAGACATTAATTATACCCAGACTTATGATGAGTTTTATCTTTTTATTATGGTGTGTCTCTAAACAATCACACTACTAATATCATTCATAAGACCCTTTTTCATTTCTACACATACAAGTAAACAACACCCGTATACCGCCCTTAATCTTCTCTACGAGGAGTTCTGACTTGTCTTCTAGAGGGTAGACTTTCGCTTACTTCATCTAACCTTTCATCTTTCACCTTTTAAGCTTAGAAGTGCAACGCGCACATTGGAGTTGATTTTTTACCCATTTTAGAAGACATGATATAACTCAATTAAAAGCAAGTAGAGTAGTTCAAAGGATTAAACACTACTAGTATTATTTATCATATCCCCCATAACTGGACCTTTCAAAAACAAACACCAAAACGCAAAAATATCAATAACCGACAATATACATGTGGGGGTGGTCCATTCTAACTGCTACATATCATCCAACAAAAACCTATACACTATATTCAGCTAAACGGAGACCCATCTTCAAAAGGTGGTTCTGTTGTTCGCATCTTTTTGGTGGGATGCTGCACATCTGATTCCAAGCCCGATGACTCACCGGAACCAGTGGACCCGTTTGCTTGCATTTCAGAAAAATGAGAAGATAACGTAAGATTATAAGCATAGCCGTTACCATTATCGTTATCATCAGGAATTTCCACATGCTCCATTAATGGTGATCTTGGTTCATGTCTCATCTCCATGAAGTCGACTTCTTCATTCATTTGCTTATTACTATTGATGACTTCTAATGAATCTTCACATCCGGAGATTGATGTTTGTGGCGATGTTTCATAAAAGTTACTATTTTTGAGATTCTGGGATGAATATGGGATTTCGGGTGTGATTCCATTGTCTTACTCAAGATCAATTTCTGTCAGAGAATAAACAGATTGTCCTCCGTTTTCTATATTTTCCTGTTTTACAAATGAAAGCCGTGTTATGTTAAGACTAAAATGTCAAAATTTACCCAAAACAGACGTCAACGTGTCAAATTCAAGTTACGGTTATCTCTAATAGATCAAAAGGCTCAAAGGCCACCCAAAGTTTATTTGCAATGCATAAAACTTCCGACTCATGTTATTCAAGAATCAAAAGTACAAATTATTTTTAAGGCACCAATTATTTATAGAAATTTTTTAAAAAATAGAAAAAGGTGTTTCGAGTAAACACAGAATTACCTCAAGTGATGGCGCTAGGGAACTTTTGTACCCATCAAATGTTGCCTCGTTGAAAGATGGGAATTGCATGCTTAGAAATGATCTTGGTTCAAATGTTTAAAGATTCAGTAGGACCCACAGGACATGGTTCAGTTGTCATAGTTAATGATGGTAACAAAGAAATTTCAATTTCCTCATCATCTTGAGAAGTTTGACAAACCAGGATCATTATTGAACGTTTGTGTTAAGAAATTTACAGCAGTTTCTCTATGGATGTTATCATCATTGGCATGTACGGGAGGAGCTTCGTGAGAAGGTGCCTCTAGGAGATCATATACTAATCTTTGGATAACCACCCTTTTAAGGGATGCATCAGCAGGCGGAAACCAGTCCACATTTAGCTGAAAAATATGTAATTCGTATTAACTTTAAGAATAATAATCCAGAAAAACTAGCACATAGTCACGATACAAGATGCTGAACAAATGGTGTGACGTCAAGTATATTATAAAGTACCAAAAAGGTATCTTTATCTGCTTAAACGTCAATATGTAGAAAAATAAATCAGACATGTAACTAAAACTGATGCTATGAGAATGAAAGATGAGTCAGTTTACTTACAAAGTCGACACTCTTTGATATTTTGAATGGATTGAAATTAATTGGAGCCTGTTCCAAAAAGAGTTCTACGTAATGGAGCAAGAATAGACCACAGTCAAATAAATTTGGCTGCTGCGGTAACTGCACAAACAAGATTCCAGATTCAACATTCATATAATCATATCAATTGAAAGCCAAGTGAGAATGTAAAAAAACTGCTTGTACTAACAAGGCCACGTTTGGCATTACTAGTGTTTTTATTTTTGCGTGTCTGTTTCAAAAAGCGTAAACTCGTAAAACAGATGTTTGGAAAGCGTTAACTCCCCCCCCCCAACAAAAAAAACGGAAAAAGTGTCCCATATTAGTAAAGAACTTTAATATTGTGTGATAATATTTATGAAATTACATAAAGAGGATATTCTTAAAAAGTACGCTACCTCAAGTGAGATGAAGCGTAAATTATCAAATCTCGAACAAATATTTTCAGACGTCTCCGGTACCCTCCCTCTCCATTCTTCTTTAAGGTAACTGCATTGACATATCCACATGTAAACCACAATTGTTCAATTATACAAGTATGGAAACACCCGATACAAGTTAACGAAGGGGGACGGTAAAACTTATGAAACACGGTAAACGAAAAAAATTTAGAAGCCGACTCGCTATCTCTGACAAAGTGTAAGAAGTATACTTGTTCTATAACTTGAACTTACAAAACAAAACATGATTAAATGCTACCTTTGCATAATACCGTTCAGGCCAGTATGATTGCCTCGAATAGGATCCATATGCAGAATGCATGGCACTTTACTCAACTTGGTTACATCATCAGCTAAACATGAACATAGCTTTAGAATAGGAATTATCACATTCGATATGCATGACGAGATATAAGAAAAATGAAAGACAGACCTTCGTATGTGGCCACTTCCCCAAGATGACACATTACGATAAGACTCCAGTGATAGCTGTCAAAAGGCCGGTTTAATTATTCAAACGAGTTCGTAAGCGAGCCAGAATCAAAAGGCTTATAAACTTACTTGTAGTTAACAGGAATAAAGACGCAATCTTTCTCAAAAAGGTTCACTTTTCTTGTCCACTTTCTTACACGTTGAAAAGCGTCCTTCCCTTTACAGGCCTCAAGAGGTTCTTTATCTGGGTCAGCTAGCTTTCGAAAGAAGAAACTATTGAGAAAATGGAACCTCGGTCTATCCTCGGGGTTGATTTTGTTCTTCAAGTATCTGTGGTCAATTGAAAATATGACACTTGTTTTTAGCGAGAAACATAAGGTATGCTAAAGTTGCCACTGTAACAGACTAACGGTCTGTTAGCCCTTATAATGTTATTAGATCAAATGCTTAGTATTAAAGTTATTATGTTTAAAGACTTTAGTTTATATAATTATGTATTTGTGAATGGGTCAAATTATGTCTGCAATGGGTCGAAACTATGTAACCCAAACAGGCCCATTCAAATGTCAGATATTAGAGAAACGGTTATTCTCCCAAACGACATAACGTTTGGAGAAAACTCTATGTGCCGTTTCATTGTGTATATAAAGTGAGTTTCCAATCTGTGGAAATCACAACAACAACCATTATCAGTATCTATAATAAATCGTTATTAGTACATTTGTCTTTTTACCCATTCGTTACTGTTACATCCAAACATCCCTTATACGCAGTCTTTAAACCATAACCATGAAACGTTTATTGAAGAACACTGATGTTGGCGTAAAACCTGTTAATAAATGGCATCAGAGCATAGGCTCTAGTCCGTGGGAAACGCCAACGTTCAAACACACTTCAGGGTTCCAAAGTGGGCGTTACCTTTTGAGGGAAACACCCAAGCGCATGTTTCAATGGAACATGAGAAAGAAGAAATCCATATCACCGAAAGGAAAGCAGTTATTGGTTCAAACAGTTCTGGACAATGAAGCCTTTAACGCCAAGACCAAAGCAGATTGTATGATTGAGAAGAAGAAGAAAACCGTTGCAAAGAAAAAGGCAAAGAATGCAAAGTGCTATATTTGTCGAGAAAAGGGACACCCCTTTTGGGCGTGTGAAAGAAGAAAGAAGTTGGCTGGCGTTGAATTAGAACAAGAAGCGATCCTAACGAACCAAATAATTGATCAAGAAAGGATGTATCCCGAGAAGGTTTACGTATACGGCGACTACACCTTGAATGGAACCGATGAAGATGGTTGGAACGATATATGGTACGTAAGTAAGCATTACAAATTTCATATGTGCCCTAGGAGAATCATGTTTGATGATGTGAATTATAAGTTTAAGTTAATAGGCAAGGATGAACATGATTGCAAATTCATATTTTCGTATGGAATTGGCACTACCACTATCAAAACAGAGTTGGGTAATTTAGTTGTGAGACAAATACAATATACTCCCGAAGTTTCTCATAATATCCTTAGTCTAGAGTTGTTAGAGAAGCAAGGATTTTCTGTGAAAATTAAGGATACTAGATGTAGCATATACCATATGTATTATGATGAGGAAACAGATTCGGATGTACCACGTGATCATGGAAAAGAAAAGGTTGGGCCGAAAGAAGTGGTACAAGAACATAATCAGTATTTGCAAAAGTACTTTGAAGCAATTGACCCAGGAGACGAATGTTCATTAGTTAGAGGCTTAGAGGATTTGGATTGGAATAAAGATGTAACCCAAGATTACATAGACGAAGACTTCCTCAGTTTTAATGGAACGTTATACGCTCTCAAGGTTAATTCATTCTCGAGATTTCTTTCATTCATGAACTTGTTGAAAAAGGATAGTATATTATACAAAAATTGGGAAGTCCTCAACAAGAGATTTGTAGATATGATAAGATGGTTTTACTTGGTGCATTTGAATTATGATGCACTCGTTGTAATTCCACCCGTTGTCAAAGATGTCGAAGTGAACCTGCTATGTTTGTTGAAAAGTATTGAAAGTTTGGGCGGCTATTTTCCCGTCACCATGGGTGATAAATGGGGAACCATAGCCCAGTTACAAGGCCTGAACATCAAAGATGGAGAAGCAATCAAGAGTTGTTACAAGAAGTATTTGGATCTAGTTGTAGTCTACCATGAAACCGCTAGTGTGCCTTGGGGTGAAACGTCAAAAGATGTAGGAGACGCAAACAAAGTTGGCTTGGCCATGGACGTACAAGACCAGAAGGACAAAAGGGTGAAGGATGGAGCAATAGAGTCCAGTCGAGACCATTTCGGTGTGAGGCTTGAAGATAATGTTGAAGATGATGAAGATCATGATGATGCAGTGGAGGAAGTAATGATTTCGAGATCATTACTTGAAGACGCAACAAGCAGGAATTCAAGAAGGTTGAGTCTAAAACATTAGGGGGTAAATTGTTAGCCCTTATAATGTTATTAGATCAAATGCTTAGTATTAAAGTTATTATGTTTAAAGACTTTAGTTTATGTAATTATGTATTTGTGAATGGGTCGAATTATGTCTGCAATGGGTCGAAACTATGTAACCCAAACAGGCCCATTCAAATGTCAGATATTAGAGAAACGGTTATTCTCCCAAACGACATAACGTTTGGAGAAAACTCTATGTGCCGTTTCATTGTGTATATAAAGTGAGTTTCCAATCTGTGGAAATCACAACAACAACCATTATCAGTATCTATAATAAATCGTTATTAGTACATTTGTCTTTTTACCCATTCGTTACTGTTACATCCAAACATCCCTTATACGCAGTCTTTAAACCATAACCATGAAACGTTTATTGAAGAACACTGATGTTGGCGTAAAACCTGTTAATAAATGGCATCAGAGCATAGGCTCTAGTCCGTGGGAAACGCCAACGTTCAAACACACTTCAGGGTTCCAAAGTGGGCGTTACCTTTTGAGGGAAACACCCAAGCGCATGTTTCAATGGAACATGAGAAAGAAGAAATCCATATCACCGAAAGGAAAGCAGTTATTGGTTCAAACAGTTCTGGACAATGAAGCCTTTAACGCCAAGACCAAAGCAGATTGTATGATTGAGAAGAAGAAGAAAACCGTTGCAAAGAAAAAGGCAAAGAATGCAAAGTGCTATATTTGTCGAGAAAAGGGACACCCCTTTTGGGCGTGTGAAAGAAGAAAGAAGTTGGCTGGCGTTGAATTAGAACAAGAAGCGATCCTAACGAACCAAATAATTGATCAAGAAAGGATGTATCCCGAGAAGGTTTACGTATACGGCGACTACACCTTGAATGGAACCGATGAAGATGGTTGGAACGATATATGGTACGTAAGTAAGCATTACAAATTTCATATGTGCCCTAGGAGAATCATGTTTGATGATGTGAATTATAAGTTTAAGTTAATAGGCAAGGATGAACATGATTGCAAATTCATATTTTCGTATGGAATTGGCACTACCACTATCAAAACAGAGTTGGGTAATTTAGTTGTGAGACAAATACAATATACTCCCGAAGTTTCTCATAATATCCTTAGTCTAGAGTTGTTAGAGAAGCAAGGATTTTCTGTGAAAATTAAGGATACTAGATGTAGCATATACCATATGTATTATGATGAGGAAACAGATTCGGATGTACCACGTGATCATGGAAAAGAAAAGGTTGGGCCGAAAGAAGTGGTACAAGAACATAATCAGTATTTGCAAAAGTACTTTGAAGCAATTGACCCAGGAGACGAATGTTCATTAGTTAGAGGCTTAGAGGATTTGGATTGGAATAAAGATGTAACCCAAGATTACATAGACGAAGACTTCCTCAGTTTTAATGGAACGTTATACGCTCTCAAGGTTAATTCATTCTCGAGATTTCTTTCATTCATGAACTTGTTGAAAAAGGATAGTATATTATACAAAAATTGGGAAGTCCTCAACAAGAGATTTGTAGATATGATAAGATGGTTTTACTTGGTGCATTTGAATTATGATGCACTCGTTGTAATTCCACCCGTTGTCAAAGATGTCGAAGTGAACCTGCTATGTTTGTTGAAAAGTATTGAAAGTTTGGGCGGCTATTTTCCCGTCACCATGGGTGATAAATGGGGAACCATAGCCCAGTTACAAGGCCTGAACATCAAAGATGGAGAAGCAATCAAGAGTTGTTACAAGAAGTATTTGGATCTAGTTGTAGTCTACCATGAAACCGCTAGTGTGCCTTGGGGTGAAACGTCAAAAGATGTAGGAGACGCAAACAAAGTTGGCTTGGCCATGGACGTACAAGACCAGAAGGACAAAAGGGTGAAGGATGGAGCAATAGAGTCCAGTCGAGACCATTTCGGTGTGAGGCTTGAAGATAATGTTGAAGATGATGAAGATCATGATGATGCAGTGGAGGAAGTAATGATTTCGAGATCATTACTTGAAGACGCAACAAGCAGGAATTCAAGAAGGTTGAGTCTAAAACATTAGGGGGTAAATTGTTAGCCCTTATAATGTTATTAGATCAAATGTTTAGTATTAAAGTTATTATGTTTAAAGACTTTAGTTTATGTAATTCTGTATTTGTGAATGGGTCGAATTATGTCTGCAATGGGTCGAAACTATGTAACCCAAACAGGCCCATTCAAATGTCAGATATTAGAGAAACGGTTATTCTCCCAAACGACATAACGTTTGGAGAAAACTCTATGTGCCGTTTCATTGTGTATATAAAGTGAGTTTCCAATCTGTGGAAATCACAACAACAACCATTATCAGTATCTATAATAAATCGTTATTAGTACATTTGTCTTTTTACCCATTCGTTACTGTTACATCCAAACATCCCTTATACGCAGTCTTTAAACCATAACCATGAAACGTTTATTGAAGAACACTGATGTTGGCGTAAAACCTGTTAATACGGTCACTTAGAAGCATCATCGGAAAGAGGAAACAAGATACAGAATAACACACTTGATATAAAAGTCGATGATGATGTCGTTAACAAAAGTGTCGGGTAGGAGCATATCGATGTCTCTCTTGCCAATAGAAACAGCATCAACTTCCCCTTTTGGATAGATAACTTCTTCAAAAGGTTGATCAAAGCTGCAAGCATCCATAATTATGTAAAGTGCGTGGATCGACATTAATGCCAAAACACATTGCTCGATGTTTTAACTTATTATATATGCTTTCCACACCAAAGAAATTTTCATTTCATTTCACTTACCAGGGAAAATACTTCGGGAAAGATGCTTCGGTGTGTCCATGGACAGTGTCCCTGCAACAATAATCCCAAGTTGTCAATATATAAAAAAATGAGTAAACTCCAAAATACATCCGTGTGGTTTACCGTGTTTTGCACCATACATCCCTCTAGCAAAAGTTTCAACAGATACATCACTCCGTTAGTAAAAGTTAACCTATATACATCCCTTAGTTAAAGAAAGGACTAACGGTGCAAATTATTTCTCCGTTATCTCCTAACGAGATATAAAATATTTACACCGTTAGTCCTCTGGGTTAAAAGTATTTGCACCGTTAGTCATTTTTAATGTTTTCGTCTGTTTTTTTACGTTTTCGTCCGTTTTTTTATGTTTTTGTCTGTTTTTTTACGTTTTCTTCCGTTTTTTACGTTTGCGTCCGTTTTTTATGTTTTCGTCCTTGTACTTACGTTTTTGCCCTTTTTTTACGTCTTCGTCTGGTTTTTTTACGTTTTCGTCCATTTTTTTTTACGTTTTCGCCTATTTTTTTACGTTTTCGTCCGGTTTCTACATATTTGTCTTCCTTTTTAAGTTTTTGTCCATTTTTTTTTACCTTTTTATGATTTTTGTATGAAAAAGGGTCAAAATCGTAATTTAAAATCAATAAAGAAACATTTTTATCCATTTTCCTAAGTTTTTATCCGTTTTCAAACATATTATATGTATGGAATGGATAAAAACGGATATAAACATAAGAATAATCGACGAAAACGAATAAAAGTGTATGAAAACAGATAAAAAAGTGAAAAATACAGAGGAAAACGTAAAAAAAACAGACGAAGACATAAAAAAACGAACGAAAAACGTAAAAGATAGACGAAAATGTAAAAATGAACGAAAACGTAAAAAAACAGGCGAAAACGTAAAAAAGAGGGACAAAAACGTAAAAAATAGAAAAAAACGGACGAAAACGTAAAAAACGAACGAAAACGTAAAAAAAAAGCGAAAACGTAAAAAAACGGACGAAAACGTAAAAAAACATACGAAAACGCAAAAAAAGGACGAAAACTTAAAAAACCGGCGAAAACGTAAAAAACGGACGAAAACGTAAAAAAAGGGACGAAAACGTTAAAAAAACAGGCGAAAACGTAAAAAAACGGACGAAAACGTTAAAAAACGGGCAAAAACGTAAATAAACGGACGAAAACGTAAAAAACGAGCGAAAATGTAAAAACCGGAAGAAAAGGTAAAAAAAACGAACAAAAATGGAAGAAAACGTAAAAAAAGGGACAAAAACGGAAGAAAACGTACTAAAACGTAAAAAAAACGGACAAAAACGTAAAAAAACGGACGAAAACATTAAAAAGGACTAACGGTGCAAATACCGTTAACCCAGAAGACTAACGGTGTAAATATTTTATATCTCGTTAGGAGATAACGGAGAAATAATTTGCACCGTTAGTCCTTATTTTAACTGAGGGATGTATATAGGTTAACTTTTACTAACGGAGTAATGTATCTGTTGAAACTTTTGCGAAAGAGATGTATGGTGCGAAACAAGGTAAACCACAGGGGTGTATTTTGGAGTTTACTCTAAAAAAAATTATCGATTTGATTATAAAAGATGACACAAAAGAAATCATCAATTGAACGATAAAAGAATTCCCGTACATAGATTACAAAGGATATATGTTAGTTTTAGCTTATTTTCAGGCTCATGAGCTTATTTTATTGGGCTTAATTTCATAAGCCCATATTTTTCGGTTTATTTTCCCGCTTATGATTACATACTTCCAGATAGGGATCATGCCATTCACAAATATTATTTACATTCCAATTATAGGTATATCACTCATGAAACGCAGCAAAAAAAACTAAAGCAAGCAACATGCTAAATAGCTCACCCTGACTCATATATACCGGTCCATAATGTTTTGTATGTGTCATTTAAAGATGTGACTGCTTCCTGTTTCCCATACCAGTCAGTGCCAATAAATGCAAATCTCATCTCGGTACCTGAAAAGATGCAAGGAATCAAGAGTAAAAAACATCAGTTGCACCAATGAAACTATTTTGAACTTATTATGCAGGATCAATAAGAAAGCACGCGCTACATAATAGTTATTTTTGGCATGTGACAGGGGTAATTTTTTAAGCTTTTCATAACCAGTTTCCAAAGATATAACCTTTTGTAGTAACCAAGACAAAACCTTTTGGAATTTGATTAAAACCTTTCGATCATTATGTCATTTTTTTCAAGGTTAAGAAGTCCAATTTACCCTTACAAGTGAGCAGTTGGTAGCATACCTATTGTCGATATTTTAATAAGTATCCTGAGAACAAAAGCATTAAAAGAATAAGAATAATGACTATAACCTGAAGGGCATTCAACATTTTGAGCTTGTAATGTATCCTCCATAAGTACACGAATCTTCAGCATTGTCATCCCAACCTGCAAAAATTTACGGTACACCAATGAGTAAGAAGATACACATAAGCTTTTCAGAGGCGGTTGAAAACTGAAATTAAACTTGATATGGACTTATGTGCTGATACCAATGAGATTTGATATACAGTATGAGCCAGGAGGGTTCATATCACACCTCACTTATCAACAAAAATTAGGGTTTATAAAATTAGGGTTTTCAGAAATTAAATTGGGGATTTTGAAATTCAAGGGTACTAGAGTCGTGAAACCCCCGTGTGGAACCCTCGACCGATCAGACACACCCTAGTTGTGTTGAGAATAATATTATTTTGATTTGGGTAAAAGCCATAAAATAACAACCAACTTTTTCCATTTTGCCGAGTTGAAACACCGACTTTTTTATCAACATATAAACCAACGTACTTTCAAATTTTGTTCTGAATTCACCCATATGACTAACTTAAAATTGCATCATTAGTCCTTTATACTAACAGCCGTTAGTAAATAAATTAAATCTTTGTTTCCTTACGTTTTTGTCTGTTTTTACACATTTTTGCACGCTTTCATACGTTTTGCATGTTTTCGTCTGTTTTAACACGTTTTCGTCCGTTTTTGCACGTTTCCGTCCGTTTTTACATGTTTTCGTCCAAAAACATACGCCAAAAACATGTAAAAAGGACGAAAACTTGTACGAACAGACGAAAACGTGCAAAAACATGAAAAAGCATACGAAAGCATGCAAAAACGGACGAAAGCATGTAAAAACGGACTAAAGCATGCAAAAACTGACGGAAACGTGCAAAAACTGACGAATACATGCAAAAACGGACAAAGACGTGTAAAAACAGATGAAAATATATAAAAATGGACGAAACTTGTAAAACCAGATGAAAACGTGCAAAAACAGACGAAAACATGAAAAAACAGACGAAAGCATGTAAAAACGGACGAAATCATGTAAAATCAGACAAAAACTTGTAATAACGGACGAAAACGTGCAAAAACGTGTAAAACGGACAAAAAGGACTAACAATTCATTTTTAAGTTAGTCATGCGGGTGAAGTCAGAACAAAATTTGAAAGTATGTTGGTTTATATGTTGATAAAAAAGTAAGTGTTTCAACTCGACAAATTAAAGAAAGTAGGTTGTTATTTTATGGCTTTTACCCTTTTGATTTTGTATAATTGAAACAATGGTGTTATGTTGGAAATTGGCATAAATGTTATTAGTAAAAATGGTTAAAGTTGTGTTTGTGGCAGCCACCCTAGTCGACTAGAACCACATAACCCATCATGAAGCCTAACGTATATAAATTTCGGTTTTGGTCATGACATTCGCGACCCTCCATAAGAGCATGTACATCAATAACGCACAAACCGGCGTTAGTGGGGCGTTATTAGGCGTTAGCCAATGGGAGCCTCGCGTTAAAACGGCGTTATTGGGGCAAAGTTAAGCCCCCAACGGGCGTTAAAAAAATCATTTCACCCCCCCCCCTAAACCACTTCAAATAAAATTTCACTTACACCCCCTCAACCTATTCAAATTCAAATTTAAATTATACTGGTTAATTCTGGGCGGGATAAATTCAAATTCAAATTTGAAATTTAAAAATCAAATATGAGCATTCAAACTCAAATCAACTCTGCCGATATATACAACTCTACGAGAGTTGTTTAGAACACACAACACATACAAGTTGCACACACAACTCACACACACAAAAATGCCTCGCAAAGATTTTTCTCAGCAATTCCCAAGTCCAGAAAAGTTGCCGGAAACCAGCTTTCCAACTCCAGAAGAGTTTGAAGTTTACTCAACACCACCTAAATATGTCTTTCCGGTTTTCCAACCGGAAAATGTATTTTTAAACTCTCAACCTGTGAACAATCCAATTGTTCCAACTCCACCTGTCAACACTCCACAGGTGGATATTGAAAACAACCCATTCGGGTTAAGTGATGCTTCCCTTCGTCAACTTGAACAAGACGAAGAAAACTATAGGGACATTATGGAAGAGCAGGCACGCGAGGAAGCTGCTCGTCATGAACAAGAAGCAAGGGAAGCTCAGTATCTTCAAGATAACTACTTTGACATAATGGAGACTCGGCTCGTTAATGGCGAGTTTAATTCCTCTGCAAGTTCTGAGGGTTGGGTCTCAGATGATTCTTTGTTTTTAAGTTTTAGTAGTTTTATTTTCATCAGTATGCGTTGTAGTTTTAATTTTTAATGTAATTCGTGTTTAACGTTTAATGTACTTTGTGTTTTAATGTTAAATGTGATATGTTTTTTAATGAATGAAGTGTTTGTTTTAGTTTAGGGGTTGAAATTGAAAATATGAAATGTTAAAGTTTAACTTGTGATGTTATTGTTGTGAGTGTTTTTTGGGGATGTTAAGGTGAAATGTTAAAGCTGATGTGGCGCTGACGTGGCACAGTGTTAAACTTTAACTTGTTTTATTGTTGTGCATGCTCTAAGGTTAATACCATTGGCACTCTATCATAATCCCTTAGTAGTTTGTACCGCCATTTCTAGTGTAAACTTGGCGTTGGATATGGGGTTGAGTCATATGCTCAAGTCCGAGCCTTGTTATCTAGGGCGATCGCATGATAGAACCAAAGTTAGCTCATGAGAATCTCGCGGGAGAACTCCTTACCTCGACTAAGGTCTCACGACCTCGAGAAACTTTCCTCCTAATAAGTACCCCCCACCCCGTGTTCTTTTAATACTAGCCACATTGAATTTTTTTCGGCTATCCTTTCTGATCCCTTTCTAGCTACATTGGCTTCTTCTTCTACTAGCCTTAGACGACTTATACTCGTGAAACTATATGCCGAAAGGCCAAAGTCTTGTTACACCTCGTTAACACCCCGAGTCGAGGATCGAAAACTAGTATCTACAGTCACATTGTCCTTCAAAAGTGAGGGAAAGACCTTATATCAAAATTGTGATTGTTTTTCCATTTCTGCCTTCCTGTGGGGCGCGTTTGGTTTCTATTAGGCCGCAGCCCAATCCAAATTCCAAATCTTATGTATGCCAAGATGGGGCCGCAGCCCATCTTAGGTTAGTCGGCCCAAAAATTTACCGAGCCCAAGCCGCGTCATGGAGACCCGTTTTTACAATGGGTCGAGACCCATAAAAAGGGCGAATATAAAAAAATTACTTCGTATGATAAAAATACCGGATCATTCTTCGATCATCGTCTCAAGTATCACGTGCCATACATTACGTCTACCGCTATTTGTTTATTTTATCGAATGTTATTCAACACGACAAATGTATAAACAAAACTTTACGCGGGCATAATAGTTTACATATATAAAAGCTAAACTTTCTTTTAATATTTAACGATAACTTGATTTATTTTTTATAATTAATAAAGAATAACTCTATTTTTAAAACAACGATTTTATATACTAAACTAACAATAATCAATGTAAATGAAATAAAGATTTCCGACACTTACTTATATATATGTAAATCATATATAAACGGAAACTATTTTTACAACAACGCTTTATTTTCAAAAACATATAAACGAAATCATGCCGATTTTTCCTAAAATATAATACTATCATACTTTCATAAGTACCATACCATTTCAATAAACACTATACACGTGTACTTAATCACACATGTTCCAAAAGCGATGTCTACACCACAAATACGTTACCATAAAGAGTTTTCCATACAAAGTCTTTTAGCTATACATGAACCTTCGCCTTATCCGTCTCGAAATATTCTTATCATTCTACCTATTCATTCCCTAGAGTCGATGCCATCCAATACTCAACACATTATCTAAACTTAAGCCCTGCCACGCAAGCATCAACCACTTAAACTTTCAATATATATTTAAACATTATTGAGTCAAAGATAAACGTAACAACTGAAGTATTGTTATACTACTATAGGTCGCGTGACGGTACTACGTGCTTCCACCACTTGATTTTACGCTATTCAGATTTCATTTGTTAAGGAGAGTTTATAACCCCACTTTTACTCTTATTACTTGCTTTATAAAATGATGGGGGTGAGAAACATGCAAAACTCTTTTCGGACCTGAAACTGATTACACTATTACATGAAACAACCTTGAATCCCATTATGCTGCCGTTAGTTTCCTTTGGGGAAGCGCGATTGTTATGAATAGATCTATTGGGGATGACACCCCCGTTTGAGTGTGACCGGATAGGCAAACATCGAGCGTATATCACATCGATTACAAGTGTATTAGAAATACACTTGCCGTGCCTTTATTTATCATGCTTCTAGATGCATGCACACTGTCGTAGTTTCGGTTGCATGAACTTGGTATTAGTTTAATAGCCTTTTTACTGCATATAGTATCATTCACGGAGATGCATATATGTACAACTATGGTCTAACTTGAAAACTTGATTACTTAAACCTATGAACTCACCAATCTTTGTGTTGACATTTTAGCATGTTTTTCTCTGGTTTACTTCTTGGCGTGGGCAATGGCAAAGGCATTCATTAAAGACTGGCCTCCGAAGTGTTTCCGAGCATATCTAATACAGCTTTTAATGGGACAACATATATTTTTATGGGCTTTACTTCCGCAGTTTGAAACAATATTGTAAATCTATTTCTTAAATTAATCTATCTTTCGATAATGGAACAAATTTTCCATTCTTTAATACCTTGTGTTTTGATTCTTGATTTAGTAGCACCCCATGACCCGAACGCTTCCGCTGTGCAAAATTTGAGGGTGTTACAATGGCTGTAATGAAGCGAGCTCGAGCTTTATATATATAAACGAGCCGAGCTCGAGCTATGGCAGGCTCGGGCTCAGATCAACTCGTTTCCACCCCTAAATAATAATCATTTAATCCTTTTATGGTGTTACCAAAGTAGGCCAACTCTCAGTATCATGTTATACTTGTTTGGTTATTAAGTAGTCAAATCAAAACTACCAAGAGTTTATGAAGTTTAAGGTATAATTATCTCAAAAAGATCATTCAACATCCAAATATGTATAATCGACATCAGTTTTATGGTATATGACTACGACTATTCTACCAAAATGAGCTTACCTTTATGATTTGAAATTTATAATAAAAAATTAGTATAAGTTTATGGATTTCAATTTTAAACCTTACGATTTCACGACAATAAGCAACAAGAATGTGTAGATGTTGCTTACTTTTAGGCACAAAATCTGACATGGAATCGTGATCATCTTAAGATGTCAATCCAACACGATCATGCAATCTTAAAAATAACAATCCATATGGGTTGTGTTTAAATCTTATCATTTGTGTAAAATAACATTTAATAAACTCGTTATTTCTATACTTATAGCTTTTTGATAATTATAATTATAAAAAATGTTGTTAAACATGGAATATGTGATGTTAATTAAGTGTGGATTTTTCAATTAAACAAAGCTTAAACACAACCCATAGGATTGTGGTTAGCAAAACCCATGAATAAACTCTGTTACATCACACTAAAAAAGCCAAGTGCTACAAATGTCTTCAAAGACTAAAAGTTTATAGACATTTTTTACTCTAACAATTCAACCATTTAAAAAGCGCAAATATTTCGCTTGAGTTTTATTACCATCGTAACTTCTTGCTTCATAAGTGTACTACGGAGTATATATTATTATGAGAAATTTTCATTTGCTTACTCTTATTTTGGTGTTTATCAAGTGACAAATCCCCACTATTCATTTAGTTTGATCTAATAGTTAGGATTAACTTAAGATTTAATATGTCAACCTAAGGCCATGTTTTTTTCTTATCTTTTTGTCTTTCTTATTTATTCACATTTTCTTTTTGTTTTTTTTGTTTTTAATTCACTTTTTTTTCACTTTCATACGTTTTCGACTGTTTTCAGGCATTTTTATATGTTTTCGTTCGTTTTCATACATTTTCATCCGTTTTCATACGTTTCCCTATATTTTCTTACGTTCTCGTTCGTTTTCATACGTTTTCATCCGCTTTCATACATTTTCGTTCATTTTCGTCCGTTTTCTTTCGTTTTCGTTTATTTTTCATACGTTTTCGTCCGCTTTCATACGTTTTCGTTCATTTTCTTCTATTTTCTTTCGTTTTCGTTCATTTTTCATACGTTTTCGTCCGTTTTCAAACGTGTTTTTACGCTTTCATACGTTTTCGTACGTCAAGTGATATTAGTAATATCACTTGTGATATTCAAAAACGTATGAAAACGTCTGAAAACGGCCAAAAATATTTTAAAATGGACGAAAACGTAAGAAAATGGACGAATGTGTATGAAAGTGGACAAAAACGTATGAAAGCGTAAAAACTCGTATGAAAACGGACGAAAATGAACGAAAATGAGCAAAAACGGACGAAAACTTATGAAACAGACAAAAATGTATGAAAGCGAAAAAAATGTAAATTAAAAAAAACGTGAATTAAAAAAAAACGACAAAAAAGATGTGAATTAAAAACATGGACTTATGTTGATATAGTAAATCTTAAGTTAATCTCCATCTTTAAATCAAACTATATGGATGACGGAGGTTTGTAACTTGCAATGGAAAAAATCATTCTTTGATCATTTTGTGTGTGTTTTTTGTGCGTGATTTGGGGATAAATTTTAGGTTATTTTGAATCATGGGTTAAAATAATTTATGATTTGGTGAGTTTAAGGTTATGAATCTGGACTTCTTTTTTATTATGGATTCATAACTAATAGTCACCGATTGTCTTGGTGTATTTTGAATGGAAATGATATGTGCAGAAAATCAATTGGGGGTAATAGGAGGGTGTGTGGAAGGAGCGTGTTTCATTGCCAGGTGTGATTTCCACGTATTTAATTGTGACAACATGGCATTCTTTCATGCCAAGTGGCATATGTGACTTGTCAAGTTCCTCTAATATATATATGGGGAGATTACGGAGTATATATTATTATGAGAAATTTTCATTTGCTTACTCTTATTTTGGTGTTTATTAACGGACAAATCCCCACTATCCATCTAGTTTGATCTAATAGTTGGGATTAACCTAATATTTAATATGTCAATCTAAGTCCATGTCTTTTTCTTATTTTTTTTGTCTTTCTTATTTATTCACATTTTCTTTTTGTCTTTTTTTTTAATTCAAATTTTTTTCTTAATTCACATTTTTTTTCACTTTCATACGTTTTCGACTGTTTTCAGACATTTTTATATGTTATCGTCCGTTTTCATACATTTTCGTCCATTTTCATACGTTTTTCTCCATTTTCTTACGTTTTCATCTGTTTTCATACGTTTTCGTCCGCTTTCATACGTTTTCATTCATTTTCGTCCATTATTCATACGTTTTCGTCCATGTTCAAACGTGTTTTTACGCTTTCATACGTTTTCGTCCGTTTTCATACGTATTCGTCTATTTTCTTACGTTTTTGTCCGTAAGAAAATAGTTTTTATATTTTCGAAACTCGATTAGACCATAAAATTGGTTTTGTATATTTTTCCCGAAAATTGTGGTGTAAGCTTAGACTAATTTTTAGACCCCCAAGACACAAAACTTCATTTTTAGTAGGATTGGTTTTGCTATCCAAAAGGGGGTTGCGGCACAACTTGTTGCCCATTTGCTTGCCATCTTTTGTAATCCGTTAAAATTTCATAGATTACAGGCTATGGTTTTGTGGAAAACTAGAAAGGGGGGTTGAATAGGTTTACCAATTAAAACTTCGTTTTAAAGTATTTAGACCGACTTGTGTCAATCTATTTAGATTGTTTGTTGGATATTGATAGATGAATATATAAGTAAGTAATGCAAGAGATAAAGAGTAAAGGAACACAAAACCACGACAAGAGTATTTATAGTGGTTCGGCTACAAGGACACCTTCCTTGCCCTACTATACTCCCCGAGTACCCCACTCGAGAGTTTCTAAGCACTACACAACACAAACTCCTTAATGTGGCGGAGAATCCTTCACAACTTCGCCTACTCTTTATCCGGTACAAGGCTAGACACCAAGTTCTTCCACGAGGTAGAACCAAACCTATCACAACGTCGCCTACACTTTATCCAGTACATGGCTAGATACCGAGTTCCATTACAAAGGAGGGACTACTACCCAACACTACACCACAACACAACTAACCAAAGGAGACACACTCATTTTTACAATACTAGAAAGGATATCAACATCCTTTAACCCAAACTAACGGTTCACTAATGCCTTCAACACGACACTTCTATGAAGGGAGGAAAGAACTATCAACAAGATGCACTTCAGTGGTCTTGATGATGATGAAGCTTATCAACTCATGACCTTGAGCTTGCACGTCTTCAAAAGGTGGTGATCTCTCCTTTAAGAGGAACCTAGAGAATCACACAAAGATAAAACTACACAGAATGATCCTTTGGATCTGTGGTTAGAGAGGTTTGAATCCTGAGAGAAAGTATATCTAAGAGTGGTGGTGAGCAAGAAAGAAATGGCTCACTATTTATAGGTAAAATGTGCCTACTGTCCCACGGTTCCGGCGGATCCCTCACCAAAGGGATCCAGCTAGTGCAAATACTGGGATCCGGCTACTCGGTCATAAGGGTGAGCATCGGTCCAGGACCGGACCGAGACAGACAAGACCGAAGACCGAATTAGGGTAAAAACCGAGACCGAGACCAAATGTGGTCGGTCCGGTCCGGTTCGGTCGGTCCGGTCCAAATAGGCAAGATTTTCGGTTTTTTGGTCGGACCGGACCGGACCGAGACCGAAATAAGGTAAAAATCAGGACCGAGACCGGACCACCGGTCCATCGGTCCAGTCAATTTCGGTCCGGTCCGGTCGGTTTTGCCGGTCGGTCCGGTTGGAACGGTCGGAATGCTCAGCCCTACTCAGTCAGGTTAGTCCGGATTTTGGGTTGCAAACCGGGTTATGGGTTATGGACCATGGGTCATGAACTTTGGATCATGGATACCCGACAATATGCAATGTACCTAGTCAATGGGTCATGGATCTTGGGTCATGGGTCATGGACTTTGGGTTATGGATCATGGATAATATCCAACATGACTTCATGCATGATGTCATGCAATGGGTCATGGGTTATGGATCATGCTCCATGGGTATGGGTTATGGACTTTTGGTTTTACCCATTACAACATATACAAAGTAAAAATACATTTCTATAAGATGTAAACAAACAATATTACTTGTTAGTACAATGTTTTATAAAAATGTCTTTGGTTTTGTATAACTTATTTACTAAACATGTTTTGATGGTTTTAATATGTTTAGTAAAAGCGTGTTAGTAAACTATTGGCTCAAAGCTTTTACGTATTTTATTTATTTTGTTAATATGATTTTACGTTTGTTATCGACAAAACATTCGAAGATTGTAAAATATAAATAAACGTTTTTATGGTTTATTTGTATTAACAGGTTTGATCTTAGTAATTGATCAAAACTAATAATTTCAAACAGTAATTGTGACAACTGGCAATTTAGTGAGTCTATTTTAGGTAACCGCATTAGGTTAAACTAAACCAAGCTTTGCCTTTATCACTATTTTTATAAACCATGACTTGATTTTATATCGTCTATTAGTTTTTACGGTTTATTTCACTATTGAATGAGTTATCGTATGAGTTTTATGTCACACCCTCGCCGGAGGCGGAAGCACGAGGTGTAACGGAAGGGAACATAAGCACAAGATAATAGAACATACCAACATTAATATTAAAAAGAAATATTACACCATTACAATACCAGTTTAGCCGACATCGGCGAATATATTACAAAGCTTAGATTCCAAAATATTATGTTTTATACATAATGATTTATATTGACAAGTGAAAGCTTCATTATGCAAGACTTGGTAGAAAGAGCTTACTAACGATCACCTGAAATGCATGAGAGAAAAACGGGTCAACTATGAAAATAGTTGGTGAGTAAACACGTTTAGCAAAATAAGAAACTCGCAAGAAATATTCAAAGCTTTCGGTCAACGAAAAATGGTTCGCAAAGCAAAGGCATTGTAAATCCACTCAGTTCCAAGTTCCGCCCATACAAAACTTGCAACCTGTGTGTTCACAACCCACTGCCAAAAGTAGTATGTCTAATAGTCAAGTATAAGCGGTCATAATAGTTCACAATATAGTACCACGAATTAGCCATCGTAGGGACTTAATAATATAAGCACCATGATATAACACTTGATAATACTGGCGAATATGAACTGATAATCTGTATGATGAAAACCGTCACCCAACACTTGTGTGTCCAACGTTCAAAACATACCCGCCTTGAACCTTGACTCACCTAAATGTTACGGAAACGAAACGCTTGGTAAAAAGCAACTGGCTTTCGAAACTTATAAAGAACGCTCAAAGAATAAAACGATTTGCACAAATGAGTGGTTGATAAAAGTATCAACTGGGCAAAAAGAGAGTACGTAAAGTCCACTAGCAATCATTCGAGAAAGATGGTTCAGAACGTATTACTTCGAAAGTGAACAGTTATATTTAGTAATACATATTTTGTATTATAAAACCTTAGATTCGAAACATTATATAAGCGGCTACAGCCGATTTGACCATAACATTACCACATTATAAAGAAAAATTATAATTACAACCATACAAGATAATAGAACACGAATACAAGGGAAGGCAATGTGGAGCACGAAGGCGGAGGCCGCTCCCACACTGTATTTTGAGTA